>CM066606.1:11712500-12140000 GCA_033816785.1 Picus viridis
ACTTGTGATCTTCATTTTTGGAGTGTAACCTGAACCACATTTAGCTTTAGTGTGACCTTGTGCAGTTTCCTTTCCAGACTAGGAAAAGAGGTTACCTACCCTCTTAAGGGCTCTGTGAGAAGACAAACATATAGCCAGACTGTATGAACAGATGGTCTGATGTGGTACTTGACACCTTCTTGTGACATTCCCCTTTGCCCCCATGAACACTGAGGCTGAAACTGAGCCATATTGTACCTGAGTCCCTGAGGACTTCAGCAGCAGAAGTAGGAGATGATTTACTGTTCTTGCTGAAAATACTGTTTGCAGGAAACACTTCTATGCCCACATTCTTGCTCTGGTTAGCTTGACTGCTATGACTTATGGAAAAACAAACCACAAAGTAAAGTAATCCATCCTATGAAACTTGGCTCTTAGCCTCAGAAAAGTAGTGGTAATCCCATGGCCTGCATGGGAATGCTTGGAAAGTGCTGGTGTCAATCATGTAGTCTCTGTGAAGCTTGTTTCACTGTCTCCCTGTCCAGCTGTTGTGCACAGAAACACTGCTCCAGGTATGATACCTTTATAAGAAAGAATGCCTCCCTCCAGGTCTTCAGTGGTACAAAACTGCATGCTGTTACAATCAGTTGCTGTATCCAAAATTGGTGGTGTGATGGTTTAGTTTGGTTTTTTTTTGGGGGGGGATGGGGGTTACTGAGGAGTTTGTTTCCAGGCAACTCTGACCTACAGAGCAGAAACACTATCTTGAGTGATGATGTCCAGAACAGAGTCATCAGACTCATGGCTTGGCAGCCTCCTGTACTCTGACACCCATTTAAAATGCCCAGAGAGCAAATTGATCCAGCCTTTATCTAGTGGCTTTTTTTGTTAGATGTGCAGAGTACCAGTGGTGCTGCTGGAGCTATAGAGGTGAAGTTTAGACTAGGTGTGCTGTCCATGCCCCATTAGAGTTAGGAGCTTTTTGCCCAGTGCTGCAGGGCCCACAGACTTACTGCATAATACCACACTCCAGGGCCAGGAAGGACGCATCTGTGCTTGTGTCCTTAACACTTGGCACTGTCTCTCCTCTGCTGATACATTTCCAGGTAAGAACAAGAAGAATTTCTTCTGATTTGAGCATTGTCTGTATTGCTCTTAAAATAGCCTCAGCCTTGCAGTCTGATTCTAGATGATTAATATTGTTGAAAACACTGACCTCTTCTGAGGGTGTCATCTTGTTCCTTGTGAGTACTCCCACACATTCTACTCGCTTCTTCCCATTATTGGAGAAGGGTGTCAGGAGCGATATGTGTGTAAACACTTACCCTTTCTCAGGAGAGAAAAGTTCAGCTTCAGAAGCTGATTCTCACAGTTCTTGTCAAAACATAACTTAGCACTGCCTTCTTTGTGGATCAGCGTAGAAATGTGTGTAACTTCCTCGTGGAAATATGTGGGGTTCTTGGAATTTAACAGATTTTTAAATTTTTTTTTTTTTTTTAGGGCAAAACTGCTGCTTTATCCTCCCTTCCCCTTTGTGTCCAGAGCATTCTCCTTTGTCTGGATCCCCACCTCAGTCACTCTTGCCTTAGAAGCAGCTGCCCAAAGACAGGGTGTGTCCTTTCCTCTTGCACTGATCTGCCTCGTAAGTGTAGGGAAACAAAAGTGACCTGTAGTAAAAATGTGATGCTGATGCCTTGTAGATAATTTAACTGAACATATATAAAGGAGAAGCAAATGTCTTTTCTTCCTTTATGTCTGAAGAGCAGGTATTCATCTGCAGCTAGTATTGGATAATGGTCTTGTGCAAACCCGTTTCACTGTAGAGATGCTCAGTGAGATCTTGTAATAGGGTGCTATGCCAGCAATGACAGATGAACTGGAGAATGGGAAGGTGCTTTCTTCTTCTGTGCAGGGCTGGCCTGTACAGGACAGTGGCAGAGAACCTGATAAACAAAACATAGCTGATTTAAAAACTTGCTGGGCTGAGACGAGTAGTGTAGTGAGCAAAAACTGTAGAAACCAAGTGCGTGCAAGCATATAGAGTGTTGTTGGGAATATCTGCATCTAAATTATTTCAGTTTTCTAGTCACCAGCAGCAATTCTGCTACAGCTTGTTGTCATGTGCTGTAGGTACAATGAAAGTAAGACTGTTCTAGAAACCAGCTGCAATGGTTGTGTGGAATCATTGTCTCCTCAACATTGACTGTATCTGCATCTGCGGAATGAATGGCAAAAGCAACAGAACACCTTGAAACAGGGAGAAAGGTGCAGCACACTGAATTTCAGAAACAAAGCAGTAGGGCCCTAGGTGTAGTACAGGCCTGGCTGTGAGGTCAGGGAGTTAGGCAGGGTTATTTTGGATTAAATGCACTACTTGCTTCTGAACAGCAACATTTCTAAATGTTTCCTACTGTCATCTAATACTTGTTGAATGAGAGGAATGTACTTGCAACATCTGGTACTTTCAGGGCAACTTGTCCTGAGGCAAGCTTATGTGCTTGGAAGACCTGTCTAAACCACTTCTTTTGCTTTCTTCATGGATTACTTGTAGTGGTAGGATGAGGGGCAATGGTTTCAAACTACAGAAGAGTAGATTTAGATTGGATGTTAGGAACAAGTTCTTCACCATGAAGGGTTGTGGAACACTGGAACAGGCTGCCCAGGAAGGTAGTAAATGCCCCATCCCTAGAAGTACTCAAGATGAGGCTCAACAGGGCTCTGGGCAGCCTGATCTAGTTGAGGATGGCCCTGCTTACTGCAGAGGAGGTGGGACTAGATGACCTTTATAGATCCATTCTATGATTCTGCTTAGATAGTTTTGCCATCTGGTTAAGCTGTACACTTGCTGAAGGATTGAAGTTTGTAGAAGTTGCAACACTGACTAGCTGCACTTTGCTCAGCAGGAGTTTGCTTGATCTTCACTTGGCAATAAACCAATACCTACAGAATTTTAGACCCTCTTTCTAACCTTCAAGACCTGAGCCTTTGATGCTTTCTCTGCTGTGTACTGCTTCACTGGGGGAGGCTGCCATCCAGGAGACTGAATACCAAGCTCCTGAGGTTTTACTTTATATGTATCCAAGCTGCTGTGTAAATCCAAAGTCTTGGAAAATCTCCTGGGAGAATGAAGGAGGGAGAGGATTACATCACTTGGAAACATCCCAACTTTGCATCTTGCATGCAGACTTCAAATTTATGAAATTTGACTGAATTTTAAGCTTGGATGAAATTAACTCATTGATATATTCAGTATCTGTTCCTGTCCAAGATAACTGGTCAAGGTATTTGGACGGCATAATACATGAAAAAATGTGGAGCTGCTTCCTTAGCACTTAGCAGCCCCAGTAGTTGCCAGGGCTCATGGATTTCCAGCACAGGCAGTTAGTTTTTTGCTTTCCCTGCACTGTAGGATACCAAATGTGTGCTGCTAGAGTGGTCTCATCTCATGTGCACATGAACTTGTATGTCTTGAGGAATCCTACAAAATCTATAGGAATGAGCCGAGAGCCTAGTTCTTCAAGTGTGCATGAAAGTCTAGTCCTTAACCAGAAGATCATGAATCTGAAGGAGTCTGACTGCCTTATCTTCCACAGAGTGTTAATCTAGGCCTTAATGTATCTTCATCTTACTTGTTTTGGCAAGGAACAAAGCTATGAGACTGGCCTGAGGAGATGAGGGACAGAGTTGAATTTTTGCACTTTAGTCTAGAGAAACTGTGAAATTTGAAGTCTTCATAGATACTCTCTTAGACTTAAATCATAAAGTACTTTGGGTTGGAAGAATGTCTTGACACAATCTGTCCTCCATTCTGTCTGCCTGGCTGCCAGAAGCAGCCTTCCTTCCTCCCTGTTGTGGGACTGCTGAGATTCGTGGTAGGCTGATTGTACGGTGAGTAACAGGAGTTGTGACAAAAAGGCACTTTCATATTTGTGATGAACTTTTTGAGTGCAAGGTACCTGCTGTGACTTGGATTGTGCTGATTTCTGATAATGCAGCTAGGTGATTAAACCAGTGGATGGGCAGCTACTTAGTGCATTAAAGGTGAAACTGGTCTCTGGTAGTGAAATTGGACTTCGTTATAAAACCCCACAAATAACACTATTCAATATTTCAAGTGCTGTGGCTATTACTAATATACCAACAGGTAGAAATGCAGATGGCTGCAGAGCTTTTCTGCTAGGCTCTGCAGGACATACTTATCTTTCTGTGGTAAAAGCAGGCTAGAACAGATGATGCAGTCTTAATTCCCCAACTGCAAAATTCCCCAAGTCTTTTGGAAGAAATCCAGCACCAATTAACATGATGAGGAGGTGCTCTGATGAAAGGATTGTAGACTGAGACAACTTAGATTTCCAGGCCATCTGCTGTGACACTTCAAAGCCTACCTCTTTCTAGCAATAGCATAAGGCTTCAGCAAGATGATGTGGCTGTTAAGCAAAGGTTCTCCAGTAATTAGCATTGTTCCTTGGGCAGTTAGATAGGGAGCCTCACCCATTAAGATGGACAAATAGTTACTTTTAACTTGGCTTTCGACTTGGCCTGAAAACTAGCTGAGTAGTGGGGCATGATGCCAGCTGTAACTGCCAGGGGAGGGTACTGCCATAATAGAAGAGGCAGTGTAGCACAGAGTACTTTCAATGGACACATCCTGTGTCCTTTCCACCCACCTGTGCTAGTAGTCCTTCTGCTCCTAACCAGAGGTGATCCAGAAGCATTACTTGTTCTTGATCTAGATCTAGGATGTTTCATCCAAGGCTGAACTCAGGTAAAACTCACAGCCTTTGTTTTAAGAATGCCACAGGAATCATGAATACATTCAAGCAAGTTAAAGTGGATTCTAGCCTTCATAAACTTCTGTCCTGCTTAAAAAGTGCAAGACATGATACTCTGCTATTGTTATCGCCCCACAGATCTGGTGAGTGAAGTGGGTAGCTTCATGCAAGTGATTGCAAGCTCTATCTTTGGTTCTTTCCTTGGTTCTGACACCTTGATGTAGTTTTCATATTTTAAGCAGATTCCGTCATACTCTGTAAACTCTTTTTTAATTTTTTTGGAAGGATTCTGTTACAAGCTTTTGAGATCTCCTGTGCAGCCAGGCTTAAGCTGTTTCTGCAAGTTAATTCGTTTCCATACTGGAAGCATTGAATTTGGCTGGCTGCAGTTTTGGCACATCACTTCTTAAAGTAATGCTTATTGCACATGGTCAATGAAGAGCTGTCTTTTCCTTTTGGAGATGGGAACAGATTTGTCTAGAGCTACTGTGGTGTCTGAGGGTTTCCTTTGCTTTTTACTTTGCTCAGACAGATTCTCCTGTCTCGATGAACTACAACTTTTCTGAAGCCACCTTCTGATGCTAATCTTATCCTGTCTTCTGCTTACTGTGTTTGTGTAACTCCCAACAGAACTCCTTATCTGCTGAGTTACTGTAGTGTTGCTTCTTCCTGTTGTACTCGCTCCTGTTACAGGAAGTCTGAGCCAGATGCTTGTGTAGTTCAAGCTGTCTACCACATGTGTGAGCTGGCAAGCTGTGCCATCCTCATCCTGCTCTTTTGCCCTTTTAAGAGAGCAGTTGAGTGCCTATTTTCCAGTTCTTGCTCGCTTGCCAGTTAAATCTGAAATCTCTCATCTCTTGGCAACCACTTCTGAGCATTAGGTGGAGGAATGCATCTCACCCTTCTGTTATACAGTGATTTTTTTTCATTACCCCTTTCCCAAAATGTCAAGACTGAAGCATTATTCTCCCTCACATTCTGAGGCAGCCCTTTGGCAGGACTGCAACAGGCAGAGGGCTATCTGCAAAATCCCAGCACTCCTGTGATGGTCTTGTGACAAAGGCTGGTAGGAACTTAGTCCTGTTCTCAGATGTTGTCAAAGTCAGATCTTTGTACATAGCTTTAACTTGAAGCTCTCACCTGTACTTCTGAAGCTTTGAACAAAGAGGAACTTCTTTTGAAGACAGGGACTACACTTGTCCGGTTGGAACATAAACCACAATTATATGAGGAATACTGACAAATGAAGAGGATCTTACTCAAACAGGATTGCTTTGCTAAGATTGCACATTTCATGCAACCACTTAAAGACTGTGTGAAGCTGCAGCTACGCAGTAATTCTAAAACTAAAACTTGTAGTTAATGTACTGCTTATTACTGGTGTTTGTCTGGCAGCCAGAGAAACCTTTGTCCTTACAAGGGAAACACTGGGTAAATCCAGTTTTGTGCTGCTAGTAGTTAAATGAAACCCCTCCTCTCAGTAAAGGAGAGATGCAGATCTCTAGGACTTTCTGATACTGTTGTCATATATTCCTATATATCCCACAACTTGTCCCATTCTGTCAGCCCCCCCTCTGCTACAAAGCAAGAGCAGGCAACACCTGAAATTACTGTGATATTTACACCAAGTGGAGTAACCATTAGTTGTATGGAGTACTTTATCCAAGTGGGAGACTTGAAGGTGTGGGAATCAACTTCAAGCTGGCTATGAAGTTGAAGGTTTCTTCCTTGCTGCTGAGTCAGTTTCAAGGAATTAGAAGCTTTCCAAACTCTTGTGCATCTTTTCCTAAAATAGCCACTTGCTGGTTCTTTTGGCCTGTCTTCCCTAGGCACTGGAGGATACATGTGGAGTTAGGAGGGCACAAGCAAACACCTCTTTGGGCAAACCCTAGTATTTCTGTTTGCCTTAGGGCTCTGAAAGACGTGTGCATGGATGCTGGTGCTGGAGTGTATGGTTGGTGACTGTTCTGTTGTGCAGGGATGGCAATTTAATTTGTGACTGCAGATGGAAATTAATGGTCTGGATGGGATATCTCTAATGTAAGTCTTGTCTATCTACTGTCAGGTGATAGGGTGAGATGAAATGGCCTGAAATTGTGCCAGGGGAGGTTTAGGTTGGATGTTAGAAAAAATTATCTGAGAAGTGGTCAGGCATTGGTATAGGTTGGCTGGGGAGGTGGTGGAGTTGTTGGACATGTTCAAGAAATGTGGGGGCATGGAACTTTGGGATGAGGTTTAATGTCCATGGTGGTCTTAGGTCAGTGTTTGGACTCAAGGTCTTCTCCAACCAAAATGATCCCACATAGGAGTCTCCAGAGGCAAATGTTGACTGCATTCCAGACAACTGAACTGTTACCAGTTTGCCTGAAGCTGATCTTACAGTAAGATCTCTTGATTTGTCTAGCTGTTTATTCATTTGTTTTCCTTCAGGGTCTGAGTTGGTTCAGTCTCACCATGAACTGCAAGTTCAGCAATACTTCTACTTCATGAATAGACACCAGGTTGCACCATACAAAGGGAAGGTGTTGGGACTGTGCTTTATCTTCAGCTTTTGGAACAGTAGAACAATCTAATGCTCAAAGCCCAGGGGACTGCTCAGGTGTCCTCCAATGGCATGATTCTTGAAGCTGCTGAAAAACATAACTGTTGTAATGTATCAGTGAAGCTTGCCAGTACAACCTGAGGGTGCTGTGCTTGACAGAGAATCTCCTTGCCATTAAAAACTTACTGTTTTTTCCTCTCCCATACAGGATCTTAGTCTACCCAATGGCACACCTGTGGACACTTCTAGCCCAGCTTCCTCTTCATCTCTCCTCAACAGACTGCAGCTGGATGATGACTTTGATGGGGAAACTAGAGACCTCTTTGTTACTGTTGATGATCCCAAAAAACATGTGTGCACAATGGAGACGTATATCACTTACAGGGTTACAACAAAGGTATAAAGCAACATTATTTTTAGTTGCTAATAATTTTTGTTGCCTAGTAATTTTATTTACTTTTTCTGGGGGTGGGGGGCAGTTTTCTAGAATGTGTTCTGTGCCTTGCATTGTATTTCCTTATCTTGAAGGACAAGAATTTCGTGCCTTTCAGTACCTTGTGAATATGTTGAAGTTGTGACTTCTTTCAGTAGAACAGTTTATACTTCAGCATGTGAAACTATGCAAAACTGTTCAAGAGTCTGTGACTCTTAAATAGGATTGTTTTTAAACTTGCAAGGCAAGTTTCTTTCATTAACTCTGAAGTTTGTTCATATAAAGTAATCTGACACCCATTTGGTTTGAGTTTCCTACCCTGAAGGAGAATGTGTCTTGTTGTTGCTCTATTAATCACATTTTAACATTTTGCCTGCCCTTTTCTGAAATATTTAAAATTCAGTGTTTACCACACTTTGTCAGCCACTTATCTAAGTTGTGGCTGTGATCTTCAGCTGTAAACTAGTTTCCGTCCTGTGTTGGTACAGAAGGCTGTAGTTGTAACTGCTGCTAAAACTGATTCGCTTAAGAATGCTACAGCCTGCCAAAAATATGATAGAGATTTTTTTTTCAGAGTGTTGTTGTAGTTCAATCATTTAATGCAATCCAATGGCACTAATAGAGTGATCTGACAAGTCCACTGCACTCAACTGGAACATTTGAGTAGCTAGCTCATTCTCGTTAGTATTAGCTCCTAGGTGATACTGTCATGTGTTTTGGGCACTTAGAGAATGCTGAAAAGTATTGGGTAACTCTAACTTCTCTAGGAATACACCATTTGTCTGGAAAGATTAGCATTCCTCTGGCCCACTTAGGTGGTACTATATTCTTTGAGATAAGGAAGTCTTCACAGGCCACAGTGAGTTCCACTTTCAGGCTGCACAGGAGAAAAATGTGGTTTCTTTGAAGTAGTTGCTACCTCGTACTGCACACAGCATTGGTCTGTTATTCTTTGTTGCTCTGAGCATCTTAGCATTTTGTAGTAGTTAAGATTAAGGAGTATTGTAGGAAACTTCTGTGGATGGAGCAACTTATCATTCAGCTGTTATATTATCAAGAGCTACTGGAAGCACAAAATAAGATGCAGCTTTCTCATCCTGTGCTTTGATATTTATTTTTTTTGTATGCTTACCTGTTAATATTTGTTGTAGCACATAAATGTGCTATATCACAGTATTAAAATACTGTTGTGAAACAGTACATAATTTACTCTTATCACCATAAAAGCTTCAACTCTTCAGGTTTATTCCTGTAAAATTCTGGTTAGCCTCTAGCGCTGTCTACTATTTAAAGAATGATGAGTTTGGAAGGCTAAGGGTATTAAGGGTCTGTCTTGCCCCACAATCAATGACTCTTTGCCAAGCTAATTGCCCAATTAGCTGCTGTAGCTGGAAGCAGTAACTAAACATGGCAAAAAAGCTGTCTAGGATTAATTCCTAAACAGTGATGACAATGTGCTGATGCTTGTACCTTCAGGTTCTAGGTTACAGTTGTACAGCAGACCTTGCTACTATCATCAGTGTAAAGCTGTACCTTCCTAACCACCTCCTTCACAGCCTTGCAAAGGCTGCGAAGGGCTGCTAGGATTTCTCTGGTGGGTCTGGATGTTGAGGAGGCAGGGATAGCTACTTTTCCCCCCGCTTGCTGCACATAGCAGTGCTACTGGAACTACTGGAATGCTACTCAAAAGGTTTCGACAAACGTAGGTCCTAGAATGAGTTATGCTGAAAACTTCCTTGCTATGATAAGCAGCATCACCATCTGTGTTCCTTTCTCTCCCTGCCATTCTTCTCTTTTTCTAGTTAAAAGATTGTTGCGTCAGTTTAAATAATAACATGGAGGGGAATCCGTAATCAGGTGTAGTGAGTAAGAAGCCAGAACTAGTGTCAAAAATACTTTATCACAGGCTATCTTTAGATTTGACTACTAACTTCTTTCTTGAAAGATGAGAATCTTGCACAAGACCAGGACTTACTGGTTGCCATAATATTGCCTCAAGCCAAAACTATTCTAACGGAGCTAAAAATGTCTGCAACCCTGCCTTCTTTCCAGCAAGTAACACTGAATGCTGCAGTGCTTCCTTAGTGGAACTGTGCTGGTATCTTCAATAAATCCCTGGAAATGCCTTGCCCATTATTTTTTTGGAGGTTGAGATCGGCTGTGTAAGATTTCAGCTTCTTTTGGGAGAGATGCATATCCTTGCAAGATGAGATTTATGAATCCTAAGAAAGCTGGGGGAATTCAGCTATCAAAACCATGGACATTTCACTTACTGTTCCTGAATGGTGTCAAGACCTTCTTCCTTTCTTGTGCAGCCTGGAAAGAGTAACTTGTGCTAAGCTAATGAAGAGTTTGATCGGAGATCCAAATTCTTTTAGTGTTAGTAAGGTGGAAAAAAAAATAAAATCAAACCCTTGAAGGACCCTTATGTTCTGTCCAAATAGTCTTTTAAAAGCTTATTTTCCGTCTAAATTTGACAGCCCGTACAGCAAACACTGAAATGCTAACGACTGATGTATTTCATCTGCCTCCCTCTGAGGAACAAAACCTGATACATGGAAAACTTTGCAAATCGGTTTGTGGTGTGAAGGCAGCAGGAGCAGTTTGCTAGTGGTGAACGATAACTCATGTCCAGTTTGTGCTCTGGGACTTCTCCTGCTTTCTCATTTCTAGACCAAATAGTACCTATACAGTTTTCATTAACTGTTAGCAGAATGCTGGTTGATAAGGTTCTTAGTAGTAAGGAGACCTTCACATTCATCCTCGTGCTGCAGGATAAAACACTGTAGTGTGGATACATCCTAATTACTCTCATTCATTGTGCCCGGTCTCTTCTAAGAGGCATTTGCCCAGTGACAGCCACCTCACAAGCTCTCTCTACTACTGAATTGTTACTTTCTTTTAGTGTTAAGTCATCTCCTGCAAGGCTGAGCTGTAGCTGCCCTATTACGAGGGCAAAGCAGTCAGCACTGCTGGTTAATGAGTGCTGCCTAATGTCAGTGAATTTTCTTATTCAGGTGTAACGCAGTTCACTCAAAACAAGTGAAAACGGTTCATATGAAGTCTCGAGTTTCATTTATAGAGTGGTGCTCTTAGTACATTAAATGAGTTAGCATTACCTTAGTGTAGCAGAGTGAAGCTCGAATCTGCAGCAGGTATCTTGGTCTTGGTAGTCTTTCATCTACAAACAGACCTGCTCCACTGGTGAGCATTCATTATATTAGTCCATGGACTAAAGTGTGTATCTCTTACCATAGCTAGTAGGTCAAAGGAGAGGAAGAGGTGAGCTTAATTGCTGTTCTGTCTCTCTCTGTCTTCCTTTTCTATAAACCAAGCCATTTCATAGTCAATACCACTTTAACATGCTGTTTGTAATATACTGGAGCTACCATTTTGTCAGTAGTGTGCTAAGGCTGCTGGTTTCCTCCTGGAATGATTTCTGGTATAGAACTGGCATAAGATTTCCAGTGGGGGACTGGTGGGAGTAATGTGCAGTTAGTGAAGAGATAGAGCCACTTGGAGAGCAACTGAAAAGGTGGACTGCAGTTTAAAGTTGCTGACTGGCTCTGTCCAAATATGTAGCAATTGCTGTCAGAGTGCAAATAAATCCAACGTCTTTGCTGGAATTTAGCAGGTAGCTTTAGTGGCCAGGAGCAGGAAAGCAATCTAGTGCTGGGCACAAGTTTATGTAGTGCGCTGGTGCCGCAGCATCACCTTTGTTACAAGATGGTCTTAATGCCACGTGGCTAAGTGTAACAATCTATGCTTCCCTGAGACGTGCTTCTCAATGGGAAATAACGCTCGCCGACTGTGCAATCGGCGCTGTTGCAACACCAGACATTGTAGCAGAAACTCCTAGCTGGTACAGTTTCATTAGTGCTTTTAGGCAGTTGCAGTATGCGCTGTGCAAGCAGCTTCATGCAGTCAGCTTGCCAGGCTGTGGGTAAAACACTTCCTCTGCATGCTTGCCATCTGTCTCAAACTCAGAATTGCAACTCTAACTCCCTTGCCCTTAACAAAAACCTCCAAACTATTTAACTTCATGTACTAATATTTCTACTCAGGCATGCACAAACTTGATGAGAACAAGCTTACTACTTCTGAGAAATCAACAGAACTTTTTCCTTCCCCTCAAACCTAGCAGTGGTTTATATTCTAATCTTTTAACCATGAAGGAGTGTGATAAGCTTGTCACTACTGGAATACGCTATGGTGGTGAAACACTTTTTTCACCCAGTTTATGCATGTCATAGAATAAACAAGCCATTGGATATCTTTGCTTTAAACTCTTGATGGCTAAAGGAGTTCTGCCTTGAGTGAAGTTTTCATATGGTCTTTTCAACAACCAGGTAACTGCCAAGAGATTAACATAATGCACAATATTGTCCTCTACAGACTCATCCCATAAAGATTATCTGAGCAGAATATAAAATGAAATTCAAAAAGATCTTAAGAACACATCAGCTCCAAGTGCACTATTTTTGTGTTGTGGTAATCTTGGCTTTCCCACTGCCTGAGTGATCAGAGAATCTTTCTCTGATCTGCTGCAAAGATAATTTTCATGATGGAGTCTCTATGCAAGTGTTTTCTGGCTCATCCCTGCCAGTGATGGCTATACCGCACTTCATAGCATCATGGAATGGTTTGGGTGGAATCCAAATAGAATGCAAGGGATCTTAAAGGTTGTAGTTCCAGTCCCCCTCCCCTGGGCAGGAACATCTCCTACTGAAAGCTGCACTTGCTGCTAAATACTACGTTCTGAGGGTTTGATGCAAACTAAGCACATCCTATTTTTTTCTCTCGCAGACCACACGAGCAGAGTTTGATTTGCCAGAGTATTCTGTCCGCCGTCGGTACCAAGACTTTGACTGGTTGAGAAACAAGCTGGAAGAGTCTCAGCCAACACATCTCATTCCCGTAGGTAGTAAGCAAGGATCTGTTAAGGACAGTCTATATCTGTCTTCCGAGGGTGATACTTTGGGGATATTTGAGGTTCAAATGCTTGCTTTCTTCTACTCTCTTGCATACCTGAGAGGTGAGCTCTGCAGCCTGTATGTGTGATGACTGCATTTGTTGTGGCTTAATGGAATATGCTTTATCTATTTGCTCAATTACTGCACCTAGGTTTCCAAGTGTCTTAAGTTTATGGAAAGCCACACAGGTATTTCAGGGGCTAGTATCAGTTAGTTTTCAAGATGCCCTTTTGAGCTGGTTTTAAAGAGTATTTTAAACCTGTCTGTGTTAGCACTTAATAGTACAGACTTAGCTACCAAGCCAGAGGCTAATATTATTTGCATACCTTCAGTAGTCAGAAGTTTACTTAATGAGATTGTCTAGACTACTGCACCCCTTCTGGTTACTGAAGCTGGTAGCCTGATCACCTTATGTGATCTGATACTCTCTTGAACAAATTTTTAAAAGGCCAGTAGGAAGTGGTTTTTGGGAAATTATGATAGCACACGTCACCTCTGATGGCACACCTTACCTTTCCCATCTGGGGCTGGTGGGGGGAGTTTCTCTGCTCTCCCTTTCTGAGCAAGGATTAGGCTATGTGAGAAGTATTGTTAGACTGTTCCACAGGTGAGAGCTGTTTAAGTCTTTGATTGCTTTGGGGCTTGCCTCTTAAGTGGAACAATAGCTCAGTCTCTCAAAGATAAGAAATGCTTCAAAAAATCTTGTGACACCACTAACTGGCAGCAAATATGCATACCAAGAGGTAAGGAGAAGAGAGAGAGTGGGCTCGCTGGGGTAAGGTGGAGACAAGAGGTTAATGTGTTAGCTGCCCAGACCCGCTTTTCTCCCTTCCTGTTGCCTGAACAGCTGGAACTACTGAGGTGAAGCTTCTACAGATTAAGTGTACTAACAGTCTGCCAGCCCTGTCTGAAGGCTTGCAAGGTGATAAATAATAGTCCAGTAACAGAAGGTGAGTCACAGCCAGGGAATCAAGCTGGTTTGCTATGATCTGGAATTTGTTGCACACGGGCATATTTGGCACAAGTGGCTTTGCTGAACATGAATCTGCAGAACAAGGCAGTCTCTTAAGCATGAAGATGCACTGCCCTTATTTGTCTATGCACAAGTTAGTAGTTATGGAATTTCCTATTAATTTTCTCCATGCAGTAACATGGTGGGAGACTGCTGAATGCTTGATGTATTTATTGCTTAGAAGCAGATGGGGAATAGAAGCTAAAGGCAGTTTCTGGTGCACTGTGACCCAAGTGTATTCTGAGGAGATGTTTCAAGCCAACCTGAGAGTATCTATATTTGTAACCAAAGACACTGCAATCCCTGGAGTCCTGAATTAGCAAAATATCAAAAGGGGGTTGTCTTCCCAATCCAGGTATTGCAAGTATACCTAAAATCTCCCTGTAACAAATTATGTATCTTCTCAGTACCGTGAGTCATGATAGCCTATATTTAGGAACCCAAACTAAACTGAGTATGTGTTGCTTTTAATGTCTTTGCTGATTTTTACTTTGTTTGTTTGCTTTTGTGATCTGAAACATGTTTTAACCTGTGCCTTCAAACAACGGTAAAAATGCTCTCAGATCCCTTTTTAGGTTAGAAAGACAGCCTACTCTCGTTTTTGGTGTAACATGGCCAAGGATCTTGTCTTTGGCTGGTAGTGTTAGGATACTTATGCTAATTTCTGACTGCAGTGGAGTCTGCTCATGTGTCTCAGCAGTGAAAAGTAGACTATTAAGCTGGAAGACTATAAGGTATATAAGTAGCATAGAGTTAAAGCAGAATGTCAGTTGTTGGCTGCTTGGGATGGACCTCCAAAGGCCTGAAATGTAAAGGACTGTAACTACTGCTGTAGCTAAAACCATGTCAAATGGCACAAGTCTCTCAAATGGAGGTGCACCCTTTGGTGAATCTCAAATGCTCACACTTACATGATTTTTCAGTGCCAGTTTGCATATGTTTGGTTGAATCAAGGTTCTTTAGCCTTCCAGCTTGTAATTTTGCTCCTGCCATGGTGCTGAGGTAGTGATTTCCTACAGTACAGAGTCACAGCTGAGGTTTACAAAGCAGGAGAGTTTCTTCCTCCCTGAAGACTACTGCACTAAGCATTAGTCTTCTGAAGTCTAATTGGAGTGTACCTTCCACTGGTTCAACTAGTTCTGAATGCTAAGCATAGTAAGTCTTAAATTACAAGGATTAAGTAATAGTGAATGAAGTGTAGCTGTATTGAAATTAAGTAATGCTGGCTGGGTTGTTGTTTTTTGAGGAGGTGGAATCTTCATGTTCATCCCACATCAGCTAGGGTATGATGGGAAAGGTATATGCACACACCATTTTATTTCTCTTTCTTTTGCAAACTGCTGGCTAAGCTGTCAGCTCGTGGCTTGGACAGCAACACTCTGCTGGGTTAGGAACTGGCTGGAGGGCCAAGCCCAGAGAGTGGTGGTGAATGGTGCCACATCTAGCTGGAGGCCAGTCACCAGTGGTGTGCCCCAGGGATCGGTGCTGGGCCCCATCCTCTTTAATATTTTCATTGATGATCTGAATGAGGGGATTGAGACAGTCATCAGCAAATGTGCAGATGACACCAAGTTGGGAGCAGATGTTGGTCAGTTAGAGGGTAGAAGGGCTCTGCAGAGGGACCTTGACAGGCTGAACAGATGGGTGGAGTCCAACGGGATGGCATTCAACAGATCCAAGTGCGGGGTGCTGCACTTTGGCCAGAACAACCCCATGCAGAGCTACAGGCTGGGGTCAGAGTGGCTGGAGAGCTGCCAAACAGAGAGGGACCTGGGGGTGCTGGTTGACAGCTGCCTAAACATGAGCCAGCAGTGTGCCCAGGTGGCCAAGAAGGCCAATGGCATCCTGGCTTGCATTAGGAATAGGGTGGCCAGCAGGAGCAGGGAAGTCATTGTGCCCCTGTACTCTGCATTGGTTAGGCCACACCTTGAGTCCTGTGTCCAGTTCTGGGCTCTGCAGTTTAAGGACATTGAGGCTCTTGAACATGTCCAGAGAAGGGCAATGAGGCTGGGGAGAGGGTTCGAGCACAAGCCCTATGAGGAGAGGCTGAGGGAGCTGGGGTTGTTTAGCCTGGAGAAGAGGAGGCTCAGGGGAGACCTCATGGTTCTCCACAACTACCTGAAGGGGGATTGTAGCCAGGAGGGAGCTGGTCTCTTCTCCCAGGCAACCAGCACCAGAACAAGACACAGTCTCAAGCTTTGCCAGGGGAGGTTTAGGCTGGAGGTGAGGAGAAAGTTCTTCACTGAGAGAGTGATTCGCCATTGGAATGGGCTGCCCGGGGAGGTGGTGGAGTCACCATCCCTGGAGGTGTTCAAGAGGGGATTGGACATGGCACTTTGTGCCATGGTCTAGTCATCATGAGGTCTGTGGTGTCAGGTTGGACTCGATGATCTTTGAGGTCTCTTCCAACCTCGGTGATACTGTGATACTTTTTTCACAAAGTCCAGAGAAGAATTCTGATTCCTGAAGTGAGTGAAAATTGCTGTCTTTGCTAGCCCAAGAGCTCGCACATTATCAGTCTGTACAGACTGTTTCACAAGAATAAAAAGCAAAATGGTTTTAAAACTGGTATTTGTCTTAGAGCCCATGCTGTCTGGAGAGAGCAAAAGCAAATTAAGTGGTAGAGCTGAGAGTAATCGTACTGAAGCTTGAGGAGGTACCATCCATCTGAAGCTTTACTGTGAAATCTGGAGTCTAAGTGTAACAGGAGGGGCTGCAGAACCAGCAAACCTGGAGGCAGACTTGAGCATACATCTTTAGCTAAACTGCAGAGATGAACTGGTAGAGTTGAAACAGAAGTAAAATGGAGTACATCTGTTGGCAGACCTTTGTTACTTACACAGATGTTCTCAGGAATATTTACTGTAGTAGGTGACCAAGTGTGCAAGAGCTTCAGGAGGACTGCAGCCTGTGTCGGGCCTGCTTATTTGCCTTTGTTCAGACAATCAGCCTTACAGAGAAGGACTCTGAATAGGAGCTCTAAATTGTTCAGAATGGAAGGGAAACAAATAAGTGGAATGATTAAATTTTCTGAGTTTCCTTGGATGGAGCAGCATTGTTGCAACACGAAGAAGGGTGGTGGTGTGTGTGCAGGCATTGTTGTAGTGAATAGCATGCCTCTTTGCAGTCTTGTCTAGAGCTGAAGCTTGAACATGGGTACTGGCAGAGGAGAACACCCTGAGCTACACTAGAAGTGTGATTGCTGCCTGTGCTGAAGCCACTCAATTGCTGGTATGAGGTCAGAGCAGATCAAGGATAATTTGGAGCAGGCCTTGCATCAGTGTTTCAGTTCCTGTTAAGACTGGAGTTTAATGGCTTTATATGTTTCCAAATAGCAGAAGCAAGTTTTTGGTCTCTTCATTCTAAGATATTTTGCTTGTCTCTGATAGCCTCTTCCTGAGAAATTTGTGGTGAAAGGCGTTGTCGATCGCTTTTCTGAAGAGTTCGTGGAGACGAGGAGGAAGGCTTTGGACAAATTCCTGAAGAGAATAACTGATCACCCAGTGCTTTCATTTAATGAGCATTTCAATGTGTTTCTCACAGCCAAGGTAAGCCAGTGACTTCCAAACACAGTCATTGTTAGGGACAACAGAACAGGTACCTTTGCAGTCTCTTGAAAGGAAGGTTAAAAGTCATTAATAAAACTACATGTGCAGATCAGAGCTTTCCTTAAAACCCCAGAGTTGCTGGGGACCCCAAGTGTGGTGTGTGACAGACCCTTGTGTGTCACAACTGTATGAATTCCCTTTGCTTTAAGGAATGGGGAGGTGGTCTGCAGATTCATAAATTCAGTTCTCCAGACCTGTTTGATTTTTTTGTATCCCTATGTCTAGAACATACTCCTCTGATGTAAGAGAGGTTCTGAATTTGGAAAATTGTGGACTTTGTAAAATCCTCTTTTGGGAAGGAAGAGAGATGTCTCTTGCACAAAAAAGCTTGCAAGTTTTTCTTAACTTTTTTTCTGGTCTGTGCCTTCTGTACTGCTTTTGCTTGTTGTCCTCTCAGCTAAGCATGGAGACCTCATTCTTGTTTGTTCTCAGTCAACAACTTCATGCTCATCTTCTGTGTGACTCATCCAGCAACAGTGCAATTTTCTCTGGATGTCTTTTGAACTGCTTTTTAAATAAGACTAGGAGGACCTACAATCATGCTTGGTTTTGACCTGATAAGTCAGGAGGGATGTGAAAGCACATCTTTCTGATGTCACATTGTACTAACTCACTCAAATGGGACAGCATGAGCTTGAAATAAACTCAAATTATGCTTGCTGGTGATGTGAGACTCAGTCCCCAGTTCCCTTTTCTTTCTCAAAAGTCCATGATAAACTTAACTCCTGAAACAAGCCAGAAATGCAGAATTTGTTTAGCACTTAGATAGTTAAATGACAAATAGCTTTTCAGCTGCCAAAGATTGATGCAACTTTCTTAGCTGCTTAGCCATCTTCTCCTGCCCCTGTAAAGTAAGTGGTATGGGCTTTATCCTCAGCCTTGGGCAGGGTTTGCCTTGAGAATACAAAACATTTAGGAAGGCTGAGGGAAAGGGAAACATCTTTTTTTGTCTGTGTCTAGTGTTGGAACTTGCTGTATTGCAGCAGTGAGGTGTCCATGTGCTAAGACTTCAGAGTTTATTTACTGCAGGATGACATGAGGTCACCTCCCAGCTGAGAAAAAGAAACAAACCTTTGAGTTCACTGTTTGGGCCAGTAACACACCAAAATGCTTGAAGTGTGTGTGAACAGCATTGAGTTAAAAGGTGTTTTTCTGGTGCCTGTCTGCAGGTAGTGCTTAAGGCAGGCAAAACACGAGAGCCAAGGAACCACCGCATTTAAATGCAGGCTTAGTTCAAAATTGTAGCAGATGCTGAGATGTCATTTTCTGTTAATCAGATTTGCATTTGATTTATGTATAAGCTTTCAGAATAACATAGGATGTGTTTTGAAGTGGGCTGGTTTTTTTTTGTTGTTGTTTTTTTTTTTTTTTTTTTTTTTTTGAACACTTAAGCTTTTAGCCTAGGCTGTAATACTGTGTCTGGATTCTTGACCTCTACAGGTCTGTCTGGTTTTCAAACGTCTCTTCCTCAGGCTGCATAGGATAGCCTGTTCTGAGGTGTCGAATAATGACCCCTGCTGGAAGGAATGAAATGCAGAACAGACAGTGTTTTGGCTAGAACCAGTTGTGTCGTCTTTTCTGATGGGATGACAATGTGAAATCCCCTGGAACTTGTAGGCAAACAGTCTTACTCACACAGATTTTAATTTTGATTATTTTTTTTTCTTCAAACCTCTGAAGTATTGACAAGGAAATTTGAGCTATCTGTGCAGGCAACAGCATGGCTGTGCTAGTCTCCCTATGCTACGCTCTTTCTCTTGTCCTGCCTTCTATCTAACTGCATAACTGCTGTGAGGAGGCTGCTGACCAAATACATATGAAATATGTAGCTCTGTGCTAGGTCAGCAGAGACACCTGATACGTTTGCATAAGGCTAATATTGTGAGCATAAATGTGTCCAGAGAAGGGCCACGAGGATGATCAGAGGGCTGGAGCACCTCTCCTACGAGGACAGACTGAAGGAGTTGGGGCTGTTCAGTCTGGAGAAGAGAAGGCTCCAAGGTGACCTAATTGTGGCCTTCCAGTATCTGAAGGGGGCCTACAAGAAGGCTGGGGAGGGACTTCTCAGGACTTCTCAGGATAGCAGGTAGTGACAGGACTAGGGGGAATGGAATGAAGCTGGAGGTGGGGAGATTCAGGCTAGATGTGAGGAAGAAGTTATTCCCCATGAGAGTGCTGAAGCCCTGGAATTGGTTATCCAGGGAGGTGGTTGAGGACCCATCCCTGGAAGTGTTTAAGACCAGGCTGGATGAGGCTCTGGCCAGCCTGATCTAGTGTGGGGTGTCCCTGCCCATGGCAGGGGGGTTGGAACTATATGATCCTTGTGGTCCCTTCCAACCTTGACTGATACTATGATACTATGTGTGGATGAGTGGCACAAATAATACAGTATTGATGGAAACAGAGCTGTTAATATTACTGCTTCCCCAGTGACAAACAGGAACGTGGCAGTCTCGGTCATGTGCAAAGGTGGACCTTTATTTGTGTTGTACTTCATACCATTCTGCTGTATATCTTGTCTCCAGATAAAGTCTTGAAACTGTGGTCAGCTGTACAGCTTGTACAAAGTGAGGTTTTGTCCAGGACTGATTGTCACATATTAATCTCTTATCTTCACTAGATTTTGTCTTGTCTGGAAAGTATTCTTCACTGTATTAATCTTCCAGCATCTAACTGAAATAATTATTCCCCCCCCCCCCCTTAACTTCCTAGGATCTTAATGCCTATAAAAAGCAAGGAATGGCATTGCTATCGAAGATGGGGGAGTCTGTCAAGTATGTCACAGGAGGCTACAAATTAAGAAGTCGGCCACTGGAGTTTGCAGCCATTGGGGAATATTTAGACACGTTCTCTCTAAAGCTTGGTACCATTGACAGAATAGCACAACGGATTATCAAGGAACAGCTGGGTAAGGACCCAAGGTTGTAAGAACTGAGTGCTCTGTGTCATGTTCTGTTTGGTGACACAACCAAGACAACAGGTGTCAGTAATTCCGGACTGTAAGGAGCCACACATAGAGCAAATTTCTAGCGTCTTGTAGAGATTTAAAACTGGCCCAAAGCCTAACACAGTATCTTATATTAGCTCAACTCTCCCTTTTTTTAAAAAAATTTGCTCTAGTTGTTATATCAACTTGCATTCTCACTAGAGTAGTTTTTAGAAAGACTTTTGGGAGGAGGAAAAACCTATAGGTTCCATCTGCTGCAGTACAGATGGAATTCCTCGATGAAGATAACCTTTACAGACCTCTCTTAGTAGAGCCAAGTTTTACATATGCTTTAAAAAATTACTTTGGCTACTGCACAGATGCAAGTGTGTTTGTATTGGAAGCTTGTACAAATTGGGAGTTAAGCAGGAGTCATCTTGGACCTGTCACCTCTGCAGCCATGTCTGTTAAGATGCTAATGCAATACAAGACTTAACTCCTCAGGGAGTTAATATTTTCTAAGCTTGGCATGTAGTTTCTCCTGTTTGGTATGAGTGCTTGTAGATCCTTGAGCCTCACTCTTACTCTGTTAATCTACTTTTCTACCTGCCTCTTGCAGAATACTTGGTGGAACTACGAGAGTATGGACCTGTTTATTCAACCTGGGGAGGGCTGGAGGTTGAGCTATCAGAGCCACTGGAAGGAGTGTCTGCCTGTATTGGGAACTGCTGCACAGCTCTTGAAGAACTTAGTGAAGAAATGACAGAAGACTTCCTGCCTGTGCTTAGGGAATATATATTGTACTCAGAGTCAATGAAGGTAAAGTGAGTCCTGTGGCAGAAGACACTATTCTTGTGTTTGAATGGAATGCTGTACTAACAAGTTCATTCTTTGTAACAGTGAGAATGCTGGTGGTGGGAAAAGTGAGAAATCAAATAATACAGTAGGTAGGGGGATGGTTTAATAACCAGAACAAAACTAGGTATGTTTAGCAGCAGGGTACTGCATGGGTAGCATTATCAATCTGCTCCACTACTCAGTCAAGCGAGGGTCAGTAGTGCAAAGGTGCTCACAAAATGTAAAGAGTTGCTCCTTCACAGGAGTGGCAGGTGATACTCTGTAGGAGGCATTGTGGCTGGCTAGAATCTTCTAATTATTTGGAAGTAAAGTTGTGGCTTGATTTATCACTCCAGGGTCAGTATCTGGCCTTGCAGAAAAGGGAGCATTAGCAGGTCTGGTCAGTTTTATGTGACAGGGTTGAGTGGCCTTTTTGAGAACCCTGTGTCCAAGTGATAGACACAGCTTCCTCTTTCATTCTCATACTCTAGACAGGATGTAAAGTTGTTAAGTTCTGTATATGAAGGAACTGCTTAGAGATGATGTTCTGGGACTCTTAATTCCTCTAAGAACTCAATATCTTATTGTTTATGCAGAAGTAATGAAAGCTACTTCAGTGGAGCTTTTATTCTGTCAAAGTTAAGGACTACTGGTAGTAAATCAAATTCTTAGAATGGTTTGGGTTGGAAGTGGTCTTAAAGATCACCTAGTTCCAACCCCTCTGCTATGGGCAGGGGCACTCCCTACTTGACCAGGTTGCTCAAGGCCTCATCTGACCTGGCCTTATGCACTTGCAGGGAGGGGGCATCTGCAGTGTCCCTGGGCAACCTGTTCTAGTGTCTCACCATACTTATTATAAAAAACATATTTCTAATATCTAGTCTAAAACTGCCCTCCTCAAGCTTCAGTCCATTCCCTCTCATCCTATCACAACAATCCCTTGTGAAAAGACCCTTCTTGGTTTTCTTGTAGACCCTTTCCAGGTTCTCTTTTCCAGGCTGAATAGCCCCATCTCTTGTAGTCTGTCCCCATAGAAGATGTGTTCTAGTCCTCTGATCATCTTTGTGGCCATCTTCTCTCCAGCAGTTCAATGTCCCTTTTATGCTGGGGCACCAGAACTGAACACAGTACTCCAGGTGGAGTCTCAGGAGAGCAGAATAGAGGGGGAGAATCACCTTCCTCATCCTGCTGGTCACACTTTTGATACAGTCCAGGACATGGTTGGCCTGCTGGGCTGTAAGCACCCATTTGCAGCTCATGTTGAGCTTTTCATCATCGGATATGCCCAAGTACTTCTCCTCAAGACTGTTCTTGAGCCACACCTTTCCCAACCTATATTTATTTAGGATTGCCCTGACCCAGGTGTAGGACCTTGCACTTCTTGGCTTTGTTGAACTTCCTGATGTTGGCTTGGACCCACTTCTCAAGCCTGTCCAAGTCCCTCTGAGCGGCATCATGTCAGCAAGACCACACAGCTTGGTGTCATCCACAGACTTCCTGAGGGTGCACTCCGTGCCACTGTCCATGTTGCTGACGAAGATGTTAAGTAGCACTGGTCACATTACTGACCCTGAGGGACACCACTTGTCGTTGGTCTCTGTTTGGACATTGAGACATTGACTACAACTCTGAGTGCAGCCACCCAGCCAATTCTCTATCCAGCAATGTGGTGGTCACACAATGATAGAATTAGTTAATTGCACTGAAGACTGAAACCAAGGACTTCAGTTTGGCTGTTGGCTTTTCACCAAGTGCTCATGGTATTGTATGTAACAGCAGTCCCTCTATATGGTGCTAACAAAGTCATTCTGAGGACTTTCTACTTGGAAAAATTACGAGGCTGCATTATACAGTTGTTTAAAGATCTAATAGCCCATTGTAAACCTACAGTCTGAACATAGTAGTCCTTTCCATCTTAATTTTAGTCATTTTATACTTCTCAAACTGAGAGTTGAAACACTTATTTGCCAATTCCTTTTCACAGCTTTAGATGGATAGCGTAATGGCTCCTGTCTTGCCTGACTTGAAGTATTCTTGCACAAGGCTTTGTGTTAATTCCCTGAGTATATTTGCTTTCATAGTCTTGGTATTGATCCCAGCATAAATAAGTTGTATTTTATTTACAAGACTAACATCCATGTGTTGCAGGAAGCCTTGAACCAACATGTCCAGGCATACTTTATTCTGTAGAAAGCAGTGTATATGTGCTTTGAAATAAACAGAGCATGAGGTTAGTGGCTAAAGCTTTTGGCCTAGAACATCTGACTTTCAATGCTGGGTTAGGAACTGGCTGGAGGGCCGAGCCCAGAGTGGTGGTGAATGGTGCCCTATCCAGCTGGCAGCCAGTCCCCTGTCCCCCAGGAATCAGTGCTGGGCCCCATCCTCTTTAATATCTTCATTGATGGTCTGGATGAGGGCATTGAGTCAGTCATCAGCAAATTTGCAGATGACACCAAGTTGGCAGCAGGTGTTGATCTGTTAGAGGGCAGAAGGGCTCTGCAGAGGGACCTCAACCAGCTGGACAGATGAGCAGAGTCCAACAGGATGGCATTCAACAAATCCAAGTGCTGGGTGCTGCACTCTGGCCACAGCAACCCCATGCAGAGCTACAGGCTGGGGTCAGAGTGGCTGGAGAGCAGCCAAACAGAAAGGGACCTGGGGGTGCTGATTGACAGCCAGCTGAACATGAGCCAACAGTGTGCCCAGGCGGCCAAGAAGGCCAATGGCATCCTGGCCTGCATCAAGAATAGTGTGGCCAGCAGGAGCAGGGAAGTCATTGTGCCCCTGTACTCTGCATTGGTTAGCCACATCTTGAGTCCTGTGTCCAGTTCTGGGCCCCTCAGCTTAAGAAGGACATTGAGACTCTTGAACATATCCAGAGAAGGACGACGAGGCTGGTTAGAGGCCTTGAGCACAAGCCCTATGAGGGGTGGCTGAGGGAGCTGGGGTTGTTTAGCCTGGAGAAGAGGAGGCTCAGGGGGGACTTCATTGCTGTCTACAACTACCTGAAGGGTGCTTGTAGCCAGGAGGGAGCTGGTCTCTTCTCCCAGGCAACCAGCACCAGAACAAGAGGACACAGTCTCAAGCTTTGCCAGGGGAAGTTTAGGCTGGAGGTGAGGAGGAAGTTCTTCACCGAGAGAGCCATTAGCCATTGGAATGGGCTGCCCGGGGAGGTGGTGGAGTCACCATCCCTGGAGGTGTTCAAGAGGGGATTGGATGTGGCACTTGGTGCCATGGTCTAGTCATGAGGTCTGTGGTGACAGGTTGGACTTGATGATCTTTGAGGTCTCTTCCGAACTTGGTGATTCTGTGAAATGTCAGGGCCTTCTGGAAATGGTATTTGAAGTGGTAAACTGAGTTGAGAGGCCCTTTTTAGAAATGTGGTGGGGGAAGAATTTTGTAAGCGAAAAAGCCAGGATTTCTTCAGCTGAAGAGGTGCTTCAGGCAGTTAAACAGCACTTAACCAGCATTAAAGACTACCTGTTGGCTTGGAGGCAGCCACATTCTAAAAAGGCGCTTGTGAGATGATGACAAAGGCACTGAGTGCAGTCTTGAAGCCAGTGGGTAGTTTAGCTGCAAGTCTTTTAATGCTGCTCTTCATGTGGCAAGTACTGTTTAACTGCCTGAGGTACCTCTTCAGCTGGAGAAATCTTTTATTTTTAGCTTAATTTGTAGGCTCTTGCCTTTCTAGTGCCTTAAGGGATTCACTCTTCTGTCTGCTATCTTCTAGTAATAGACTGAACATACTCGCTGTGCTTTTGCTTTGGAACTGCTTGGATCTAGAAAGTACACATGAAAAACAGCATGATCCTTATTTGCTATTTACTGCTGCTTACTTAGTGTTCAGCTTGGGCATCTTGTTAGACTTCAATCTTTCTGAAAATCAAGGATGCCAGTGCAGACTTTTTAATTTCCTCCAAAACATTAGAACTGAAATGTCTTGAGTCATACCATGTGCCAATTTCTTATGCTGGAAAATACCAGCTTGTTGCTATTTCTGCACAAAGCACTGCAGAACTGTTTTTCTTGATTCTGTAAAACTAAGTAACTACAAAGGGGCTGACTGCTCTTGAAATGCAGGAAACTATTCTCTTCACTAGCAATGCAGTCTTATCCATTAGCTCTTGTAAGGCCTGCCTGTGAACATCTTTCAGAGCATAGCTTTTGGACAGGGTATGTGATGGAAACAAAGTCTTTAGGTACAAAGAGTTCAATGTTGGTAGCTTTCTCTGCTGCACACTGTGCCCCAGGTATAGGTGTGGGAACTGGATTTGTAGAGCAACCTCTAGCTGGGTGAATGTTTCTCAGAGTAAGAATTGTCATCTTATTGTCACTGTTTTGGAGATGAATGCTCACCTTTTACTGTATTCAGGAGTCCTGCTATACTTGAGGTGAGCAGCCTGAAGGGATCTGCGCATATAGAAGCAAAGCCCAGTTGCTGTGGTGGAAATGTTTAATGGCTGACTTCAGGGAAGGCTGTCTCTGGGTTTGTTTGAAAGATTTGCCGAATGGGGAGAGGCTGTCAGCATGGGCTTGAGTTAAAATGGGTGTGGGAGAGATCTTTCCTAAAGCACAGACCATGCATGAGATTGCCAGATGATGTCTTGAATCCCAGTGCACTGAGGGCCTTGTGAGCAGATGCGTGGTACCACATAATTTCATAGAATTGTCAGGGTTGCGAGGGACTTCAAGGATCATCTAGTTCCAACCTCCCTGCCATGGGCAGGGACACCTCACAGGTGGCATCCAACCTGGCCTTCAAAATCCCTGGGGATGAGGCTTCCACCACCTTCCTGGGCAACCTGTTCCACTGTCTCACAGCCTTCATGGTGAAGAACTTCTTCCTAACTTCTTCCTATGTGGTAGGCTGGTGTTCCCTAGGGAGGCAAGCGCAGAGGGTCAGCTCTGCTCTACATAATTCAGTGCTGAGATTTTAATATGTCAGCTCTGCATGCTTAATGCTGCCAGAAAGGCTTCTCAGGTGATTGATTTTTTTTCTTTTAAAAAATCTTAATCAAGTTTAACAGAATAACAGAGCTGACAACTCCTCTTTGTTAGCTGGAATGCAGGAAGGGGAGAGGAATAGACAGGTAGCATTTGCATAGATAAGGAATAACAGGATTTTTCAGTAGTTTACTTCTTTTAGTCTTAGATGATCTTTTGTGCAGATAGAAGACATCTGGATATTATGTATACTTCTGCTGTTTATAGATAGATGACCTTTTGTATGGAAAGAGGATATCTGGGTTTTTCTATGAAATAGTTAACATGCCATTGTCATTTTGGATGGACAACTCTTTGTATAAAAGCCTGCACGAAACTCTCTGAAGGTACACAAGTCCAACTTGTGTCCAGCGCTTCTGTGGGGACCAGTGGTTTAATTCTGTCACCAAATAAATGCGAAGTGATGAGCGAGTAGTGTGTGTTTTTGTGTAGTTTTTTCTTGTTTATTTTGGTTTTGTTTGGTTTGGGTTTTTTTGTGTTGGTTTCTTAAAAGTCTTTAATTTTTTAAAAAAATATTTGTATTCTAAAAGTTTTGTTCTTTAAAGCCTTGACATAAGTACTGTGTGGTCTGTGGTAAGTCTGGGGATGCTTGGTACTGAGCTTTTCAGAGGAGCTGCTGAAGCATTAATGTATTGATCTGCAGCCGCGGGGAGATTGCCTGGACGTGCCAGGGGAAAGATTTCCTTTCACACAAAGGATAAGTGAGAAGGAAAGCAATGTTTTTCTCATCACTTACAGGTCGACTGTTAACAATACTCTTCTCAGTACAGCTTTAAGTATCCATTAATGGTACACAGTGGATGGACTGGAGCACTTAAGGAGAAATAAGACACCTGCCCTTTGAATCCAGTGTTAATCATTGGCTACTGGTACACCTCTAGCTTGCTGCACTGACTCTAGGCTACTAAAGGCTGAATGCAGTTGTTCTAGGCAGTTGTTTTTCTGAGAAGAAAATTCAGTTGGCTCAGGTTCAAGAAGCAGTACAAAGTAGAAATACCTGTTAAATCTCTTAGGTTTTTGTTGTGCTGATAACCACAGTCGTTTAAGGGCTATTCCACATAATTGCTTAGATTATGTGGAAGGGGGATGTTGTGGGTTTTTTTTCTAGCAAACACAACCAACGGTATACTTGCTTGCATTACTTTGGGGGCAGAAGGGAGGGTTAAGCTGTTGAAGGTGTACTTTTCAGTTTTGCCCCCTTTCTTGCCTAGACCAATAGCAGCTTTGTGGATAGGCTGCCATTCCCATTTATCATGGACTGAGGTTTGTAAGAATATTGATTGCAATGTCTCTTCTCTTTACTGTAGAGCAACTGCACTGATACCTGTCCCGTTACTTAAGAGGGAGGTGGGGGAAAACGATGATTAGTAGATACAGGGCTTGTACTTCTGTAATTAGGAGACAGTTCTTGTCTAGACTGGCGCTTAGTTCTGAGAACTACTGTTTTAAATAGCTGTTTCTGTAGGCAGCACTGCATGTGACTAGTGCTGCTTTGCTAGCCTTAAAATGGCGCATTACCTTCTTTTGTCCTAATGGTGTAATTCATTCTGGGTGGCATGAGAGAGGACATAAAGCATTAATTGGCCAGGTTGGCTGCCAGAGAAGTTCACATTTACAGGTGCCTTAGCAGTGAGTTGGCTGACTTCTCTCTGAGCATTTTTAATAATAGCCTTGCATCAGCTGAATTAATAATAAATTACTAGTTATTCCTTGTGAAGACTGAAGAAGTTAGTTTCCCACTCTTGCAGACACAAATATTGTATTATTTAGTAGTATATTCTTAGACCTAGTTTTTGTGGTTGTTTTTAAATTTAAATGCTGTAGTATAATCTCAGTGGAAATCTTGGCTTGTGTATTTAACAAGGTAATACCTGTATCTTTTGTTCTCTAGCCTGAGAATACTCTGTCAAAATGCTTAGTAGATGTAGCTAGTACAGTGCTTTTCACCTAAATTGTGCCTTTCATAACTTTTTTACTTTAAAATTAAAACAAAACCCACCGCCCCCAATTGATCTGAAAGCAAAGCTTACTTTTGTTGTAACACGAGAAGGTAGCAGCTTGCTGTAGAGGACTTTGAGGAGTGTTTGCAAGTGAAAGGGAGATGTAATAACTTGTGTGCTGGCCTTCCTGTAGCACTTGGTCCAAACTGTTGTCTCTGCTGCTTGAAGGTATCAAAACCTTTGCAGCAGCCCGGGGTAGCTTTGGTCCTTTTTGTGCCAATAGGTGAACTGAAGAATTGAATCTACTTAAGTAATGTTCATGGTTACACGGCAGTGTCTATTTTACATACTCCACCTTGTCCAAATGTTGAATTTTATCTGACTCTCACAGCTGTTGGATAATAAATGCTTTGTTTTTTAAAAGCTGCTACTTTCTAAATACTCTGAAATATGACACAGCAAGTCTGAGAGTCTGATTTGTGACCGAGTTAGCAATTGAGCTGCACCACTTTGCAGTTAATTGTGGCATGTGGAGGGAAGGAGCAAGAAGAATCCCACTCAGCTGTCTCTCTTCTTGCCCATAGAATGTGTTGAAGAAGAGAGACCAAGTTCAAGCAGAGTATGAAGCAAAACTGGAAGCAGTAGCCTTGAAAAAAGAAGACCGTCCAAAGGTAAGCACTTAAAACTACTGCACAGAAATTTCATTTAGGCTTGCACTGAGACTTCTTCCTGAGAACAAAGGAGAAACAGAACTTGCTTTGTCTAGGGCTGTCAGTTTCCTTGCAGTATAAGCAATTTCTGGCAGAACAGAAGTTTTTCTACAAGTTGGTGTGAAATGAATACCTAGGTATGAACATACATAACCTATCAACCTTGGTATTACTGATCTCCCACTGCTCAGAGCAGGGAGGCTCTAGCCTGTGTAACACTTGAATAATAGCCAGCAATTGGTTGGGAGTGTTTAGTGACATGGACTGAAGCACTGGTAGAACAGTCCTGGTAATTTAGCAGCATGTCACCTAGCCAAGTTGAAGTCCAAGCCCTGGCACTGATGAACTGCATTGCAGGACACTTGTTTTGGCTGTGGTGGACTCCATGTTTTGCCCTTTTGACTAGGGAACTCTGTGGTGCTGAACAGACACAGCAGCGTCACCAGGTGACAGGTTTCAGCTGGGCTTCATGGAGAGGCAAAGCTGTATACTGATGTGCTTATGCTGCCACCTGCTTTCTGCTTGGAGCAATGTGCAAAAGCTGTACCTTAAATCACTGCATTTTCCACCAGCCTTGACAGCAGGTTTTGCTCTCTTCCTCTGCTTGTTGTTTGTTGGTTGGGTTTTTTTTCAGTTCCCCGTCATCTTTATTTGCCAATGGATGGCTTTCCATCGCTATGATTACTGTACAATAATATTGCAGAAGACTCACATAGTATCTTTAAGAAGCTGAAGAGGGCCATGACCTAGAAATGCAAACTAGTATTTTACTGTTATTGTCTGTCACAGACTCTACAGGCAATGGTGTCTTGGGTATCTTGTGGTTCTCCTGTGTTCTGGACTTTTCCTGCCTCACTGCAGGCAAGTGTGGCAGGTACTCTTACTTCCTTGGGCTCTATTCCTTCATATAAACAGGTATTCTAACAAGTTGTATGTGGAGTGGAGGGAACTAAATCTAGCATATCCAGCAAGCCAACTGAGGATTTTTTTGGCATTTGACTTGGTAAGGATCTTGTTGCAGTGGGATCGCTGAACTTTGCTGATCTCTCGCTTACTATAAAAGCTTTTGTGTCTCAGCTCTGAGTGGGGTTATTGTGTAAAGCACAGCACTTAAATAGCTATCTTAGACTATTTGGACAAAATTGGGGAAAACACTCACCTTTCCAGAGTATAAGCATATCTTTTGGCAAATCCTTATACCCTTTTTATCTGACATTTAAGGCTTTTGTATCGTTTACAAGATAAAGTTGAACAAACCTTGCATGTTTGCAGAACACTAGCTTGAGATTTCCAGATCCTTTCCACCCAGAAAGAATGTCTTGGTTTATAAGAGCTAGTAGCTTGGAGCTGTGGCTAGCAGCATGTCTTACATTCAGTGATGTCTTTTGGATATGGCTTTCTTGAAGCTAAAATCAGACAGGTCTTGAGATGGGTTATATATGAGCAGCATTTGTGTTCAGCGTGCTTAGCTGGTTTGTCAGAAATCATGTTTAAAAACAACCCCCCCCCACCCCCTCAAATAAAAAGAACAGAAAAAGAAGCTCAACAGAAAAAAAGGAGAAAAAGGGCTGCTTGTGGATCACAAAATGAGGGCCTGTTATTACTTGTTGATCTCTTCCACTGGAGGGCATTCTGTGACTTGCTGTATAAGTAATCAGTCTGGCTTCACAAAGCTCAGTCAGTGTCATTAGGTCATTCTCCCTTTGGGATGATCAGCTTAGAACTTGATGGCCTACAAATGCAGAGGACTTGTAGGGCTGTTGTAAATACCTGTGAGCAAATACTGCTCAGAATCCTGAAGTTTACACTGAAAGCCTAGGATGTGAGTGTGGTGTGTTTTAATGGTAATGGAACAGTATTAGTGCAGAGTCAGCAGCTTTTATGTTTCTAACAAGTACAGTGGTGAAGCACTGCACTTAGCCATTTCCAGCCCACAGTGGAGGTGGTTTTCACAAAATCACAGGGGTTGGAAGGGACCTCTAGAGATCATCTGTCCAACCCTCCCTGCTAAGGGAGGGTCACCTAGATCAAGTTGCGGAGAATCATGTCCAGGCAGATTTTGAATGTTCCCAGAGAAGGAAACTCCAGCTTCTTTGGGCAGCCTGTTCTAGTGCTCTGTCACCTTCAAAGGAAGGAATTTTTTCCTTCATGTTCAGATGGGACTTTCTGTGTTACAGTTTGTCTGTTGCTCCTTTTCCTGATGCTGGACACCACTAAAAAGAGTCTGGCCCTGTCATCTTGACCCAGACCCATGGGTTATTGATGAAATCCCCTCTCAACCTCCTCTTCTCCAGGCTAAAGAGCCCCTGGTATCTCAGCCTTTCTTCATAAGAGAGATGCTCCAGTTCCTTACTGACGTGTATCCCTCCACTGGACTGTCTCTAACAGTTCCTTGTCTGGGGGAGCCCAGAACTGGCCATGCTCTTCTTAATGCACCCCAAGGTACCGTGGGCTGTCTTAGCCATAAGACCACATCGCTGTTGTGCTTAACTCATCCAGGACTACAAGGTCCTTCTCTGCAGAGCTGCTTTCCAGCAGGTCAAGCCCTAAACTGTACTGGTGCATGCTGTTTTTCCTCCCCAGGTGCTGGACTCTCTGCTTACCCTTGTTGAACTTAGAGGTTCACCTCTGCCCTGCTCTCTAGCCTGTCCAGGTCTTGCTCAAGGGCACCACAGCTTTCTGGCTGTGGGTATGCTCTGTCACTTCATCCAGGTCACTCGTGAATATGTTGAGTAATCCTGGATCCAGTACTGACCCCTGAAGATGTAGTCTAGTTGGTTACAACCCTCTGAGCTCTGTTACTCAGGCAGTTCACAGTCCACCTTGCTGTCCACTCACCCATACTTCCTAAGCTTTGCTATGAAGATGTTATGGGACAGTGTCATGCTGAAGTCAAGGTAGACAACACCCACAGCTCTCCCCTCCTCTACCCAGCTCATCACACCATCATAGGAAGCTACTGATGAGCTCAAAGCCCTTCTTGTTCTTGACATTCGTTGCCAAGCTAATTTCATGAGTGCCATAACCTTGCTTGTTGCATCCTTACATTATCTGAGAAAATTCCTGTGTTCCTCCCAAGTGGCCAGTCCCTATGCTCACATTCTGTAAAGTTCCTTCTTTCATGTGAGTTTTTCTCTAGGCTCCTCACTCATCCATGCAGGTTTTCTGCCTCCTGTGCTTCATTTCCTACTCATAGGGATGCACCACTCCTGAACTTGAAGAATGTCATGCCTGAATATTACCTAGCTCTCTTCACCACCATTTCTGTGATACTGTGATCACGTGTGTGTAGGGGGGAAGGATGTAGGTGCAGAACTTCATATCATGAGGTTATCAGGCTCTTGAATGTCGAATGTCATGCTCAGGTCTTGCTTGCATATGCATCTCAGTTTTAACTGACTTACTAAACCAGTGATGGGCCTTTCCAGAGTGTATTGGTGTTTGAGCCAGTTACAACTTCTTAATAGTAATAGGATTAGGGGTTGGGTTGGGTTTTTCTGAGTTATTCAGGTCTGAGAGAAACCATCAGTAAGAAAGTAGCAATTTCCCCCAAAGTCTTGTCATCCTGTCTCAGTTCATAATTGCTAACCATATTTAGTATCTCCACTAGTAAAAACCAGATAGTTTCAGCACTGATATTTCAATTTATGGCCAAATTTGATGTTTGAACTATAGCCTCTCTTTTTATTCATCTTGTGCAAGGTACAGAGTGTTAGTGAAGTTAAATTTTTGTTTTAGCTAGTGAATTGCAGCTTCTGCTCTGGGAAGCTGCACTTTTGTAAGGGAAGCTCCCAAACAGGAGTGGTGCATGTGCAGACACTGCTTTCATGATGCCTGTGGAGACTTGGCTGGAGTTTGTTGCTTTTGTTTCTTAGAACATGTGTGATCCATTTACTGGTCACTGGGTAGGTCTAATCTGATCACCCTGTAGCCTTCAGCCCTCTCAGTCTGGCCTGCATGAGAACTGGCTGTGAGAACAGCTCTTTTTTGTTTGTTGTGGGTTTGTTGTGTTTTTTTTTTTCCCCTCTTCTCTTCATTGTGGTGTGAGATCCTGACAGAAGCAGGAAGCTGGTGAGTGCTTGGAAACTAGCTTAATTGGAAACTAGCTTAATTGGTTTGGGAATCCTGATGTGGTTTTGCTTCCAGACTTCATGACTTTTTCTGCTGATAGCTTAGCCTTTCCCATTAAGACAGACTACATATAAATATGGCATTTTGCCTTAAAGGGGAGTACCTTCTAAGTCTTCAAGTCACTGGTTTGGTAGTTCTCTGAAGTGTATAAGGGAACATTATGCCTGGAATTGCAGCAGAGTGGATCCTTTAGTCAGAAGCCTAGTGTTTAGAGAGGGGAAGTGTGTGGCTACTGAGCCCTCAAGTAGTGTGTAACTCTAGTTGTGTGAGTTGGGGGTGGGGTGGGTAAGATGACCTCTTGATGTCACTTTCAGCCCCTAACATTCTGTGATTCTGTGTAACTCTTGGCATAATTTGTTGGAGGACGTTATTTTACCATAGTGGCAGTCAGTCTGAAGTCCCATCTTAAATGTTGGGAAAGCACTTTACAAGAGCTGCTTGGTTCATAGAAAATGAATATTGAAACTTGATGATAACTTTCAAGACAAGATCTTTTGATTAAAAACAACTCATCTTTGAAACTTTCTTTTCTAGATGTGGTCCAGTTTAGGAGGCAGATAGGATGCAACATGAAAAGAATTTACCTTTTCCTCACAATTCAGGGATTCTTTCTGTTGAAATTAATTTGGAGTGTCTTTAGGGTTCAAATTTTAATCTTTGTCAAGGAATATTTTGAAGAGATTTAACTCAAATGGCTGGCACACTTCCAAGTGAAAATAAAAGGGTACTCAAATCTTCTGACTATGAAGGAGGTGTTTCCTGTGTCTTGAAATGCTTCTCTGAGTATTAGTTGATGTAATACTTCAGAGATTTGTCCTAATCCACCTCATGGTGAAAAATAAATTGATATGTTTCATAGAGTCATAAAATGGTTTGGGCTGTACAGGTCCTTCATCTAGTTCTAACCTCCTTGCTCTGAGCAGGGATACCAGACTGTTAACTTACTCCTTTCTCTGTGAGATTTGAGCTAATTCAGCAGTCCACTCTCAGTGACTATTTCAGTCTTCATTTCTTTTCCTGCAGGTACCCACAGATGTTGAGAAATGTCAAGACCGAGTGGAGTGTTTCAATGCTGACCTGAAAGCAGATATGGAGAGATGGCAGAACAACAAAAGACAAGACTTTAGGCAGCTACTCATGGGGATGGCAGATAAGAACATTCAGTACTATGAGAAGGTATGTGGCCCTTCTGGAACATTGGCAGGAATAAGAGTAATTAATTTTCCTTTGAGGTGGTTATAATTCTTCATGAAATCTTCACACTGTCTTGAAGAAAAGAATTTTAGACAACTAAATCAGTTTTCTAGTGCTGTGGAAGCTACTCTTTGGCAGCACCTTCGTGTAATTTATTGAGCTGCTGGTCATGCTTAAGTGATTTGCATGAGACTAGGAGTCTTTTGTGAGGCAATCCTCTAACAGTAGTTCATCCTAGATGCTTGTCCATATTGCATTCTTGAATTGAACAAATTATTGAGTGGTAGTGGTGGCAATTAAAAGACCAAAACTGCATGTTCTAGTAATACTACCAGGCTACAAAATTTTCTGTTTCTACCTTTTTTTTTAATGACCCAAGCTACCAGGGTTCATGTACATTCCTGAATCCATGTGTAGGTCACACATGGTAGGCAGAAATCACTTTAATCTCTCTGTTCTCTTGTGCATAGTTCTGTCCCTTGTATGCTAGTCCTGGAATACATAGTCAGGTGCCCCCACCCTTTGTCAGCTGCACCTGAGATTCAGCATCAGATTTTTCTTTTTAAAGGCATTGACACTTAACTGCATATTTTCCTAATCTAGATTTCCTTTGTGACAGAATGGTGCTGCCTAAGGCAGCAGCTGATATATTGCTTATACATGGTCACACGTCCTATCTTCTTGCCTGTTGCTTTTTTCCACATCTGCTTTGCAAACTACTTGTGCTAGATTATCTCTCCAAGTAATATTAATATGCATGTCCTTTGCTGCTTCTGTTATCTGGAATGTCAGTCGTTCATAACTAGTTGCACTCTGGTCTCTTCTCTCTTGAGACTGCTGTGGAGTGGGGTGTTAAAAGATTCCACTGAACATCCAGCAGTATCTCTGCAATTGATAGCTAAATCGGTACCTTTGAGTTTTGCTCTTAGCTTCAGCAAAGAAGCTTTTGGTAGGGAAGCATCTAATCAGGATACAGAACTAGAGATACTCTTTCCACCTTTAGTACAGTCAGCAAGGATTAAAAGGAGGATGCTTGCCGATAGCCATTTTTAAGCATAAGAGCTGGTGATGAGTTTGCCCATTACCAATATTTAATATGTATTCTACTGCCTATGTTTGTCCAATTCGATTTCTGGGTTATACATGATTGAAAATAATGGCACACAGCATGAGGACTGGAGCAAGTTTGTGTCTGGGGAAATGACTCCAAAGCCTGGAGTGATCTGGAAACCAGACTGCGTTCATCTTACTATACCAGACACTACCAGTTCATCATGCAGCAGAGTCAAGTCCCAGAGGTGTACTGGAGTGTGCTGTGTCTCTGAATTGCATTCCTTGAATGCATTTCAAATCAGCTTGCTAGAGGTGTTCTGCCATTGTGTCCAAATCAGCCCTCTCCCCAGTCACACCAGAAAAATGTGAATTTCTGCTAGAAACAGTTTGTCTGCCTAGCTGAAAGCTGTGGTATTCTTCAGCTAACTAATCTAACTTGGTATTATGGAATTCTGGAATACTCAAATTTGATAGTATGAAATCCTGCATTTTCTGATTTATTTCTTTTTCCTCTGAATGGCTTGAGCCAGGTGATGACTTTGGAAAGCTTTGATTTGTTTTCTTTGCTTGAAAACTGCGGTTATTCTTTCTGAACGCTTTATTGCTGTTAGAGGTTGCGGGGTTTTCTCCTCCCTTTCTGTGATGATCTGTAAAGACCCAGCTGGCCTTTGTGAACTTGTGTTCTGTTCGTTTGGAGGAGCTGGTCAGAAGTTACAAGAACTGATGTAAAATCCATTTTCAAATTATTTTATTTCTTTCTGTAGTGCCTTACGGCGTGGGAGTCAATTATACCACTATTGCAAGACAAGCCAGAGACCAAATAAGAAGTACCTTCATGGACAGTCTAGCACTTCTGTGCCCAGTACCACTAGACATACTGGAACTGTTTGAAGAACTCCTTTTGTCAAGCTAACTGTAATGCCAGCTGCACTTAAGCTGGAACAGATGCTCTGAAAACTCTTTGAATTATTTTTTTTCCTCTCCTCACTTTCTCTGTTTAAACTGGGGTATGTTTCATCTTTTTGAGTTATCTTGAATGGTTCCTTCTTTATCCTATGGAGTGATTGGGGGTTTATAGTGAAAGTGCACGGGGATCTTTATAAAACTTACCTCTCTAGTCTGGAAGGAACTGATGAGTTGAACACTAAAAAGATGAAAATAAAACTCTACTGCAAGGTGCCAAATGACATCTTTATTACCATTCTGGTTTGTTTGGAAAAAAAAAGAATGCATTAAAGTAATTACTTCCTAACCAATCCTTACCCTGGACAGGGAAAGCCTGGACATGAATATTTTCTGGTTTGCTACTACCTGTGTGCTCCCTATGGATAAAATGGTTTCTGGAGACTTTTCTGTGTGGAGTTGGGCTGGTCCTAGACAGAACATACCAACACCACCTGCAGATAGCCTGTGATGCAAGCATGAACTGTGGTTTTCGTGAGTGTGGCATGCTGTTGGTTCGTACTGAGTATCTGTGTTTACCTTGGTGATTATGAAGTAATGTCAGTTGGCTGAAGTGTACTTGTGACTGACTTGGGGATCAAAATCAGCCTAGAGGTGGCAGTGAGTTGAACAGTAGCCTTTCAAGGCAGGCTTGTGGGAATTGTGGAAGTAAGTTTGAGTCTTTCATGTATCTTATAAACCTAGCTCTGGAAGCTGCATGGTAGAATTCTCTTGGTCCATGCTTTACACTTACTTTGGTTTGGGTTTTTTGTTTTTTCTGAGCTAGAGCCACTTTGGGCTTGGTCACTTAAGGTGCCTACTGTAGTGAATACAGAACTGCTTTCTTTCCCTGTGATGATTGATTTTATTTTTTTTTCTTTTGGTAGCAGCATCCAAAAGGTATCAAATGCTTGCTAACACCAAGAGTCGTTGTGTATGAAACTTGCCTTTAACAGATTAGTTTGGGATAGGTGGGTACTCTGTTGGGTGACACAGTGGTCACACTTGTCTCTGCTGAAACACATGGCAAGTCTTTTAAGACAGCTTTTGGTACAGATTTTTTGTAGTAGTTTTTATTGGCCTTTAGAAATGTAACTGCTTCTGCAAGTCTCTTTTTTCCCCCCTTTCTCTTGCAGCCCAATTTCAAATAAATACTTATTTGGTGTTAATACCATTTTGGTATTAATGGCCTTAGGAATGCCACCGTGATTCCCAGAGTGAGTCTTGGTTTAACAGCATGCAGATAGATTATTTTTAGCTATCCTAAGAGAGGGGCTTTGGGGCTAATGTCAGTCTAATACTGGGATTCAGCAGAATAAATAGCTCTTGAGTGCTTACTGCTAAACTTCAGTGATTACTTGTTTTGTTTTTTTTTGTTCAGCAACATTCTTGTGAAGAATCTGAGCCAGAAATCAGTATGTGCAACTTCTGTGTTCTCTTGTGATGATCTACCAGGTACCAGTCTGGTTTGAACTTTACCCCTCCATAAATGCCAAGTATACCTGAAGCCCCAGTTTGGTGGCTTTATAGCAACTGTCAAGATGAGCTGTTGCAACAATGGTGTAGCAGTCAGGCCAATGAGATGACATTCTCTGGGTGCAAGAGTCAATTTAAGACATTTTAAGAGGTCTTCCTTTTTAATTGAGCCTCCATTGACAACTTTGTAGTACTGAACTATGCTTTTTGGCTTAAACTCACAGTTTGTCAACATGCACTTACTTGGTATAAATAAGAACTCTTCTGTAAGTTGCTGATAGGTCCAGAATGACAAACTACTCTTGTTGTGCAAGGGAAGTGCTTAATGAGGTCATCTTAAAGCAGTAAACAGTTGTTTTGCTCAGTCTTTCCCTTCTAAAATAAGCACTTGTGTACCATTTAGCACTGTGACCTTCATGGTTATGATCTTCCTTATATTCCACAATCGGATCCATGTGTGTTTTTGATTTGGTTTTTGTGTAGTAAAAGGAATTTTGTAGCTGACTTGGCAACATCACTTAGAGTGAAGTAAAATGTAATTTGAACTAGTACTTTAGACAGTCTTCCCTTCAACTTATCCAAAGAAAGAAGTGAAATATGAGTTAGAAAGGATCCTGGGGTGTTTTCCTGCAGGTGGATAGGTTTAATTTGATGCCTTGTAACACTGAGGTTCTGTTCCCTCTTAGTTTTATGTCAAACTGAAGTATGTGTTGGTTCTGCAGAATTTAGCAGTTGTCATCACAGCTGTTCGTGGGAAGCATAATGAACAATGAGGAGTACCAAGTGAAGTTCACATCAGTGTGTGACTGAGGCTGGAGCTATTGAAGGTCAACTTATTTTCTTTAATGCCACTGTTTCTGCAGTATGGTTTTTAAGGTAGACCTCATCCAGAGCATGTTTCAATTGCAGATAAATCCCTTTCTGGATAAGCTGTTGAAAGCAGGAATTCTTTGCACTTCCCTGTTGCAGTATGTGGGTCTGTGGCACCTGCATGTTGGTTTTGAGAAGTTGGAGCATGTGCCTCAGGATGTGGCTGCTAAACAGGGTTTCTTATATAACCTAGAACACCAACATCTTGTAAGCTCCTACAAGAGAAGTGAAACTTAACATTCTAGGGATGAGTCCCCTGCAGGGATCACTGCTGTTTAAGAAGGATGTATAGTGTTGAATCTCTTGGCTCCTATGGGCTATGGAGAAGTCACTTTATAAAAGGCTGTTTTAAATCACCATATGACTTTGGAAGAGGCTGTGAGATTGTGGGGAGGATGCTGACTGTGAGGTACACGGCAGCAGTGCCAAATGAGACAACTGCAAAACAGTAGGAAACTTCTGTAAGATGTAAAGAGTGCACTTACTTAACTGTGTTAGGTGGAGCTCAGGATTGCGACTGTTGAGTAAAACTCTCATGTGCTATCCTGTAATTCTTACAGGGTAGGAATTACTCCTTTGGGTTGACCAAACCTTAAGTGTGGAAAGTAAAAGAGGTTGGTATAGGGAAGCAGGAACTTCATTTTGGAGTAACTTCTGGAGTGTTCAGTTAGTTAAGGCTACCTTCTACATGCGCACTAAAATGATGTCAAAAAGTAGCTGCACCCTTTCTATGAGCCTATATAACATGTGGGTCTTTCCATGGTCCTTGAATTAGCCCAGTTTTCCTTGTCACCCATATCCAGACCAAGTTCCCCTTCTCTCAAAGGATGCATAACTCACTGCTGTCCTGGTTAGTTCTCTAATTTCTGGGTCGTTTCTTTCTTCTCTTAACTGGCACCAGCATAATAAAGCAAGCACTTGTCATGCTTGGTAGTGCATTGTTCATATGTATCCTTACCAGGTTCTGACTCATGCAATAATATAGATGTTAAAACATTGTGGCTTTTTCAGGTATTCCTCTAGAGAGTGAAAGAGTCATAGTACTGAAGACATGGACTCTTCTGATGCAAGTTGTGTCAAAAAATAAACTAAGAATTCTTCACTGAAGCCAACCTGGATTTTTGTCACACTGGCACTTGTGCTAAGGATAGAGTAATGGGAGAAGTGGTAGAAGGAAACATCTGCAAAGCACAAGTGGCAGAGACAGTCCTGTAGAAGTATGGTGAAGCAGCCTGCAGCAGAAGCTCTGTATAGACAATCCATTTCTTCAGGTTTTGGTCCTGCGGTTGCCAAGGTACTAAAGAATCCCAACCCACCAGGGACTGTTGAGGGCTTTAACAGGAACCATGCTTGTGTTAAAAATTGCACAACTTAACAGTAGAATTGTGATTAATGTTGCAGACTGTTTAAAATCCTGGTGCTGAAAAAAACCACTGAGCAAAACTGCGTAGATAAACTTGCTCATTAAATGCTCAGTCTTCTTAAATTCTTAAGGTAGAATGCTCTTTCCCTTGTCATATAACTTTTATTACAACAACAAAGACGTAGGGGAAATTTGGGCTGTTTTTTTTAAGGTAGAGGAGTTATTACTGCTTGCCAGATTTTATTTTTTCTTGGTAAAGTTAACTGGGTATCACAGGAATAACCCTGCCTTCTGGCAGTGTGAGTGTTGCACTTAAAACACATTTTTTTTGGGGAGTGCTGTTTAACCAGTCTATGGACTATAACATCAATGCTTAATTCTATGCTTTAACACTTTGTAGCCTTGCTGAGGTATCTGGTGTGCACTCCGTAATGACCTGGCCTACTTCTTAGACTGCATGGCTAAGGCACAATACTTGTGCAGAAAATAATGCCACCCATATTTAAGTGGCATGGTAAAATGTTAGAGGGTTGTTGCTGTCCTAGACTACTTTGAAGGCCTTGGTAATCTGTGCTTTGAAGGAAAACCATTTCCTGAACTCTGCTGCTGGGATGTGTATGTGTACCTTCAGATCAAACAGCAGGGCTGGGGCCAGTGCCACGTTCCCACTGCACAGGGAGATGGATTGCAGAGAAACAGTCTTAGAATAGCAAACAGCCAAAGGCCTTTTGTCTCCAGTATGTGAAAATAAAGCAGCACCATTCTTGTTCTCTTTTCCTCTGTGCCTACATCCCTCTGTCCCTCCTTAAGGTTGGAGCATTGGGCCGTGCAGGTGAAGGCAAGTTGGATGTGAGCATAGGTGGATGTCATTCCCCTCCTTCTTGAAGGTATCAGTACTGGGGACCAATACAATGCTAGCTTATTGCCATGACACTTCTGCTTTCAGCTTCTGTAAACCCACTCAATCAGAACTAGAGTAGCTGTTCATACCATTAAGAACTGAAATGAAAGCTGTGAAAAGATTTGTCTCTGTGTGAATTAAGTAGTAAACAACATAAACATGAGGAGGAGGCTTTTGTTTCCTGCACTTGACCAAATCTGTCAACTGTTCCTTTGTTCAGACTTGCAGGCTGGGAAATGTTCTTGCCTTCTGGTGCTGGCATGTTTCTATACCCTTTCATATATCTCTGTATAAATATACTTTGTGCATTGTTTACTATGGAACTAGTATTGATGGAGAAAGAAAACTTTGAGGTAAAACTGTTTGCATTTCTCTACTAGTGTGTACATTTTTTTTTTAAATGCACCATTTGTTTACCTCAACTAATTTAATGGAATGGACCAATAAATGTATTAAAAGATTACTTCTTTATGTAGAATATAAAGCTGCTTCTTATTCTTTTTTCCCAGCCTTCACCATTGAAATGTGTGCATTTCAAACACCTTTTTATCTTTCTGCAGAAATACCCTTCCCTTTTAAAATGTTGTTCCACTGCTGACTTAGTTCTAAGTGTCATATGTCTGATGCTGCAGTACATCTGGTACTACTTGAAAGTGAAGCCTGGAGCTGAAGATTTCAAGTGTGTGTGTAGGGGGAGTAGAGGTGCCAGAAACTTCTTCTGAATAAGGGGCTGCATAATGAGTAATCAATTCTGCATGCTGCATCCCTGGTTTGAACTGAAGCTGCCTGATTTTTCTCCAGAGTATTTTGCTTGCTGAGGGCTTTTAACTTGCTTTTACTTACTCCAGGAGCTTGGAATCCACTTAATTCTTGCTAATTCAATTAGCGTGTGAGTAGACATAATTCAAGCGTGAGGCGTGCTAATATTTTGAATCGTGTGTGGGTTTAGCTGATGGCCTCTTACGACTGTTGCTGTGTCATATGAGATTCCTTTTGGCAGGGGTTTCAACCCAGCATAAAGCTGGAAGTAACAAGGCAACTGTTGTCTGGCATCAGTGTCACTACACCCCTGTAAAGCCTGCAGGAATAGCATGCTGCACTTACCTGCTCTTAATCTGTTACGGTATTATATCTCAGTGCTGTAGTATCTATTCTTGACTCAGATGCCCTCCCATGAGCTCTGTTAAAGCACAGTCCAGGGACAATATCCCAGAAGTCAGGGGCATGAACACTAAGAGTTATTTGTAGGGTTTACTAAAAGTGCTGTATTTTTAGTGGTTGTTCGGTGTTGGTTTTTTTAACAGTGGTATTTGTGTTTAGTGGTTTCCTACACAATACTGACCAGCTGGGCTGACACATCTTCTGTAGCCCTTGGAGAGTAGGTGTGGCTTGCGGACAAATGTACACATGGCTTGTGGACCTTTGATTCATCATCCAAAGCCACAGACAAGAATGAACTAATGGAAAACTGATCTGCTTTCCCCTTCCACTCCTGATGTGCCTAGAAATACCATTTTTCTTTCTACCCTGTTCTTGTCCCTCTGCACTGTTGCTAACTAGAGAAGCAGGAAAGCAAAATGCTCTGAACACTGGTAATGTGCAGGAGCCAATGCTTGTGCTCTGCGAGATGATGCAGAACAATTTTCTTTGTTATGGGTGATCTTGAGTGGTTGAGAGGCTGTGGCATACTGTGAAATGGAAACACAAATGAGATGCTTCCTGTTATGATGATCATGATGACTGTGAGGACTAATACTTGGCACAACTTCCACTTCAGTAGCTCAAGCTGATAAAGGCCAGAAGATTCTTTAGGTGGTACATCCTGTGTCACTTGGTCAGAATCTCAAGGGAGCCAGAGGTTGAGTGCTGCTTGATGGCCACAATGCTGTAAAGAGCAATAAAAATGCAGGTAATGAGAGTCAACAGCTGCTGGTTTTATTGTTGTAAGATTATTCCCTCATTCTACTATTTTTGACATGTCAAGCACCACATTTGTGCAAAGGCTTTGTTCCCTGGGATTATTAGTCCTTAAACTCCACAATTCATGTTACATTAAACACAAAGATTAAAAATATTGGTTAGTTCACATGCAAGTTTCATTGTTTGAATCTCCTTGATACTTGCCAGCTCATTTCTGCATGTTTTTTATGTCTCTTTTTACTACTTTTTAATTCAAGATTTTAATTTGACTTTCTTTTTTTTTTCTTCACATCTGTATTGTACACTTTAGATGTAACATTGGAAAACATGAAGGGAATACAACATACCCTTTTGGACAAAACCTTTCCTATTCCTTACCTTAAAGGGAGGAGACTCAGGCAGCCAACTAGAAAGGACAAAATGAAACAGAAGCCACTGTACCAGTTCAGTGTGTTTTGATAGATCTTGTTGTAGACTGTAGATGTTACTACTCCTGTGGTGACTAAAGACAACTGAAGCAGGACAAACACCTTACCTGTAAAAGAGGAACATAGTTTGTTATCAGGAAGTAGAAAACCAGTTCTGTTATCTCCCTGGCAAACCCAGGAGCAACCACTGGCGTGGAAGATCAGTTGTGATCATTGCTTCACCAGTGACAGACGGCATAACCTTGTGCTTGCTTCTGTTCCTGACCAGAATTGCATTTTCTTTCTTTTAGGTACAGGATTAAAGATGTAACAACAGAATTGTCTGCTGAAACCATCTAGATGTAAATGTAGTTGCTTGGAAGAGCAGCAATAAGCTAGCAGTAAGTGCTTCTTTCACTATGAGGTAGAAAAGTAGTCTTGGGCAATCACTTTCAGGGCAGGAGAAATTTTAGTCACGGTTGACTTCTGCTCTAGGCCAGGAAAGTAGTCCATTAGGTTAAAAGCGTGCCTCAAATGAAGAGGTCTGTGTCATTTGCATGATCTTTAGGGCAGATGGAAGGCTGAAACTGAAACCAAATGGAGTTTTGCTGAAGTAGTGTACCCTTCTGATTCTGTCATGGTATGTGGGGAAAAGAAGTAACCCAGCCCTCCTCGGATGTACAAACTGGGAGCAAGTTCAGGGTTGTCTATGGAGCTTACTGCTCCAACCCCCTTCTCCACCCACACAGGTGGGGATTAACACCAACATTATTAATAACATATGTTTGGAGGAGGCAGTCATGGGCCTGAGGTCTGAATGCAGGGCCAGTCCTGTCTGTTGTGTCTAAATCCAGCTCATTGAGGTAGAAATGGTAGCCTTTGTTACAATTTGAATTGTAAAATAGAAGTGTTTTACTGCTTTGTTTAAAAATGTATTAGAATTTCTGCTCCCAATGACCAAAACAGGGCAGATTTTTATGCAGGGATTATCCTTTGTTAGTTAAGTCATGATCTGACAGGAACAAATTGTCAGGTAATTAAGAGCATAACTGAAAAAAAGACTGAAGAAATCCACCCTTACTGAAACTGGAAGCAAAAGAAGCCAAATACAAATGGTGTGAATATCCCTGTGCTTCCTCCTAGCATCTAGAGGAGACCTTATTGCTGTCTCCAACTACCTGAAGGGAGATTGTAGTCAGGTGGAGGTTGGTCTCTTCTCCCAGGCAACCAGCACCAGAACAAGAGGACACAGTCTCAAGCTGCGCCAGTGGAGGTTTAGACTGGATGTTAGGAAGAAGCTCTTCACAGAGTGATTTGCCATTGGAATGGGCTGCCCAGGGGAGGTGGTGGAGTCACCATCACTGGAAGTGTTTAAGAGACTGGATGAGGCACTTAGTGCCATGGTTTAGTTGATTAGATGGGTTTGGGTGATAGGTTGGACTTGATATCAGAAGTCTTTTCCAACGTGGTTTATTCCTATTCCTATCTCACTTCTCTTGGTTTTCCCTCGAATACTGTGGTTTTGAGCAGCACCTCTATTTTCTCTGCTTTTGAGCTGTACACTGATACTAACTTTTCAAAGCTCAGGCTGAAAATTTTGTAGGCAGATGTTGATGTAACTGATGTAAGTTTGGATGTGACAGTCTTGTCTTGCAAGTTTCTCTGCTCCTCCCTTCCCATTTACAATACCAACTCTTCTGGTTTGATTATGCAAAGCACAGATGGCAGCAAAAATTTACCTTTCTCCTTGTACCTTAGGCTGAATGGAAGGAGTTTAGGGCGTTTTTGATCGGTAAGATAACCAAAGTGCTTACCATAGGATGATCCTTCAACATGCTTGGATAACATGGACCTGATTGTTGGTAAGGGAATGAGGGCAAAAAGCATCACTGCCCGTGCTGCAATGCAAGGAAAATGTAGTTATTAGTACCTTCACCTTGTCTGTCAAAAGTGACTACATGCCTCTGGCTTGGGCAGGGCCTTTGCTTCACCTTTTTTTCACCTTTGAGTACCAAGAAGTTGTACAAATCTTTGGAAGCAGTGTAAATCTTCACTTCTGGTGGTGGATAAGCTATCTATTGCTCCCACCAGCAGAGGTAGTTTGTCCAAACCAGCCATATTCTCTTGATCTTACACAGAAATCCTAGCAGAGGAATACAGCACTGTCCTCGGAGATGGTGAGCTCAAGGATTTCATAGAATCACAGAACTATAGAATGGTTTGGTTTAGAAAGGACCTTAAATATGTAGTTCCAACCCCTCTGCCCAGGTCAGGGACAACATCTATTAGACCACCCTGGCTTTAAACACCTTCAAGGCTGGAGCCCCTACAGCTTCTCTGGGCAATGTGTTCCAGTGTCTTATTACCATTATGATGAAGAATTTTCTCCTAATGCCTAATGTAATTCTAGCTTCTTTCAGTTTGAGGCCATTACCCCTAGTCCTGCCACTATGTAAAACATGTCTCTCCAGCTGTCATGTAGACCCCTTCAAGAACTTGTAGGCTGCAATAAAGTCTCCTCAGAGCCTCTCTTCTTTGCACTGAATGACCCCAACACAGGTGAGATGCTCTGACCCTCTGATCATCTTCATGGTCCACCCTCTGCTGTAACAGTTTTGTGGACTTCAGATCTAGAGCTCCCAACACAAGGATGCAGTACTCCATGTAGGGCCTCACAAGGGTGGGGTAGAGGGGAAGGATAACCACTCTCAGCTTGCTGGCCATGTTGCTTTTGATGCAGCTCACTCTGTGGTTGGCTTTCTGGGCTGCAGTGCACACCATTGGCTCATGTTGAACTGCTCATCAACCAGCACCCCAAATTCCTTCTCCTCAGGCCTGTTCTTTATCCATTCTCCACTCAGCCTGTATTTGTGCTTGGGATTGCCCCCATGTAGGTGCACTACCTTGCATTTAACTTTGTTGTACTTCCAAGGCTGGCATTGAACCACCTCCACAGAGCATCACTTGTCACTGGTATCTACTTGGACATCGAGCCATTGATTATCACTCTTTGATTGCAATCATCCCACCAATACCTTTTCCACTGAGTGGTCCACCCATCAAATCCATGTCTTTCCAATTTAGAGACCAGGATTTTATGGGGGAGAGTGTCAAAAGCTTTGCACAAGTCCAGATAGACATCAGTTGCTTTCCACTTATCTATCAACAACTGCCCTATCATAGAAGCCCACGTAAGTTTGCCAGGCACTGGTTGTCCTTGGTGGAGCCATTTTGGCTGCCACCAATCATTTCATCATTTTTCATGTAGACTTTGTTTGAATCCAGCCAGCAGGGAGCACACCTGGTGCTTCATGACCTCGACAAGAGGAGTACCTTTTATAACACTGCAGCTGTTTTCTGTCTTGGTGCTTCTGGCTTACAGTATTTTAGGCTTTTGTTAGTGTGGAAGCTTTTAGGGAGCTGGAATGAAACTCCTGCTGCCAGAACTGACCTCAGTGAAGGCTTGGGCCATGTTTAGCATTCCTAGGTGTTTCTGCAATGCAGGGAGTAAGCACCTTGCACACCCTGTAGCAGCATGTGTTTATAATGTACTTAATATTGAACAAACACTTGTAAATTTTCAATGTTTTGTTCCCTAGCCTGATTGCCTGAATTAAAAAAAAAAAATCTCCTAAAAATTTCACACAGCCTTTGGCTGAGTACACAAACAAAATATCCTCCCCTCTTTCCCTTTAGAATAATCCTATTTGATCTTCAATTTCTTATTCCCTGCAGGGGCAGGCAGAAAAAAATCACTACAGGTCCTTTTTCTTAGATATTTTTCTCACCTTAAGAAGCAAAACCTCACAGCTGTTCCACACATGATGCTACATTTGTTGGGTATAAATCATCCATCTCAGTGCCACAATGGATACAGTTCCTGGGTTTTGATTTCTGTATTCCTTCAGGGTCAACAACAAATTTGCCTCACCTTTGTGGTGGGATGCTGCCCCACTTATTGTCCCTTGGTCTTTTAAACACAGTGTAAGACTTGTACACCACATTATCATGATGTTTTTGTTACTAAAGGAGCTCCAGTGTTTCACTATTAAGATTCCTGTAGGTTGTAAATGCCTTAAAGTAATAAAAATAGATCACTTCTTAAGATATTCGCTTAGCAGGAAAGCTTTGACAGTTGTTCTGTTGTGGTCTTGAGCCTTACATTGCAAGAAACAGGGGCTTCCTGTTCATGCAGGGGTGTGGATCACTTGTACAGGTGGTCAGCAGCAGTCCTTGCTCCCCCACTGTGAGAGCTCTGATCCCCTGCTCAGATCTGAGTTATGACTGAGTGATGAATGGCAAGTCAGCCAGCCTTAAACTAAGCCTTGGCAGCAGTCTATCCCTCCTCTGAACATTGTAGAGTGCAGGGGTAAAAAGGGAAATGTGTGGGGAGGGGGATGATAATGAAGCCCTCAGGAATTGCTCATGGGATGATCTGCCAGGCTTCCTGATCTGAAACTCACAGTGAAGTTGAACAGAAGCCCTTTTTTGACTCCAGAACACCCCTAACCCTCTCTTAGGGTGCATTTGCTCATGCAAGCAGTCATTCAACTCACCGATGTAGAACAGAAAAGTCCACCGCACGAAGGCCATAATGAGAATGCCCGTGCTGAAGGATGCTACTCCAATCATGATCATGCTAATGTCCCTCAGGTATTTGGAGAACACAAATACCCCTAGGAAGCTGGTGATGAAGATCACATATCCAGCAGCATTGCCATAGCCAATCTCCACAGCATTCCAGCTCAATGGCTCCCTAAGCAAGAAGAGTGGGAGTATGTTCATTGCACCAACCACAGCAAGGTCATAGAGGATTGCTGCCACAAACAGCATGATGATGATGAGTCTTGATGGGAATACCGGAGTGGACTTGCTGCTCTCTGAAGGCTGGGAACTCTCTGCTGCTGTGGCTTCTGTGCAGTCTGGTAGCTGACTGCCCGCCTCCTCTGCACTCCTGGCTCTAGCTGGGCAGGCAGCTGCTGGTTTGGGGACTGTCAGGACAAAAATGCTGTAGAGGAGGCAGAAAGCATAGCAAGCAATGCTGCAGCCCACCAGCACAGTGCCCTCTCGATGGTGGTCACTGAAGCCAACAAAAAGGTAGCCAGATGCCATGCTCCCTAGAAAGCCAGCAAGGCCATACACCAGCTCAATAATGATGAGCCGCAGAGACCTCCTCCTCTCTGAGGACCCCAGGGATCCCAGAGCCATGACCCCTGCCCAGAGCGTGGTGAAACCTCCTGTAAGCCCACTAAAGGCAGCAGCCCCATACATCACCTCAACTGGCCAGTCCAGCAGGATCAGCAGAAGGAGGAGAGATTTGGAGCCCAAGTAGCCGAGAAGAGGGAAGCAGATGGGGATCTTCCGATGAATCCTGTCCCCCAGCTTGGACAAACTGTAGGCTGACACCAGTGGGCTCAGGCCTAGGACTAGGTTGTAGATGATATAAAAATTAGAGACAGCCTTCTGCTGAGCATCTTCCTGCTCATGGGAGGGAGCGGTGCCATTGGTCTGATTGTAGTAGTTCTTCACCACCAGCAGCAGCGCGGTGTCATAGAAGGCACTGGCCACTTGAGACCCTGCAACCACTGGCTCAATCCATGTCCTTATTACTGCCACCCCCACCATTCCTCTGGTGACCACTTCTTCTTGGGGAGAGCTGGCTACAGGGAGATACACAGGAGGAAACAGTTCTTCAGAAGCTCTGTTCTGGAGGCACGCTTTGAGAGGAGCAGTGAAGAAAAAACAGCAAAAGCTCTGTTAGGCTGCACGGTATCAGAGTTGTGCAAGAGATGATCTGGCTGGGAGGGTATTTGTAGCTCACCTTCCTACGTATTGGTATGCATCCCTTTGCTGCTCTGATCCTCAGCTCACACTGCAGAGGCTTTTGTACATCTGGAGAACGCCCTTGCACTCCCCACTGCTGCTGCTCTTCTTCCTGGTGTAGTTTCAACACAGGTCAGATGACCCAGGGGAATTTCTCTCCCGGTTTAGGAAGTGAAAATGCCCTCACCAAGTAATTAGTGCAGTTAGGGGTGGTGATTTGGTTTTTGTTTGCCTTGGTTTGTTACCAGTTTGGCTGTGCCTGTTGTTTTGTTTTTGTGTTGTCGGGTTTTGGTTTGTTTGTCTGTTAATTTTGGCATCCTTCACATGTCAGAGGACTCTCAGAGTGGCTGTGGTGGCAGGAGATGGCTGTGTGCTTTTGTCAGGCAAAATTGCCCTTACTGCCAGCTCTTTTTGCTTTCTTGTCCACAAATATGCCTCTTATTATTGGCTCTTCTGCTCTTACCTGCTCCTGTCTGCCCACCTTCTGTGTTGTGTCCCTTATCTCAGTGTTTCAAAAACGCTGAGAGGAAATAACACTAAAAAGAAATTGAAAGGGAAAACCCCTAATTTTGTTAACCTGCCACTCTGCCTGCTGCATCCTTTGGCTCTGCAATGTGGGACTTTCCAGGAGGAGGAGAGAAGACCAAATTTATCCACAGGCATCGGTGACTGCTGTACTTCAGTAATCATACAGCTGATCTAGAGTCTGGGGTGGGTGAGAGCCCACCTCCAGGGAATCATTTTCCCAAGGTCCTCAGGGCAATGGCCACGCCTCTCTCCATGTGCTGATGCCACATGCATCTTTGCAGCTGGAAGGTCTGATTTTTGGGCTGCTGCTCAAGTGGGTGAAGCAAAGTGACCATCCCAAACAACGCAAGGTCCTATGGGCATGATAAGGAGACTGGCCAGAGGCAGTCTTAGAGCAGAATAAAGTGTAAGCAGGCTACCTGCTCCAAGGAAGATGCTTGTGGTCCCAGCTGCAGGAAATACTTGGAGGATATTTGACAGCCTCAAAAATGCTAACTGAAATGATAATGATCTCATTCTGCAGTGGTTTAATGAATCATAGCACAAGGAATAACAATCCATTCTAGGAAGATGTATGAAGATAACTTGCAAATTAGTCACTAACTTATTTTTTAAGAACAATGCTAAAGTCTCCATCTGTTGCACTCTCTGTTGCTTCAGGTGACATTTACTCAATGCCTGCACACTCATGGCTCAAGGGTTTCACTTTTTTCATTCTTAGTTCAGTTGTGCAATAACTTTTAGGTTGTATTATGATTCAAGAGGAAAGAAAAAAGGTCCCCAGAACTAACTGAGTGAGGAACTGTCTGCTAGAATGATTCACTGCTGACAATTTCAGGTTCACCAGAGGATACTTCTCGTCAGGCCAAAATATAATGTGGGTTGTTCCAAGAGTTAGCTTGCTCTCTCGCGCTCTGTCGCGCGCTCTCGCGCTCTCTCGCTCTGTCTCGCTCTCTGTCTCTCTCTCTCAGAGTGTGTCTCTCTGTCTTCAGATCTTCTATAAAAAGCATCTGGTTTCTTTGATTCTTACCCGGAAGTGGGACAAGTCATTCCAGAGGATGGAAATTCAATGTTACTGTAAACCCCAAAAAAATCAGCTGGTGACCAGCCTGAGCAACACACTCAGCCAGAGGAATTGCTATACATTGCTTTACATTGTTTCCAATTCAAGCTGCAGTTTGAGACATTAATTATCTGGGAGTGCAGAGGCATCCTAGAGGCACTGTGCTTGAGAGACTGCAGGTCTGTTCAACTCTTAAACAAGGGCTATTTTCCCTCCACACATGTAGGCTGTCTGGTTTATTCATCTGACACTCTGACTTTTGGGTGATACCTTGTTATGCTTAATGATATTCACGTCTAGGTAGCTAATGAAGTGTGCTTAAATGCCATTAATGATCTCATGAATTACGTACATATTTCCATATCCTGAGTGTTCATTCATATTAAATAGTCTTTAATTTTTTTTAGAACTAGTTCTTGTGAAGGATATAATTTCATGTCAGTAATTACAAAATACTGAGTGCTAAAGTAAGAGTTTAACCCAGGTTCTAGAATATTTCCCATGCAAAATACTTTTATACCATATATATTTGACACTGCAAAGACCTCAAAATTACTATTCTCTAGCATCATCTTCCCCATGAGGCCCAGTTCTTATATTATTAATATTTATAGGCACATTTGCATCCAATTTAAAATACATTTGTGCAGCATAAGTGTGGTGGAGCCTTAAGAATCTTAAGAGAGTTGTCCTTGGCATTTAAGAAAAATGCACCTACAGAATCACTGAGATTAGTCCAAAGGCAAAAATACTTTGTGCAGCCTGCTGCAGAAGGAGCATATTGGTTTAGGACCTCTCTCTCTCTGGACTCATCTTGTCTGGAGGCCCACTGGAGGCAGGTCGACACCATGGTTCACCAGCTTTTGGACATTTGTAAGTCTGGCCAGATAAAGGTGTTTAATGTCTCCCTGTGGTGGTGTTACACATTCCTGTGCAGTATGGCTTTTTGGTTCTTTTAGAACATTTATGACAGTTGCGTCACTTTTTCTTTCTGGACAGGGTTGCTCTAGGAATTTCAGTATGCTGGGGCAGCCAAGCTTGGCAGATACCAGCATTTTCTGGCAGTTGTGTACAGGGAGGTGTGAGGTTATGTCTGGACTCGAGGGTCTTAAGGCCTTGTCAGACCAGGCAGTTCTGTGATTCTATGATTTTGGAGTTTGGTCTTCAGCACTTAAAGACCCTTCAGCACTCTAAAGATCCTGGCTGGCAAGGCTGAACTGGGTCCATAATTCTTTCCTGCAGATCATCCAGACACATGCTCCAACTTTGTGGCAGTGGCTAGGAGGGTAAACATGGACAGTGGGAACCTGTGGCATGAGAAGTGCCCAAGTCTGGACCCAGACAGAGCTGCAGTCATGTTACAGCTCTGAAGAGAGGGACAGTTTGTTACAAAGACTGAAGAGGAGCAACTGTTTTGGAGATGGCCTGTTTTCCTTCAGAAAATATGTCTTTGTTATAAATGGCCACAGACTGTAATGCCAAGTTGTGCTCTTGCTGTGGCTTGAGAAGTTGGCTTCCTCACCAACTAGTGTCTAATCATATGTTGAAGCTGTCCTCACAAGGCATGTGGTTCTGCTCACAGAGCTCAGAGAGAGGGAAGGGGAGTGAAGGCTGCACAGAAAACCAGGTGCACTGGACATGAGGAGCAACTCCTGGCATCTGATGCATCGCCACAGGGATGTGGCATCCTGGTCCAGAGCAGTTGTCTTGTGGTATCCAGAGCTGCTGAAGATAGATGTTGATGACTGGATATAGAAGGTGGCCCCCAGCAGCCTTGTTCCAGCAGCTCTGGAAAATGACATCCAGGCTGTTTGGGAAACCTTGGTGCTGGTATCAATGTCTGCAGCATGACAGGACCATACCATCATGTGTGCACCTTGAGGTGTCTCAGACATTGAGATGAGACCCCTGGGCTAGCAGTTTAGCATTCAGGAGGCATAGCCCTACTACAGATGTTAAAATCATGTATAGGGACATCTGTTTTTCTTGGCTGCTCCTGGGAGGGAGAGGAAGCCCAGGCCACATGCAGTGCTAATACATAGCTCCTTGTAGCCCCATGCCTTGAGGCCTCATCTGTTGCCACACCTGAGCAAAGCCCAAGGCAGTGTGTGGGCTGCAAAAGCTGTAGAAGAGGTTTGCTCCGTGGAGAGACCTCATGGGTATACTGACAGGAAGCGCAGTGAGGAGTGCTGACCCCATTACCAAGGTAGGGGAGGTCTACCAACCTTGTCTTAGAAGAAGCTGCTGCTCCCCATTTCCTCAAGAACAACATGGGAGAGCAGTGAAGAGCTCTAAAGTGCAACACTGTCCAGTTTCCTTTGGGATAAAAGCTGGCTGACCTGACAGCACCAGAAATCTGTATTGTCTTGCTTTCACCCCCAAATGCTGTGGTTTTGGCCTATTTTTCTTGTTTCAGAATATCCTCCTTACCTGGTTGGAGTTTCCTGTGAACTTCTTCCTTCTGCTAGAAAGGCAGAACACACCATCCTTGACACAGGAATTTTTACTAAGTTGGCTTTCCCCACCCCCACCCCCCTTTTTCTTCTATTGAGGAATTAAGACAAGTAATAGTGCTGACAGCTAACTCTGTGCCTTAACATTAATCCTCTCCATGCGGTACATGGTGTCTGCCTGATCAGCTGGACCACAGAACAAATCCTGCTGTAGTTCTTAGATAAGCTCCAAATAATCCTGGTGCTAAATTACATTTTCTGAGTGTGTGTGTGTGTGTGTGTGTGCACATCCTGCTTTTCATTAATATTAATACATTTTAAACGTTGTTGTCAGCATATACAGGTTTGGCATGGAAGCTCTGCAGTGTTCAAGTGTGTGCAGACAGCAATGGACTTGAGAAATGGGGTGAAAACAACTATTTTAGAGCTACAGAAATGCTTACTGCAGAGGGAGTTGGACTACATGACCATGTTGGACTACATGTCTACCTGGACTTCAGCAAGGCCTTTGACACCATCCCCCACAGCAAACTGCTGGCCAAGCTGTCAGCCCCTGGCTTGGACAGTAACACTCTGTGCTGGGTTAGGAACTGGCTGGAGGGCCGAGCCCAAAGAGTGGTGGTGAATGGTGCCACATCCAGCTGGAGGCCAGTCACCAGTGGCGTCCCCCAGGGATCAGTGCTGGGCCCCATCCTCTTTAATATCTTCATTGATGATCTGGATGAGGGGATTGAGACAGTCATCAGTGAATTTGCAGATGACACCAAGTTGGGAGCAGATGTTGGTCAGTTAGAGGGTAGAAGGGCTCTGCAGAGGGACCTTGACAGGCTGAACAGATGGGCAGAGTCCAACATGATGACATTCAACAAATCCAAATGCCGGGTGCTGCACTTTGGCCACAAGAACCCCATGCAGAGCTACAGGCTGGGGTCAGAGTGGCTGGAGAGCTCCCAAACAGAGGGACCTGGGGGTACTGATCGACAGCTGCCTAAACATGAACCAGCAGGGGAGACCTCATTGCTCTCTACAACTACCTGAAGGGTGGATTGTTGAAGAACGGGTTAAATAGAGAGGACATGGACCCCTAGAAGCACTGCACAACCCAGGCTTTGACGGTGATCAAGTAAATAAGTTGGTAAGCTTGGGCTATTAGCATAACTATAGGCTGAGCCGGGTGTCAGCCAGGACAGCAAGCCTTCAATGACGGTCTGTCCTTGAGAACTTGGTAAACAAACTGCCCTGAAGGACAAGAGGTGGGGACCACTGTGAAAGACCATAGGTGGGAGGGGTAGGTAATCAGCACCCTTTTGTGAGAACGAATAAAATTGCGCCGGGCAGGTCCAGGGGGGAGATAAAGTCTGATACCACAAAATAAAGTTGGACTTGTTTTATCACTCAATATATTGAGTTGGTCGTTTATCCGATCCGCGGGGAAAAGGTTCCTCCGTCCACAGTGGATGTAGCCAGGAAGAGATTGGTCTCTTCTCTCTAGCAACCAGCACCAGAACAAGAGGACACAGTCTCAAGCTGCACCAGGGAAGTTTAGGCTCGAGGTGAGGAGAAAGTTCTTCACTGAGAGAGTTGTTGGCCATTGGAAAGGGCTGCCCAGGGAGGTGGTGGAGTCACCGTCCCTGGAGGTGTTCAAGAGGCGACTGGACGTGGCACTTGGTGCCATGGTTTAGTCATGAGGTCTGTGGTGACAGGTTGGACTTGACGATCTTTGAAGTCTCTTCCAGCCTTGACGATACTGTGATACTGTGATACCTTCAGAGGTCCCTTCCAACCCAGACCATTCAATGATACAGCCTGTGCTGACTAAAGCACAAGTGGGCAGTCTGGGAAAATGAAATACCCATAGCAAAAAACATGACTGTTAAAAATATGTCACTACTCAGTAAACTACAATCAATAGTTGGCAAACACTTGGTTCAAAACCAAATGCTGCCTTCCTTTTCCCAAGTGCTCCCCAAAGGTATTTAGAGACAACTTTGGTGATCTTCTTCACCTTTTTTTTTTATTTTTTATTTAGGTTTAGAAGCTTTTCTAACAATGGTGAATACAGGATAAAGCCTACAAACACGTTTAAATAACAGTAAGTTTGAGGGCACTAAGGGTGAATCAAAGCTCTGCAGAAGGAGTATGCAAGTAAATTTGACTTGGAATTTACAAGACTGGAGAAGAACTGTGTGTTAAGTCTGGATGTGAATCAGAGGAAGACTATTACACATGACACATTGGAAAGGCTAGTGTGACAAAGTGAAGGAAGAGAAAGAAATACCCACCCTTTCTTGTGGAGAGAGGAAGGGAGAGAAAGAAAAGAAGAGCAAGTGAAAGGAGGATGAAGGTTTTCTGGACTGGTAGGACCTTTGATAGGTAACTCAGCCCTAGCCAGGTCTGGTTAGAGGGAATGAGTATCTCCTCATAAGCCTGCAGCTCTACGGAGCTAAGAAAAGCAGTTAGCAGAGACATTAGGACAATGGAGAGAAATGGGACAACTCCACCCCATTTTCCAGGATCAGAGGTGAAAGCAGTCAAAAGCATCATAAACACTTAAAGTTACAAGCTCTAAGACCTTGTGCTTCATGTAGAGCACAGTGCTTTCTGAGGAGAGGAGGGGAAGGTAAAGTATTTAATTGACTCTTAGCGCTCATGAAAGCACTCTTGCCTCCTACCCCAGCTGTCTTTAACTAGCAGATCTCCTTTGTGGCTAAATTTACATTTTGAAGGCAGGTAAAGTGAGTGTTAAAGCCATCACTTGCAGTAAGTGCTGAGTGATACCCACCCCAGACATTCAGAACAGGCAGATGGTAACCCCTCACTGCCTCTCCCTCTTTACTCAGCTGGGCTAGGACCTGAGAACAGAAATTGGCAAGAAGGATCAACTATGGGTTTAATTACTTGATTGTTTATACTATCAAGGCTGTTTTATGTACATCCTTTCAAACATATTCATACAGGTTGCTTAAAAAACCTTAAGAAGCAGCATACAGAATCCAAAAGCTGCAGATGTTGTGGCACACTTGGTGACATTTATGAGCCTTGCCACCCTCTTTTTCTGTGTGGCAGCTCTTCCAGTGGGGTGTGTTTACTGAGCCTTTACAGCTCAGAAATAAAAAAAACCCAAACATGTGAAACTGGATAACAAGCTCTCAAACCCTTTCCTTGATTACAGAGCACCATCTGCTCAGAGCCAGCCATGTCCTCCATGGACCACTCGCAAGCCTCTCAGTGCAGCTGGCGGTGGCTGCTGAGCCCAGGCCAAGGTGATTTGCGGGTACAAGGTTTCATGGCAGTGCTTATTACTGTTTTTCTCACTGCAAACAGTCCCCAGTGCCAGTTGAGGACTTTCAGGCAACTTGGCCTCATGAGGCACGGCAGATTACAGGGATAACCTTATTATTTAACATGTGACACAGTCACGCCTGGCTAATTATCCAGCTTGCAACCTGAGGGTGGGGGCACTTGTTTGGAACTGGTAGGGTGGAGAGGTCCCTGCGACAGGAGGGAAAAGTGCCAGCATCCTCCATGAGGGTGTCTATGAGTCTATGGGGGACCATGTCTATACCTGCTTTGCTGCAAGGCACTAGTGGGGAAAAAATGGCATCAATGGGATAATCCTCAGACTAGGGAGTAGAGGTTTGCCAGGGTGGGAAATCTGCAGGCACAGTGATGGAGAAGCCCTCCTTGAAAGCAGCAAGAGCTGTTGAGGCTCTGCAATGCCATGCAGAGGTGCCACCTCCACTTACCACACAGGGGAGATTTACCTGGAGTTACCCTGGCCCACAACTCTGCACCCCACAAGGTGCTCTGGAGAAAGTTTGTGTAGACAAGGACAATACAGGTCTCTCTACACACTGCTCAGGAGAATTTTATCTACCTCTGTGTCTCCTGGTGAGTTCCTCCTAACAGTTTCCTGCTAGCTGCCTACAAGCAGCAGGGACAGATCTCCCAACCACTTTACCCCAGCATGCCCTTGCACAGCTGAATGTCTGTGATGCTCTTAAAAGGAGGATTGCTAGTTGCAGTCACCTTATGAAGGACTGCTAACATCTGGTGAGCTTCCCAGTTGTGGAAGGAGCTGAGACACTCAGTTTGCTGAAACTTGAGAGGACAGAGCTGAGGGCCATGTTCAGTGTCTGTTCTTCTGTCCAGAAGGCTTTGCTTTTCTTGTTCTGCTGCAGATGAGATTGCTTCAGTGCTGGAGGGCTTGGACCAGCTGCAGAGGTGTGCTGGTGCTTGTCAGTGATGAATTTCTACACTAGCAGTTTCCAAGGGTCAGTAGCTAGCCTAGTTAACACATTCAGGGGTTTTGTGTGGCATGTGACCTCCACCATGTCAGTGGGAGCTGTTGCCAGCTGACCAGTCATGTCGAGCCATCAGTCTTCAGGCACCTTCCAAAAGGACACACAGCTAGGGCAGCCCAAGGCAAAGGGAGCAGATGCCTACAGAGTAAATGAGAGAGTGACCTCCCCAACATTTTAAACCCCAATGATTCAGTACATCTGTACAGGCAGAAAACAAGAGATTAGTGAGATTTGAAAACTAAAGCCTTTTTGGGCACTAAAAAACTCTTCTGATCCTTTAGTTGTGGGGCATCTTTCTAGTAAATGCCTTGGATGTATCCTACAAAGCTTAGACAAGCTATATTGATTTATCTTTTAATTTATCAACTAAAAAAAAATCTGTCAATGAGTTATGGAGCTCCTGAACAATGATATCATTCAGCTATTTCCTGACTCCCATCTGCTGAAGACTCACTCAGTAAACAGTGGCCAAGGATCAGTGAGCTGAATCTTGTCCTGCACAGCTCAGAACTGGCTGCAAGAAAGGCCCATGCTGTAACTGGCAGAGGTTTTTCTGTTTGGTTTCCACAGAGTTGACATAAATAGGCTTTCCCCATATTCCTTTAATTCCTGATCAAATATTCTCTGGCTGTTTTGTTTTTTTTTTTTTCAGATGACCTCTGAAATAGCTCCCTGGATGAAAAATACCCAACAATAAGATTTTCCTCTATTTGTCTTTCTGTTTTCCACTGTTCATACCAATCTGACCTGCATTAGTTATTCCTCTCTCCCTCTGTTCCTACCAGAAATGTTCATTTTCTTTATACATCAAGTGCCACAATTTGCAATTAACTTTCTCATAAAGAAACCCTCTCCACCTCATACAAGCTCAGTCTGGCTTCTCTGCACAACTCCATAGCTGGAGTTGGCTCAGCTGTTTTCCTCAATCATAGCTGTCATCATGCCCCTTTTTGCACGAGTATTGTAATCAAGAGAAGCCTTTTGTTTCATTTGCCTTTCCCACAATGCCCTTTCACATCAACCCAACTAACCTACCTGCATCATTATATAGTGCATCAATACAAACTCAGCCCATGGGCTACCAACTGAATTTAGTGCTGTCTAGTCCTCAAAGAACAAGGTCTTTAGAGGTATTTATGTATTTAAGTGCTTTGGTACATTCTGATCCGGTTCATTTAAGGTTTATCTCACGGTCTTTTTAACCATCTTCCATGGAGTGCTGTAGTAAAGAAGTGCAAATGTTAAATACCTGTGGCTAGGAACTTGGTCTGATCAAGGGTTTTCTCAGTTCTATGAGGCTCACAAGGTGAGATACTCTGCCTGAAAAATAAGCCATGTGCCAGCAGCATTATATGGAAAACAGAAGGGAATAGCAGAAGGCAAGGAAATGGCAGAGAGCAGGAAAGGGTAGTATTGTGAAAGTCCATCTTGGGCCAGTGCTGTACCCCAAACCACACTGACAGAAAAGCAAGCAAGCCTTACCACAGAGTAAGCAAGTGCCCTACTTTAACACCTTCCCTGTTTCATTCCAATTAAGCTGGGCTGAATACTTTCTGCCTCCACACAATGCAGGGGTGACAAAGCTGCCTGGCAAGTAAATTCCCATTGTGTATCAGGAAACTCCACCTTTCCCCATGGAGATGATGTTTTGCAAATATCTAAGCTCTTCCCTCCATTCTAATGACCAGTAATTTGTCTGCAACACTTTTGAAGCCTTGCCTTAGTGCTGTGAAGAGCTGCTTCACCAGTCGCATGCCATCATCCACATGGTTTTGTTAATGTTTTCCTTTCCTTGTTGTCTTTCAATTGCGACTTGAGGAGAGTCCAGGAAAGCTCAGCTTTTCCAGATGCTACAACTGGTGCTTGTTGAGGCCACTTGTATATAAGCATTATACCTCACTCTGAGCCACAGCCTCTTGTTCTCAGTGACATCCCAAGAGGGAGTGCATCTCTCTGTTCTGTCTGCTGCAGTCCAGTGTGAAACCCTTCTGTCTTTGTAGGGCTGTTTCCATCCTCCTGCTCTTCCCCCTGCTCTGCATACACCTTCTAAGCAAGCAGTGGTCCCCAGAGCAAGTATTCAGTGCAACATGGCCCCTTGCAAAGTGTCGTCTGTGCCCACCCGTAGGCCTGCACAAAGGTACCTATTAAGGCAATACAGAGTTTGGAATCGCTCCCAACAAGGGCTAGCCAGGGGATCTAGGCACTGCAGAAGCCCATGTAAGAAGAGGTGTGCCAAGGGCACAGCAATGTATTCTGAAGATTCCAACCCAACTATCCCCTCTGGGAAGCTCTTGAGATGTTCAATGGCTCTTGGCCTGTTCCTTGCTGATCCCAAGAGGGTTTGATGCTTTAGTAACACAAGGCCCTGAAACTGATGGCTCAGTCAGCACACCTGTCTGAGTATTGGCTGATTCAAGGGGACATCCTTGGAAATTAAGAGCTTCCCATGGTCAGTGCAATCCACTCTCCAGATGTCACCACTGCCATGCAAATCCCCACTGTGCAATCCTCCCCATGCAGTTTACAATAACAGAGAATAATGTAATGTAGCTTTTCACACTTATTTTCTTCCTTCATTGATTTTTCTCATCACTGCTGCCACACACTAGATTGGAACAAGGCCTGAAATGTTTTCAGCTGCTGATGGCACACTGCCCCAAACTGGCTGTAGAGAGGACATATGCTGGCATTAAGCAGGGGCTATCACACTGACACATTTAGTGCTTACCATAAAAACTTTCCTCTTGAAGAGTCCATTGATAAAGCAGTGGATTGGGCTGCCAATTAATCACAGCTTAGCCACAGCCAGCAGCGGATGCCGAGATCTGCATCCTATTTTGATTTTTTCTGTTCCTGCTTGTGGCTTTTGTTTGCTTGTTCTTTGATATGAAGTATTTTTTCATCCCAGTGCTATTGCTGATGTGGCAGGACAACCCTGCACACTTGGTCTTGCACCTTGTGAAACAGTGGGATGCTCACCAGTCTTCAGCCTGGTGAGGATTACAGGGCTGGACCCACACACTGTTGATAGTTTACTGAGCTGCCCATCATTCTAGGCAATTCAGTCACTAGAACGTAACTAAAGTTATCTTTAGTGCTGATGTCCATGCTAACCTTTGTAGCTCTCATCCTGCCTACCTCTGTCCCTGTTCTCTTACAGCTTGTGGCACTCTGATTTTGCTTCCTTAAACAACAAACCTCCTTGGTTTTTGTTGTTTTTAATCTCACTACTGAGGACACTGTGGCAGATGCTCTCCTCTTTTTAAAGCAGTTTAATCAAATTCACCTTCGCTAAGGAGATGCTTTGCATCTCCATTTGTTTTTCCACCTATAACCATTAGAGGTGCAGAATCATAACCTTATAAAGGACTGTATCAGAGATGATGGATAAAATGGCTCTTTTATAGGCCTTAACTAGTCTGTAAAAATGCTCTAAAGCTTGATGCATGCCATTTTGGCTCTCCAATGGGGTGACATGGACTTTAAATATCCTAAGTATGTGTCATTAAATAAATACCAACCGCTGGCAACAGCTGAAGGCATTGCAAAAATTCCTGAGCTGCTGCCACCCACCAGCATCACTGCCAGTTAGCTTTGCAGTGTCTAAATTTTCCCCTGCAAATGTCCAAGTTCCATTTTTAATTTTCATAAACCCCAAAGGAGAGGTCTGGAAGGAATTCCCTTTCCAGCAAGTCCAGTATCTTATCCCTCTTAGCACAGAGCAAAGAAAGGCAAAAGAAGACAGAAAGCCTTTCTTGTGTTGAAATGTCAAATGATGATGAACCTTTTTTTCTTCATAGGTACAGAGGCCAGAAGTGGTGGATACATCTTCAAGCTTGTTTTCTATCTCATTTTCTGACTTCCAGCAGTATATACTAACTGGGAAGGAAATCCACACATGACTTTTCTCCATAGGCATTCTTGCCGATACTGTGTGCACAAGGGAAAGAAGGGCTGCTACAGAAATCACGGAGTGAACTGGCCCTAGCCAGCTCCCCATGAGATCACGGGTGTCCTCCACCTCCTCCTGTGGGCTGGGAGTTGTAATTAAATGCCTGCCTATTCCTGGCACAGGGAGGGGCAGAAGCTGGCACGAACCTGATCAGTTACCAACAAGTGCCTGCAGCCAGTGTGCAGCTGCCACACAGCTGACAATGCTTCAGCACTTTCCAGCTCTCACGGGCAAGTGTGATGGCAGCTTCCTAGAAGGAATGAGGGACCATGGAGTGGGGGGCAAGGGGTTGTAGCAATGGGCAAATAGCTGTTTGCTATGCCTGGGCATGTCATAAATGGACAAGTGGCTGAAATTATGTGCTTTGCCATGTTGGACACCCTGGATCCTGCAGGTGTGAAGGAAGCAAGGTAGGAAAGCTTGTGCAATGTATTATGAGGCAGACCTGTCCTGCAAAACCCTTCGCAACATATTAGTGGGAAAGAAATACTCAGGGATGCTCTTGTGCCTGCAGCTGACACCACTGAGTGGAGAAAAACAGATGTCTGATGCCTCCAGACAAAAAGATAGAAGCAGAACTAAGAACTGGGGAAAGACCAACCACCTGCCATAGGAGGTGGGACACAAGCCACTGTCTTCCAGCTGCATGCTTCTTGCTGGGGCACAGCTTCCTGCAAGAATGTGAAGAAACCGGCAGCTTTATAGAAACACAACACAGGTTTCTGTTTTAATGAGAAAATAATTATATACTTGCATTGTAGGCCTCACAGTCACTATAAAACAGAAGCAGGATAACATTTAAGTGGTTAACATACAGAAAGCCAGATATTGTTGAAACTGATTGATAAGTCATGACAAGGATGCCGCCTTTTGGTTGCCAAACACGTCAATGCTACTGTATTTGCCTTCAGATCTGTCAATATGGAGCAAGTTGAAGCCCAAACTGGCAGCTTTTAAAATGAATTGTTCAGAAAACCTGCACTGTAACCCCAAACTGCTTATAATCACAAATGCTAATGCTTAACTATTTCTCAATACATTAAAACCAGTTTAATTAAAACCAGTCTTTGCCATGGGAAAGGATCTGAGCATTTCTTCTGTGGAGACAAAGTTAACTCTGCAATAGTGCTCTTTTGTTGCTTCTGATATAGTTATATATAGATAGATATGTATTACTGGCGTATACTTTTATAAACACCTAAGCTTGGTAACATGCAAATGAAATAACAGAGGCAAGTAAACTGCATTGCACTCTTGCTGCCACAGCACCGGTGGTGTGCTGCTGACAACGAGTGCCCATAATTTCTGGAAGAGAAAACTTCTGCTGGGTGGAAAGTTTGGCTATCCTGGACTGATACATGCAAAGTCTCTTGTTGCAGGAGCCAAAAGCAAATGCTTCCAGCGCAGAGGACTCCAGCCCAGCCTGTCCCTACCACCACATCTCCTTTTGGGGGGGGGGGACAGTTTCATTTTCACTTCAAAGACTGAGGGCCAGTTGTGACAGTAGGGGAGGATGTGGCAGAGCACTGACATGTCTTATGTTACGTGATCCATGTCACTGGCTTCCAGTGACAGCAAGAGGAAAACGCAAGCCTCCAGGTTCAGGGAGCAAATACCAGGGGACATTCTGAAGAGCATTGTTTGGTGCAAGAACACCTCCCTGTAAGGACAGGGCCTGTAGTCTTTGCTCAGGAAACCTCTTTCCCCCGATCTCACTTAGCTCTCCCCAAGGGTGGAGTGATCCAGGACTCCTCTTGGTACAGATGTGCAGAGCTCACAGATGCAGCTACAGGACGTATGGTCTCTCTGGAGTGCTGCACTGGTGGCGTTGCTTATGGTAGCGACCCAGTTCACTGTTGACTGCCATGTCTGAACAGCAGGTCCACTTCATTGGGCACGTAAATCCTTCATAAGCATGGTGCCTCCCCATGCACCTGGATTTAGAGACAGCATCCTTGAGATAAGCTGGCTGCCTGTATCACAGTGAACACTCAGTTCAGCAGGGTTGTCTTCTGTTGAGTAGCATTTAGGGAGACCATTGACAGAACTGAGTTAACAGGTGTACATCATTATTTGCTACAATCCCTGAAAATAAGCCTCAAATGATAGTCTAGCATCCACAGACAGAAATCACGTGCTCGAGGAACTGAGTGTGGGGTAGGGTGGTAATAATTTGGTTGCAAGCTCTGTGTTTAAGAAAAGCACCAGAATTTTGTTCACAGTATCGGTACTCATTCTAAATGAGCTGTTTCAGGACGAAACAGCACAGCATGTCATGAAACCACGGAAAGGCTTAAGGGAGGAACAGTATCCTGGCTGATGATTGTTTTAGAAGATGTCACAATAATGATAGTTTGCTTCTAAAAAAAGACAGAATATTTCATATAGAAAAAGAAGCTCAGTGTCTTTTTCTCTTTTTTTTTTTGTCTGTCACTTCCCAAAATTGTTGGTTTCTAGTCCAGAAATTATGGTTCCCAGTTGTAAAATATTCCTATCGTATTGCTTGTGTGAAAAGAAAACAGTAAACCCTCAGCCTCTATACTACATACAAATACAAAGCACAAAGAATAAATACCACATTTCTTTTCTTAATTGTCAGCTTACAAAACTGGTCAATACTTTTGCAATTGTGACTCATGCAAATACCATGTTGGGTAAAATTTTAATATCACAAATACTGCATTAACTCAGTGCCTTGTTTTGATATCCCCTTTCAGGAAAAAAAAAAATAAAGAAGGGAAAAAAAAAAAGAAAAAAAAAAAAAGAAAAAAAAAAAAAAAGAAGGAAGTAGCACTCATCCCTACAGCTGATGAACAGCTTTGGAGAAAATAGCCAGCACACATGCTGCCATACCCTTTCTGGTATGCCAGCCTCATGCGCACGACCACACACGCACACACGCACACACGCACACAGAGAGATCCACCCTAATCCTTCACTGCCCATCCCAAGCCTAAGCAGGAACTAAAGGCTCTATGGTTTACTTGTAGCACTGAAAACACTGGTGGAACGGCAAGAACAACGCTTTCTTCCCTTGTCTGCTCTTCCTTGCTTACTCCTTCCAACTCAATATGCCCTTCAGCTTTTCTGTTGCCTGGAAACTTGAAGACTTCCACAAAGCACTCTACTTCAAAGGCTTTTTATGTTGTATAAATATAGTTGAAGACGTATTTGTCTTTCCTCTTTATTTCATAACTCTTTCTAGGCCAGAGTCTGGCTTAGTTCAATTATTGCCTCATGTAAAAATTATATGTCCTTTATTTGCATTCCCTTTCCCACTACCTTTCTACTTCAAATTATCCAACTTCATAGATTTTACACATATTCCATTCTTATCCCTCCCCACCATCAAAAAATAGTTGTCATCCACTAAATACAGATTTTTCTACTTAGAAACTTTTTTTTTTTTTTTTTTTTTTTTTTTTTTTTTTAATGTAAATATGCTCCAAGAACCTGGAGCTCAGGTGATATTGTGAGCATATAGGATCCTAAAGCTAAGGTAATCCATTTGGCTTAGCTCTCATCCCCATCTATTCCACTCCTAAAGTGTGGTGGCTCGTGTTCGCAACACAAGGACTGTTTTTACTGAGTCTACTGGATTATACACTTGCAATTAGTGCCTCCCTGTTTGTTGACTATTATTTCTTTTTAAACAGATAAATTACTAGAAAGGGGAGCAGAACCCAATCCCACCCCCACCCCCCCCGAAAAAACACCCCAATCTCAATCCCAACCCTTCAGTCTCCTCAAAGAAGTAGCAACAGAGGGCAACATCAATGTGGCTGGATAGGAGTATGCTGAAGTAACGCCAGCGGTCTTGGTGCAGAGGCTGTGGGAGGCAAAATAACCACAGAAGAATCTGGTGGAAGTTGCTGGGGGGTCTTTGTGACCCCCGGGATGAGGCAGGGCTTTCAATTCGATCAGTGGGAAGTACAACAGCGACCCCTGGCTGCAGGCTCCTCCATGTTGAACTCCCGCCAGGCGTCTGCAGCCTCTCAGGTCCCGTCCCCAGAGGCTCCCACCCCCTACACCCTCCCCGTTGCATTATTTCATAAAGGGGATGGAGGGAAGGAGAAGGGGGTATTTTCTAGGTGGGCATTTTTTGTTGCTTTAGGATTGCCAGGAGCTGGATTATTTCTGTGTCTATGTGCATCTTTGAGTTTGTTGTATATTTAATAAATATTGGACTAGAACACTGCTGCTTTCATAGTGGGGTTTTCTTTTGAGCATTTTTTTCCTTTTCTTTTCTTCCTTTCTTTTTTTTTTTTTTTTTTTTTTTTTTCCTTTCTTTCTTTCTTTTTTTTTTTTTTTTTTTGTTTTGTTTTGTTTTGGTTTCAGTGTGTCTGTGTGTCTGGTCACTGCCTTCACACTGCAGCGTGGTTTATTCGTCCTCCTCCCGGTTGGCATAAATTCCGGCTTCCCAGCGAAGTGCCAGAGCACTCTTTCTGCGGTTCACCCTGGTTGCCTCGAGGACCTGGTCAAGAGAGAAAAGGAAAACACAGCACATCACTCAGCTGCCTGTACCCCTCTGTGCTGGGATGCCCCACACTGCACACCCAGGCAGGCAGGGACCAGCTGGGCCAGTCCTTCCTGCAGGGCGCCCACTCATGGAAACTGGAAAGATTCATGCGATGAGGCACTTGCTGATGTGAAGGTGAAGGAGACGGCATACAAGAGCAAAGCCACACCAGGGAAGGATAGGAGTGGTAGGAATTGTCTGGCAGCATCCAGGTCACTTCAGGGGAGCCCCAGACGCCTCCTACCAGCCCAGTTGCACATCGCCCTATGCCTTCCTGTGGAAGGCAGGGGACAGGATTTCAGTCCTCTTCCCAGAGGTAGCTGCACACCTTCAGTACCAGAAGCCAGCAACCACCCATCAGCTTTGTCTAGAGGCTGCTTTGGAGCTGCATGCGCAGCCTGGAAAGCAGTCTGCCTCTTATTTCATCAGTTCACACCCACAGGCAGAGCTAGGCAGCTGCCCCTGTGTCTTCTCATGGTCTTTGGCTTGCCAGTGAGAAAGCCTGTGCCCTGTGATCAGTGTGCTCTTGGCGTGAAAGACCACTCTGTGCATATGGAAAAGGAGTACCTGCACAGCCTGTAGGGTCTGGTAAAAGACAGGCCTTGATATCCTTTCCATACACACATATGAAAAAGCACACACACTGTGTATGTATTGTACCCATGCATGCACACATACACCAAATCAAAGTAAGAAACAGCTTTAATATGTGCTTTTAGCCAGATGAAAAAGAAAAAAAAATTAAAAATCAGATGAAACCAAAAGATGTTTCTGTGATGTGCAGCTGATGCTCTCCTTGGCAAATAATGCATGGCAGTGAGCATCTCCCTCTCAGCAGAGTGTGACATGAAAGGGTCTAAAGCCTTCTTACAGAAGCACATGGCAATGTTGTTTTCTGACCAACACTGACCAACAGCAGCTCTACGATCAAACTACAAAGCTGCCAAAAATCCACTGCCTCCAATGTGATTTAAAACCACTTTCCCGAAGAAGAAAACTTAAATTTGAAATGTTTGAAGTCAGTTTAAAAAAGAAAAAAAGTCTCAGAATCCCCATCAAATATGCAGCTGTTCACTGGAACAATGCCTGCCATCCCTGGTCCCCAAAGCTTCCTGCAAGTTGCTCTGCACACCCTGACTGCAGAAGAGCAGCTACTGGCCCTTGGAGAAGGGATGATGCTGTTTTACTCTTCTGTGCAGACTGTCAGATGCAGTGAGGACTTTAAGGTTTGACTGGCGTAAAGCCAAATAATTTGAGACTAAAGAAACTCTTCCTTTGGCTTATGACAAGATGCAGTTGGCAAAGTACACAGGCACTTTGTCCAGGCAATATAGGGAAATCAGCTCTGACTCGTCAGCTGAGACTACAGGCCTGAAACTACAGGCTCTGCTTATGGACATGAGAACACACTTTGGCATTTATGCTGAGACCAAATCTTCCATTCAAGAGCTGAAGGTAGGGTGGACTTTTGCCAGCTTTATTATATCCTTTCATCTCCTAGTTCCTTTTGACTAGGACTGTGAACAAGCCAAAGAACTACAGGCAAAGATCCATCCAAGACAGACAATTTTGAGCTAAAGGTCCAGCTGCTTCCTGGCACAAACCTGGTCCAGGTCAGCTGGAGGGCTTTTTTATGCTATTTTGCCCAAATCAGGCCCCCACTTTTTGCAGAGCAATGGCCAGAGAGTAGTTTCCATTTTACCCAGCAGAGGGCAAATATGCTCACAAATCTAACAATTCATCAAAAAAACCCCAAAACACCCCTAAAAAACTAAACAAAGCAAACAAACCAACACAACTAAAATAACCAAACACAACACTTAAACAAAAAATCAGACAAAAAACTCCCACCCCTCAACCTCCCCCCCCAAACCAAAACCAAACCAACCCCCCCCAAATCTCCCACAACCACCCCCAAAACCCCAAACAAAACCCAAAAAGCCAAACCCACCACCCTCCCCAAATCAGCAAAACATTCCCAGTCATCAGCTTGTAATCAGTGCAGTGGACCTACTCCTGCTGCAGGGATGAGGACCAGTGGTTTAAACTGTATGTTCTGGATTTTGAGTGGCTAAAATGTGAGAAGTTAATCCAAACAACAGAGAAGAAAAAACTGGGGCTGGGTATCAAAGGCTTCATCTTATTAGCTTCTTAGAACACAAAAAAGCAGTGGCTGCTCCAGGGTTAGCATTAAAAACCGAAACCAAAACCAAAAAGCCCCTAAATTTTACATAATTTACAACAGTCAGTCTCTTCCTTGCTGGAAATCACAATGTTGTGATGGTCTCAGACGATGATTTCCAACAGTCAGGACCCTTAAGCTTTAATGATTTCTGCTTTGGATTGGTCAGCTCCTCTTTGTCTTAAAAGATGGCAACAGGATTTCCTGTCCATTTATTCCCTGTCTGCTTGCCTCCTGCTGAAACTGTTGCTGGTTGCTCCAAGGAAGACTGTTTCTAGGGTTATATCAAAGATACCAGGAGGGCATTGAATGTGGACTTAGCTGCTCCAGGAAAACAAGTACTGATATCTGGTGTAATATTAACAAACAAATCCTCTAAACAGGAGACCAGATACTAATAACTTAAAGGTGCTTTTGAATAGTTACTCCAGAATTATTCCAATCTACTGGGAAGAGTATCTGACCTAAAATAACCCTCATTTTTACTAGGCTGTGTCAGTTTTACACTTGCCAGAGGAAACAATGGGGTAATTATAGCATGCAACTGGAATGACTGAGCGGAGAATTGGGACTCTTCAATGGAGCATTGAATTAACAACCCAGGAAGCTGCTTGCCTAAAATAGCAAACAATCTCCATTTTAAAATATTCTTGGCATATATCTGGGTCTGTCTGTAGACCCATCAAGAGCCCAGCACTCAGAGGCTCTTCCCAGAAAGTTAAGGAAGGAAAATCTTTTGCTTTTGCTGTTGTGGTTGTTCTGGGGATCTGTAACATGCTGAATTTTGGCCACGTTACAGAATACCACCTCAATGGGTGGGTATTTGGGCTGCCCGGGGAGGTGGTTGAGTCGCCGTCCCTGGAGGCATTCAAGAGGGGACTGGATGTGGCACTTGGTGCCATGGTCTAGTCATGAGGTTTGTGGTGACAGGTTGGACTCGATGATCTTCGAGGTCTCTTCCAACCTTAGTAATACTGTGATACTGTGATACTGTAATGTTTTGCAAGTGTCCTCCCTGATAATCTCCATGTCAGCTCAGTGGATGCAGCCAGGGCAACCCAGGCAGGGCCAGGCTTGAGTGCTCAGGATATTCCAAGGCAGCCAAGTCTTAGGAGAAAACGTATACCAAAAATCAGAAAGATCATGAAGCAATTGGTTCATTCAAGCTTAGACTGAAGAACTCATCTGCTACATCCTAATGGTAAGGCCAGGTCAGTACAAAAACAAAGTTACACAAAATATCATATTCTGGAGGGACAATTTGACTACTAGCTGCAATGGAAGAGGAAGAATTTGGGGGAAAGAAGTGGGTTTGAAGGAAAGACCAATGCACCAAGATACATAAGTACGCCAGACTGCAAAAACTGCTCTTTACCTCTCTGCAAAAAACCTTGCTATGTGGATCTTGTGGTTGTGGCTCTGGGGTCTTGCTAAGAATTGCAGAAGGATTTTTCCTGCCAGATGTAATCTATTTTTGAGGATTTGGAAAGCTAACTAACTAAATACAAGCAGCTACCACTATCAGGTGTAGAGTTTATTTATCTATCCATCCTAAGATGGAGACTAGCTCGTCCTCAGTTTCCCTCCAATATATACCAATATATACCAATAATTGCTCTCTTACTGGTAACAAGAGAATAAAAGGCAACATACAGACAGGCTAAGGTCCAAAGCATATTTATCCCTGCCACTGAATGAAACTGAATTCTATAGAGTATGGGCTAATTTTTATTGAATAGAAGCAGCAAAATGGATGTAGAATCACGGTTATTTTTCTGGAGTTTAATATTTTACTGATTCTTCTTCTTTGTACCTGGAAGAACTAAACCCACTAAAATCAGAGCATGTGAAGGCCTGAATATCAAAAATCTAACAGTATCACGTGGGAGAACCACCGCACAGAACACCTCCATGGAGCACGCTTTGCACAGAGACAGGCAGCACAAAGGCAGGGAACAGGCTGCATGCTCCTGCAGATATGAGCATTTCGGCTCAGGAGTGATAAATCAAATTCTTTAATGTAAAGCTGGAACTACTGAGGGACAAAAAATGTCTATTTCTTCAGTATGGAGTTATTTTCTCTACCATACCTGCTTAAAGCTGCTCACTGAATACACTGGATCTACAGTGAGCACAGTGAGGAGCTGGGTATCTGACTTGCCTGAAAAAAGGGGACAGCAACAGTGTTATACTGGTCAGTACTAAAACACAATCTGTGTGCTCTGTGCCATCCAATCCAGAGTGTTGGTTTTTGGTTTTGTAACACAAGAATTCTCAGCAGTAGCCTTTAATTTTGCCTAAATGTCACCTTACTGTGGTATCTCCTACAGCATGGCTGATACTGGGCAGACTCAGGTAATGTCCTGCACATTTGAAGATATACGTAATTGTTAGGACAAAGGTAGAAGATTTTGAGGATACAACCAGCCTGTCTATGTGCAGGCACCTAGCTATCTGTGGTCTCTTTAGAACAGCAGATGGATGTACTTTCAACATAGGCTGCAGGAATTTGGAGCTAAAAAAAACCACATCAACCTAACGAAGCAGGCTGTGGTTTGCTGCACCTCATTCAGCATCAGCAGGTACTGTGCCTTGCTGGGGGTTGGCTGCTTTCTACAGCAGAGCCCCCAGGTGTGCTTCCAGCCAGCGTGGGCACAGCTGGGTCAGCTTCAGAGCTGCAGACAGGGATAAAATCTCAGCCACCTGCCCACACCAGTGCAGCTTATGGAGTGCTGTGGTGGACAGGAGACACTGCTCAGCCGTGGGGCCAGCAGAGAGTCAGGGGACATCATGTCTGGAGTCTTGCTGCTCCTTCTGAAACAACTGTCTGGTTTCAGCTGAAGAAACCCAGTGACAACTACACAGTTTCTTCAGTCTGAGGTTTAGCACTGGGGGTTAGCCCAGTGGTATGCTCTCACGTGCATACAGAATCTCTATGTCTTACAACCTTTTTCTTCTCTAACCCCTTTTCCATCTATGCACATTCATTTTCAGATCATTACTCCTTGATCACATATCACTTTACAAACCGGACATGTAATGCTTTTCAGCAGAAGGCCAAGGGCTGGACATGTAAAAACTACACCCTCGCTTCTGGCCTAACACCACATTAAATGCTCTGATCACTACTTACCATTCATACATCATAACACAGATTATTGTGCAGATTATGGGACAGAAGAGGCCCAACATGTGTTTAAAATCTGGTCTCTGAAAGCACACAGCTTTTATACTGATTAATTTTCTATAAAAAATCAATCATGGGCCTGTATCCGTGAGATAAAACCCACACTCAATTATTTAATGACTAGGAAAAGGCATACATTTGACTTTGATTTACTCTCCAGGACAGAAAATGTTCATATACTAGTTTAGAGGTAGCTGACGTGGTCGAAGAGGTTACATAATAAGGAAATAGGAGAACACTCATGTTTATAAAAAAATGCTGATGCTGGAGAAACAAATGCCAGCCTTTACCACAGTCTGTCTATGTCTCTTGGAGAAGACCAGATTTACACAGAAAATTACAGGCAATTGAAATGCCCACATTTTTGAGCACCTTGTTCTGGATAAACACTGGGAAAGTGTAGTTAATATCAGCTCCCGCTCTTAAAATTGCTGTCTTCATAGTTCAGCTTTGTAGGGGTAAGGACTGTGCAAGTTACTGCCTTGCTGAAATACCAAATGCCACTGTAAACACCTTCCTTTAGCAGGTGTTGGTTTCTTCTGCTTTAAAACCACAGCAGTGGGACTGTGATCAGTCATCACATCACAACAGACAAGGACAAGGACAGGTAGACAAAATTTACCACAGAGTCCATGCACTTGGATCTGACTCTCTTCTTCCACAGAGGAAAGGCTGGTGTGCAGATTTTTTCCAAAATACTAGAGATTTTGGTAGTGCTAAACACATTGCAGTTGGAGACAAAGGAGAGCCACAGCAGTTTCACTCAGCATCTGAGGATGCTTGGATCTCAGGTTCACCTTTGTCAGCTAAATGATAGCAGGGATTAAGGAGAAGTTCTCATTTCACACCTCAGGAATGCTCCAGTCCTGGGCAACAGCTCCCATCCCTTTAATTACAACCCCTCCCATGTCAGAAATTGTAACTAGAATCCAAGGATTACAAAACTGACCACAACAAGAGATACAAGGGAATTATCCCACACACATATTTGCACCTCAGTTTTGATATGAAACAGCACTGGCACACAGTATGAAAATGCAAACTGCAGGGACATGCACTTGAAATCATCATGCAAGAGGCAGCAAAAATAAATAAGCAGCTGAAAAGTACCTCAGAAGTAACCTTGCTAGACAGTAATTTACAGGTGTACTGGTAGAGAGGGAAAAGACCAGCATTAGTACATTGAACAAGCATGTTGTAACTAGGAAACAAGAACAAAACAGAGATTGCAAGAACTGGCACACCCCAGAGTACAAGATTTCAAGCAACCTGGTGTCATAAAAAAAAAGGGGGAAAGAAAAGGGAAAAAAAAAGGTTTAAGTTTGGTGTTTGTTTTAATGATGTTGCTTGGCCAGTCTCAGTCTTGTTTACCATCAGTGCTTGATCCAGTTTCTTGCTGCTGCTTTTTTCTTTTTTTTTCACCTGCTGTAAACCTCTCCTGTAACACATCCACTTTGGAAGAAGCTGCCCCCTTGCATGAGCAGTGAAGTTCTTCCATGAGCAGATGTGCGTGATTTGCCCTGTTTCTAAAAGGCAAAACCTGCAAGCTCTGGCCAGAGTGGCCACCTAGTAGCCACGCAAGCCAGACACATAACAGAAGGTAGTGACATTCAAAGCAGAGACAGAGTAGACGTCCCACTGAAACCACCTTCCTGCCTTTTGGTGTGTCTTACATAGGAAAAAAATGAAACTCTGTAAGTCAGAACAGCTGGTTTGCTCAGCACATAACAGGGAGTTTCCACAGACATCAAATCTCTCCGCAATCCCATGCAGGAAGCCATAGATGCTGCCTTCTAGCCCTGCAGCATCACTGGCTCTATTCAGCACCCTGACTGCTTCCAGTACCTGAAGAAGACTCTGGTTTCCTTCAGTCACAAACAGCAATACTAAGCCATGCACCTTGAGTCCTGGGTCCAGTTCTGGGCTCCTCAGTTTAGGAAGGACGTTAAGACTCTTGAACGTGTCCAGAGAAGGGCAACAAGGCTGGTGAGAGGCCTTGAGCACAAGCCCTATGAGGAGAGGCTGAGGGAGCTGGGGTTGTTTAGCCTGGAGAAGGAGGCTCAGGGGAGACCTCATTGCTCTCTACAACTACCTGAAGGGGGATTGTAGCCAGGAGGGAGTTGGTCTCATCTCTCAGGCAACCAGCACCAGAACAAGAGGACACAGTCTCAAGATGCACCAGGGGAAGTTTAGGCTTGTGGTGAGGAGAAAGTTCTTCACAGAGAGAGTCGTTTGCCATTGGAATGTGCTGCCCAGGGAGGTGGTGGAGTTATCATCCCTGGAGGTGTTCAAGAGGGGATTGGATGTGGCACTTGGTGCCATGGTCTAGTCATGAGGTCTGTGGTGTCAGGTTGGACTTGATCTTTGAGGTCTCTTCCAGCCTTGGTGATACTGTGATACTGTGACTTAGTATTCCAAGTGGCAGATGCTGTTCTGGTTGTTAGTTATGCTCCTTCCCCCACTGTATTTCATCCCTATGGGTGTTTAAAATATGCATAGATGTGGTGCTAAGGGACGTTGTTTAGTACCAAACTTGGTAGAGTTAGATAATGGTTGGACTCAATGACTTTAAAGGTCTTTTCCTACCAAAACCATTCTATGATTCCTTGATTCTCTCTTTTTATAGACACAGGCACGTGATGTGCTCTTTTGCTTCATTAGAGAAATATTTTTCCTGAGCCCATGGTCAAATGTCCTCTTTTGACAACTCAAAGCTGTTTATTGTTTAAAGACTTATTGCTTAGCCTGGCACGTAGAGTATTAGCTCAAACTAATGGTGGTACAAGTGCAGCACTTCTCACTTGAATTATCTTTCCCCTGTCAATGGTGGGATCTGTTTACAAAAGGAGAGCAGAAAAAGGCAGGAAGGAGAAACAAAACACTTGTGCTGGTCTGAGAAAGCTCTCACTGGTCTCTGCAGGACACTGCCCTCAAATAGCATTTTGGGAAGGCAGCAGCAAGAATGTGAATCTTGTTTGGCTCTATGCAATGGGCTTAGAGAAGAGAAGAATTACAACAGACTGCAATGCTGTGGGGCTGCAGTGTGCTCTGGGGCCCTGGCAAATTCACTGCAGCCTTGACAATTCCTTCCAGAAAATGATCTATCTGACAAGTTGTCTGACTGGCACCAGTGTTCTGACAGTCCATCTTCAGGTGTTCAGTGGCTAGGCAGCTGCAGCAGCAGCTGGCAGCTGAGCTGGTACCCAGAGCACTCCTCTTTGGTTAGACATTGCCCAGACCTGTGCTCCTGTCAGAACATCAGTTCACTTCAAACTGCAGAAATGACTATGCAGTTGTGGCCGACCTGCGTTCCAGGGGACAAATGTACAGCTCTGCAAGCACCTGAGGCGTTGCACACAGGCAACTGAGCAGAGGGAATTGCAATGACATCTTATATGGTTTTGTATGCTACAATCCACATGACAAATGGCATGTGACCATTACAAGTTGTGGGACTTCAGCCGCATGCCACAACTTCACGGGCTGGCTAAGTCACTTTTGCCCTTTATGGGAGCAGAGGAAAATTTGGGGTGAATACCATCTGAGTGTCACCTCCTTCAGCAGAGTAGCTTCTGAAGCTGTGTCAAGGTCTCAGGTCACTAGACTGACAGACATGTTCTGTGGGACTCCTGAGGACCATTTCTGGTTTGCACTGCTGGGAGTTCCATGCCCCTCTTTTATAAAGTTCCTCCCAGCTTCTGCAAAAGAAGTGACAGGTGTCCTGCAAGTCTCCGACTACCCTTCAGGGAAAGTGATTTTCTGCAGTGACGCCAGACAACATCACTCACTGGAGCAGGTGGAGCCATCCCATTTCACTGGGTGCTTTGGGGAAGGAAAGAAAATCAGGCAGTGGTTCCTTCATAAGACATGCATGGCCTTGAGATGCCTCTACCAGAAAAAAGGGCATGCTCCTGTTGAATGGACTGGCTTTCTGTATGGCCAGCAAGAGCCTGATGGAAGATGAGATCTTGCTTTTTAGTGGCTTCAGTACAAAATGAGACCAGAAGGTTTCTGATATGTGCTGGAAATTAACCTATTTGTGCTTTGAATCACCTGTCCTACTAAGGTTTAGTTAACCAGTAGAAATGTAACAGGACCCCTCCACATTGCATTCCTTCCGATTTTGAGTATGTTATGCTACTGTGCAACATTCAGGAGTAATGATTAAAAGCTGCCAGACTAGTGCAGTGTTCCTTTTACAAACCTTCACTTACTCCTATACACCTTATGAGATTCGACCTTTTAATGAACATTACTAGAAAGCAGCTTCTTTGGAGCATGAGCCCCCTGGTGCTGATAGCTCTGGGAAATACCTGGAGGACTGTGGCTGCTTCAGCAAACACTATGTCCATTTAAGATTTTTTATATTGCACTTAGTTGTCACTACCTTCTGTACTCATTGCCTGCACTAACGATGAGTCTGAATAAGACAAACCTTGTGCTCTGTTGGAAAACAGAGGGCACAATGGTTGCACCTGAGTTTTAATATTTCATAGCTCTTCTTATTAGTGACTCCAATAAAGAACACTTTAATTGGGTTAAAGTCTGCTACAGTAATGACTGAAATACAGGCATTCATTTCACAAGCTGAAATTCTGCTTTCTGCTTGTGTGGGAGAAAGACAATGAAACCAGGGGGAAACAGCATGCCATCCATTGAAGGATCCACGTTAATTTTTGGAGGTATTTCCAAACCAGTTTTGCAAAGGGTGCTTTCTGAGGAAGTTATCCACTTGAACTCAATACCTGTTGGATTCATGAAGGTCAAAAAGCCACTAAAATAATTCATTGAAGAATCTTGGTGATGTGTGAATTAACAGAGTCTGCCAGCTGCAGGGCAGGTACCCTCTTCTCTTACTATTGATTTAATTAAATGAAATTTAATAAGAGTTGCCTCTGGTATTTGAAGTGACACTGTTTTCCCCTCCACTGGCCCTCATCCCCCCATTTCCCTTCCACTGGTCCCTTACAATGTGTTAAAATCTTTACACACTTGGAAGGTTATCCAAGCAGATTATTGGGAAACAAGTACTTTAGTTGTCTGCATGCTGGTTCTTGTGAGTCATGGTCTCTATCACAGAGCAAAAAGTGGAAAAGAAAGTTGCACTTACACTGCTGTCATCCATCCTTTCTCGTCTCTTAGTTTTGTGTGTTTCATAATCCTCCATGAGGGTCTGCATCAAGTTCTTGGGTCGCTGGGCTCCTGCAGGCTCCTCAGATGGCAGGTCAGACTGTGAGACAGGGCCTTCTGTAGTAGGGGATGGAGGAGGTTTGATCTTCTCTATCTTTCCTGCAATGGCATGGAAAGGAAAGACCTTTTCTAAGCTGAAGGGCTCAAAAATTATTTCCAGAAGATGACAGGAATAACATTTTCAGCATTTTCTTTGAATGAAGAAAGAGTCTGGAATGAAGTCAGTGACACAATTTGGCAAGTCAGGGTCACAGGTTTTTGAAACACTCTCCCTCTTCCTCTCTTCCTGAAATACACTAAATGAAAACACTAAAAAAAATATAAAAAAACCCCAACCAAACCACTAGAAAAGTTACCAAATTTATCTCATCATTATTGTTTATAGCAGTGTCTGGCTGAATATACTCTGTTCCCTTCTACAGGACACATTTCAGTGATCCAGAAATGCTTGCAAGACTCTGAAAAAAAGCAGGCCAGAGCAAGGAGATCACTGCAGTTTGCTGTAGAAGAGCTTGTGGGTGGGCAGACCATGCTTCTCTGAAGAGGACAGCCTGTGTTTCTCATCATCAGGTGCTGATCTGTGGGCAGACAGCCACCTAATGTCAGTGGGAAGAATGAGAATGATGGTGGCAAGTTGCAGGTATGGGAATAAGGTTTGGGGATATTCAGCTATGAGAGGAGTAAGCAATACTGAACCCTTCTTAGAGGGTAGAAGGGCTCTGCAGAGGGACCTGGACCGACTGGACAGATGGGCAGAGTCCAACAGGATGGCATTCAACAGATCCAAGTGCTGGGTGCTGCACTTTGGCCACAACAACCCCATGCAGAGCTACAGGCTGGGGTCAGAGTGGCTGGAGAGCTGGGACCTGGGGGTGCTGATTGACAGCCACCTAAACATGAGCCAGCAGTGTGCCCAGGTGGCCAAGAAGGCCAATGGCATCTTGGCCTCCATCAAGAATAGTGTGGCCAGCAGGAGCAGGGAAGTCATTGTGCCCCTGTACTCAGCACTGGTTAGGCCACACCTTGAGTACTGTGTCCAGTTCTGGGGCCCTCAGTTTAAGAAGGACATCAAGACACTTGAACATGTCCAGAGAAGGGCAACAAGGCTGGTGAGAGGCCTTGAGCACAAGCCCTATGAGGAGAGGCTGAGGGAGCTGGGGTTGTTTAGCCTGGAGAAGAGGAGGCTCAGGGGAGACCTCATGGTTCTCCACAACTACCTGAAGGGGATTGTAGCCAGGAGGGAGCTGGTCTCTTCTCCCAGGCACCCAGCACCAGAACAAGAGGACACAGTCTCAAGCTTTGCCAGGGGAAGTTTAGGCTCGAGGTGAGGAGAAAGTTCTTCACCGAGAGAGTCATTCACCATTAGAATGGGCTGCCCAGGGAGGTGGTGGAGTCACCATCCCTGGAGGTGTTCAAGAGGGGATTGGACGTGGCACTTGGTGCCATGGTTTAGTCATGAGGTGTTGGGTGACAGGTTGGACTTGATGATCTTTGAGGTCTCTTCCAACCTTGGTGATTCTGTGAAAATGAGGTTCCCTTTTCCATGACATGTCAGTTCTTTGAAATATGGTTAAGTTCAATGGATAGGAAAGGAAAAAACAAAGCCAACATCAAAAAGAGGAAAAAACCCACCCCCGAACTCTGGAAAACAAGGAAAATAATCAGAAGGACTGTGCAGATTTTCATGAAACTTCCTGTAACTAAGACAAATGAATACCCTACCTGCTCCTCTGAAAAACATCATGACAGTGGTAGCCACTAGAGAGCAGCCTTGAAACTTCCTGTAAGAATCAGCAGGATTTATTCTTGAAGGAAGAAGTGAAACCTGAGTCAACTCAGCAGAGGTCTTTTACAAGAAATCCCCTTGCTGGTCTTGTTTAATTTCTGACCATCACGGAAAAACCCCAGCACCACTAGTTTCTCATTACAGTCTTAGCTTAAGCTGGTCAGTGCATGGATGAGGCTGGTAATTCATCCTCCTTAAAATCACCCCACCAGGAACGGGAAGGGGAATTTCTACTGACCCAGTTACTTTGGGCTGCACCAGCACTAGCTCCAGACACCCAGGCGATACACTGCCAAAGCAGAGGACAACAGCGGGTCCTGAACTGCTCATCTGCACCCATGTGTGACAGTTTGGACTGCTCAGCAGGGCAGAGTAAGAACAATTGTCACCTTGCCAGTCTAGCAGGTCCCAAAATCTGCTGACAATAAAAGGCCTGAAAAAGGGTCAGATATTTTGCTGTATTCATTCTCATACTACTTGGACATATGCAAGTAACACGGGAAGAATCACGATTGTTACAGGTCTGCCCAGCTTTTGCTTTTCCCTAGGGACCCAGACACATCACAGGGTGTTCAGACCTATGGACAGGCCTTCTGCCTGAAAAGAGCATCTTCCATTCCACTTCCCAAGGAGAACAATACAAACTGTAGGCTTTGGGGATCTGAAATTTATAAAGGGGATACTTCCAAGCAGATCCATCCTCCCTGGATGAAAGGGCCATTCATTTCTCTGTTGTAACAGCAGCACTGCAACTGTTGTGCTCATGTTGAGCAGTGCCACCAGGAACAGTGTCACAGTTCCCCTTTTTCATAAATAGAGAAGCCAAGGCAGTAAGGAGATTTACCCACAGCAAAACAGTGGCTTAATGGTTTGTATCCACAAGCTTATACAGCCATTTCTCTGTATAGATGATTGAATTCCAGTCTCACTTAAGCTGCTTTTCAGAGAGCAGTGTCTCTTTCAAGTTCCTAATTTTTTTTTTTTTTTTTTTGAGAACAGGGAGGCAGGCAGAAGAGAGTGATGCTACCAGTGCTGACAGTGTCAGAAAGGCCAGCAACCATCAGTGAAGTTGTGGTTAGACACTGGGATGTCTGAGGCTTCAGGGTGCTCAGGACAACCACAGAAAAAAAACCAATCTCTGAACCAGATCTAGAGCTCTCATTCAGTTTGGTGTTTTGGACTGTGTTAGAAATATTGCTTAACTTTCTTCTGGTAGATTTTTAATGCAGACAAGGCAGCAGAGTCGTTCAGCATAAAAGCATCATGAGACATGATGATCATAGGCACTTCCTGGTTCCACAGTTCCATACCCACACCTGATGTACCGACACTGCTGGTGCCCAACTCTGTGTTGAGTTTCTCTGACTCAGATGGAAACAGCGTCACACTTGTGGTATACCAACAGAAACTGCAGCCTGATGTTCATACTTGCAAGTCAACTGTAGTTAACGGCTGTGTATTCCACTCCAGGGGAAGGTGGCCCCTGAGGCCACCTATAGGACTATTGCAAGATATTGAGTACAGGGTATATCACCCCACATCTTCACCTATGCACTTAGTTTTTCTTCTCTTTTGAAGGAACTCCAAAATACATTCTGTAGCTTCACTTCTGGTGATGGTTTCCTCTGCTCTCCGGTTTCAGGGATCTAGTAGGAAACTCCTGGAATTTAAATTTTCCCAATTCCCTGCCTCTTGTGCTATTTGGGACACACCGGATCTGCCCCTATGGAGAATGCTCTTTCTTAGCCCTGAGGAGGGTAAGAAAAACCTCAGAGAAGGGGCAGTTGCTGCTGTGTCCGAATCCAGTGGCTGCAAGGCATCACCTGGTACCTCTCTGTGAAATCAAAGATATCAAAGAGCTGGGGACAAATCACTTTTCTCCTAACAAAACCCTTTGCACAGCTCTGGGGAACAAGGGGAGTTGTGATAGTTACTTACTTGCTCTGTGGAGCCTCAATGGTGTCCATTTGCTCCAGGCCGAGCAACGATGCTCAGCTGATTTGCTGCACTATCAACAAAAAGGAGTGATCAAGGGGAGGCCCTGGGACAAAGGCATGAGTCACCACTGAGTAAGCTGCAGGTACCAAAGGACATCACACAGTGTAAACTGTGGTACAAAGGAGATGGGAAGAAGGGGGCTTCATATAAGCAAGAGCAACTATTTTGCAGATGCTCTTGGCATTTTTTAAGGCATCTGCACAACAGGGAAAACTTTACAAAATCAGTTGATTCACTCCAGGTGAAAGGTAGGCTCCTTTGGCCTTCTTGAGTACCAGGTAAGCAACACGAACATGCAAACACACAACCAACCAAACATTAAAAAAAAAAACTCTCAAGGATCCTCTTTCTTCATACACATTCACCACTAGGGAAGGGATAACAAGTGATCTGGGTTTGTATGTTGTTAAGGCACTCCTGGAGGTGTTCAGGGAAAAAGTGATGAGCACTCCAGTGAAATGGAATCCTTGAAGAGAAAGAACTTTGTTTTTTTTTTTTCATACTGGTGCTCATGAAGGAGCAAGAGAATAGTGTCAGGTGACTAAGAAGGCCAATGGCATCCTGCCTGCATCAGGAATGGTGTGGCCAGCAGGAGCAGGGAAGTCATTCTGTCCCTGTACTCAGCACTGGTTAGGCCACACCTTGAGTCCTAGGTCCAGTTCTGGGCTCCTCAGTTTAAGAAGGACATTGAGACTCTTGAACATGTCTAGAGAAGGGCAACAAGGCTGGGGAGAGGCCTTCAGCACAAGCCCTATGAGGAGAGGCTGAGGGAGCTGGGGTTGTTTAGCCTGGAGAAGAGGAGGCTCAGGGAGACCTTATTGCTGTCTACAACTACCTGAAGGGAGGTTGTAGCCAGGAGGGGGTTGGTCTCTTCTCCCAGGCAAGCAGCACCAGAACAAGAGGACACAGTCTCAAGCTTTGCCAGGGGAAGTTTAGGCTGGAGGTGAGGAGAAAGTTCTTCACAGAGTTGTTAGTTGTTGGAAGGTGCTGCCCAGGGAGGTGGTGGAGTCACCATCCCTGGAGGTGTTCAAGAGGGGATTGGACGTGGCACTGGTGCCATGGTTTAGTTAGTCATGAGGTGGTGCTGGGTGATAAGTTGGACTGGATGATCTTTGAGGTCTTTTCCAACCTTATTGATTCTATGATTCTATCTCCCATAAAGACCCAATTTCTGCTACAGCCCTTCACAAAATTCTCGTTTTAAAAAGATGTTCTTGCGTAAGTATTGCACCTAATCCTTATTCTTTACATGGACTAATTTGCAATGGCCTCAAATATTAAAAATACCTTTCCACAACAGGTGCTGCTTCTCCTCCCACTGTATAAAAAATTTCTTCAGGCTGTGGTTGAACTTGTGAAGTTTCCTTAGCGTAGCTATTTACTAGTGAAAAATGAGGTTGGAAAATGGTTTTCAGGCTGAAGTGGTACCTCTGACAGCTGTCACTCAGGAGAAGAAATGACATTCCTTCCTGTTTGGAGGGAAGTTCCCCTTGCCTCGACCTGGGACAGCAACTATTCACAAGGGGTCTCTCTTCAACAGAAAAGCCATCACTGAAACAAGACCCCTTATGTAGTGAGCTTCACACCTCCTTTGATGAAGAGGATTACTCAAGCTAGGCACTAGAGGAAGTCAGACACATGTTTGTCTTTGGCTAAGTGCTCCTAATAAACGGAACATGGGAATTACACCACCAAATGTATGATGGATCCTCTTGTGTCACAAACCCATCATCATGTTCCAATGAACCACCCAACAACCACAGCTGGTCTGCCTCACTGCCTGCACACCATGGAGAAAGCCACTGACTTGCTATGCAGCTGCCTTGCTAAGCACAGCAGGTGCTGTAGCAAAAGAACACAGGAAATGTTCACATTTCACTTTTGAGATCCACAATAACTTTCCATTTGGACACATTCAAGCACTCTTTTTGTCTTTCCTGGGCTGCCTCATGAGGGAATCCTAACTTCTTGGGAAAGGAGTTCACACCAGTTCTTCTCTTCACCCTTCCACAAGTACTCTGAAGAAGGTCTTCTGTGCACAGAACACACAGCCATTGTTCCACTGAAATGACTCTGAGTCTTGCTCAAGTGATCTGAGAAGGATTAAAAGGCTGCTTCAAAGCATCACAAACAGCTTCAAAGCATGCTTGTTAGCAGTACAGAATTTTATTACTAGGAATCAGGTTGGCTTGTGCTGGGCGGTTGGCAGACACCAAGTTTAGTTTTACTATCAGTTGCATGAAAGTTGTATGTCAGGGTGGTAAAACCAGGCTGTTTTCCAGAGTAATTAGCAGTTAATTCACTCATACACCCACGGGAATTGTGTTACTCTTCCATGCTTCATTCAAATTAGCAGTTCAGGCCTCTGCAGTCCTCTTTTTTTGTGTGTGTGTGTGTGTGTGTGTGTTTTGTGTTTCTATCATCCAGGGTAGGTTCAATACAGTGAAGTGGGGCTGGACTAATAAATAACTAGGTACCATCAGGAGTCCTAGTAAAGCTACTCTGCCCACTTCACCAACATAAAGCATCCTGACAGGTAGGCCATTGCTAGTTAATTAGTGCATGTCCTCAAAAGAGTGCTGTTGAGTTTATACTTTCCCACCACTTAAGGATTAGGAACAGATTTTTTCAAAGTTAGACTTGACCCCTCTGATCCCTTTCTGCTGAGGGATCCTGATGTTAAAAGCAGAGTGACATTTCTTTCTTTTAGGAAAGGCAAATTGGTGATAGAAATGCCTCTGTTTCTTCTTCTTGCCATCATTATCACTACTGTTACTATAATGATTTTTCATGCCCCCAGAAAAATAGATATTCAGATTACATTATCAGACATGTTCCACAGCATATTCCTTACTGTGCCTACCACAAGTAAGTTTCCCTTTCTCCTCTGTAGATCATCTCACTACCTGGCCTTGTAAAATGAAGCTTTGCAGCCAGATGCTGTTGCTTCTCTTGAATCACTTGGGGGGTTTCTTAATTTATATTGAAAAGATGCTGTACATATTAAAATAAAATGAAGGTTGCCAGGGTCTTCTAAGTAATTGTATGGTATTCCTACTCTCTGCTTTGAAAGATGCCTGCAAGCTTTACCTGTAGCACAGATGCCTAAAGGAACAGCAAGTATGAGCTGAGAGTATGCACCTAGCAATGCTATGGGTACAGAGCTAATTTCTGCTTGCTGAGAGCTCTGCTGAGCACATCCACTCTTTAGAAAGCACCAAGTTAAAGCTTTAAGAACTACTTTGGTACTGCTTATTGTGGGGGCTTTTGATCAATGACATCCTTATCTGTTGCCAGAATTCATCTTTTCCTAGAAATTAATTCTTTGCCTTGTCACCAGCTGCATATTGCAGTGTCTTGAGTCATTGGCTAATGGAACCCACTTGTCTTTCTTGAACACAGGGCAGCTGGACAGTCTAAGGAAACTGCCTGGAATGATTCATTATATAAGTTTATCATTCTCTCTAGAATGCAATTTACAATGGACAATTTAACATCAAGCACAAAGTAAATGCCTTGTTGCATGGAGAGATAAGGACAAGTAGAAGTACACTGTTTTCCCAGATGCTACCTTAAAAGAAGCATTAGGGTCAGCAACCCTTCCAACATCACTTATGAGTAAAAAGCAACCATTGTCACCCTCATTTCAAGCATTGGCAACTACAGATGATGCTGTTTTCGACAGCAGACATGAGCACACCTTTATGCAAGTCCTCCTAGTTAAGGTCTATAGTGCCCTGTCTCTCCTACCTTGTCAAACATTGCTCAAAACACCTCAGTTTATGGAGAAAACTTACTATCAAAAGTGCTGTTTTATAGGAGCAACAACCACAGCACTCCACAGAAATTATCAGCATCTGCTATTTTATTTTTTTTGGCAAGAAATCAGGTTAAAATCATTCTCTTTGCAGAAGAAATAAAACCAAGTAGCAGCTATCTGTGTGCTACATAACACTCCATATTCACTATCAGACTGGGTAATGGACCGAATCCAGACTTCAGTCAAGTTTGCCATGACTTGGAGTAGAAAGAGAACACCCTGCACAATTTTTGGAGACATTATGGACTCACATTTACACCAGTGGAAGTAAGGATGGGATTTAAACATTCTGGTTGAAATCTGTGCTTCACAATGATGACTTTAATAAAAGCTTCATGATGACTTTAATAAAGGCTTCCAGGAACTTGAGAAGCACGTGAAGGTCAACACTCAAAAACCACTACACAGAAATAAGCCTGGCATGTATTTCTGATTTTTTTGTTATATATTTCTCTTTTTATACATACATTATACTAAGAAGGCATGAGTGCTTGGTTTTAGTTTTAGAAAAGGGGAAGTAGGAGAGAGATTTGCTGTAACTGCTGTGAATGCCACCACAAGGACCTAGAAGCTGATGAGTCGGAGGACTTCTACAGACTCTAGCAAGCTGTTTTATGTGTGTGTGATGCCTGTTTAATTCAGTAGTGAATGACAGTAGCTGAAATAGGTGGCAGCCCACAGCTTGGAAGATGTTTTTCCCACACAAAGTTCATTCAGAAGACCAAAGAAATACCTGAAAACAGACAGCAAAACGCACACAAAATCTGATGCAGTCCCGCCCCCAATCTGTGAATCTCCACTACCTTTGCACTTCCCTAATGATGTACAAGAGAACAGAAAGCCTGTTAAAAGGGCTTTGTATGTTTGTCTGTCAAATAGCCACCCAGCTGCAAAACACACTGCTCGTCCTTCCTTATGATGGTCCTAAGTTTTAGTGGGTGGTCTGAGCAGCACAGCAATAGACATGTCACACTACAATATGACAGGGAATGAATTGAGCACAGCGTTTCCTAATGACTACCAACAGAGTATGTAAAAGTTACTTCTGCACTACATTTGGGAAAAAAATCAAAACTGTTCACAAGTGTGCTTACAGACAGAAAGCTGAGTTGTCCTATGCCCTCTTCCTACCTGAAGTTTCCAGGCAAAGTCATGGCAACTCCCTGCCCTCCACAAATTATACATTCATTCAAAAATGACACAAAACTCCCAAACCTGACCTAACCCTCCCACCACTTTTCACCTCCCCTTTGATGCTCTGGGCTCTTACCTGGTGCAGTTTTGTAAGACACGGTTCTGGTGGGCATGGGTGGTGCGCTCTTCATAACTGGGCTTGGTGCCACCTGCAGACCTTGCCGCTGCCTCTTCAGCTCCTCTTCTCGTTCCTGGGCAGCTCTGATCTCTTCTTCTATCATTGACAAAGTCCGCTGCTTCCTTGACCGTAGCTTGAAAGGGCCCACGGTGACTTCAGGCTCCTGTGTTGCAAGGATGGAGGCAGTGCTCCTCAGCTCAGCTGCCTCTGAATACTTGCTGAAATAGCTGACTTCATGCCTATTTTCCTCCACAAGGAATGGCTGGCTGGCTGAGTACACAGGTGATTGCTGTGAACTCTTCCCTTCCCTGAGTCCTGAGTCTTCCTCTTTTGAAGTCTTTGGTATAGTATCCTTTTTTTCCTGAACAGGTGAAGACACCTGGGGTGGTTCAAACATTGGGTTCTGCTGCTCCTTGGAGGCTGGAGCTGGCCTGGTGGTGGCTGGCTGCTCTCTGAACAAAATCTCCTTCTCTGAAGTGATTTCTTCTTCCTTGCCGTTTGTTTTATCCACTTGCTCAGCTATGGCTTGTTGGATGGCATTCTGAACCAGTAGGCCAGCATGGTACTCCAGCTGATCATCAATCAGCATGGAGTCTGCCAAGGCAGAGGAAGGTGAGTCACAGCCTGGGTCACTGAAGGACTTGGAGATGCCTTCTCCCCTGCCCTCTGCTGGAGTGTCAGCCTGCGGTGTCTGAGGCAGGGAGAAATCGGCCAGTGAGCTTTCCTGCAGGGCGCTCATGGTTTCATTGGAGGCACCACTGTCGCTGATGTTATCCATGCTGAAGTCATTAGAAAGGGTCTCCAGGACAGTAGTATCCTGAGACCTGACAGACAAGTCATCCAGACCAGAGTCAAGCTCCTCTGGAGGCGAAGAAGCACTGCCTGACTTTGGGAACTGGTCTAGCACGTTCTGTCCCTCATCCTTCACCACTGTCAAGACTGCTCTCGCACTCATGAATTCTCCCTCCTCTGCCCACAGTTTTGAGGCTTGTCCAGCTCTGGGACTATCATTGCATGGCAACTCTTTCACTGGGTCAGCAGTGGTAGTCTGAGTATTTGTGCCATCTTCTGAGGTACAGGAGACCTTCTGTGCTTTGACAACAGTGGCGTTGTTACCATCAGGCTGTCCTATCTGCCCACACACTGAAACGGGCCTTGTGACAGAGGACAGTGGCCTGTCTACCTGTGAAGGATTGAGGCTTTTGTAGAAGGGCTTGATGGAGAACATTTTGGGTGTTCCTGACCGCCTCAATGGGGCCTGACCCTGAGATGAACCTGAATGCTCCATCAGCTGGAACTGCTTCCTGGCAGCTGAGAAGTCAATTTGCTCTGTAACAATATCCTCTTTCTTGATATTAACTAGCTCTGTAGGTACGAAGGAGCAGCTGACCTGTCTGGGGGATGTTGGTGCTGCACCTTGTTGCTGCTGTCTCTCCTTGCGTTCCTTGTACTTCTTGTGGGATTCTAGATGCTCTTCATCCAGTTGATCCTCCAGAGTCTTCTCCTGGGGAGGGTTCCACCATTTGGCGGCAATGTTGGGGTTTTTCTTGACAGCCTGGCTTTTAATGAGTTCCCTTCTTTCCTTTTCAAGTTCCATCATTTCCTCTGATGGTCTCACTTTGCGGACCCTGTATTTTTCTTTCTCTTCCTCATCTTCAAAGAGCTTTGAGGGCTTTTTGTCTTCATGGAAGGCTCGTAGTTCAAACTTAGCCTCTTTCTTAAGGGTTGTAAGAGTTGTTTCTCCATCTTTAGAGGATCTTCTAGAACTGTTCGAAGAAGTGGGACTTCCTGGCACCTTCAGACTCTCCCTAGTGTCCTCTTTCAGTCCACTCAAGGAATGGCCATTAGATTTTGGGTTTTCATCTGTTTTGCTAGCATCACATGGTTCAACTACCAAAGGTGCTTGCTTGTTGGCTACATTTTCTTCCCTTTCGCTGGATACCGAATCATTATTGACATCAACAGATGCTCCTGAGCCATCCATACCAGAGACTGCACTTAGTTCGGGGGAGGATGTCCCGTTAAAAGTATTATCTGCAGCAGAATCACAACAATTTGCTTCCAGCACTTCATCTAGGTATCTGATTTCTTTAGCAACTTCACTGTCCAGAGATTCATGCCTGTCCTTAAGTCCATTGTGGCTGGCAGCAGGGGAAAAGAAATGGGTTGGATTGTCTATGGGATGCGGTGAAGCCACTGTGGTGATGCTTTTATGTTCAGAAACCGGAACTTCAATTTCCATTTTCTCTTCCTTTGCAGCAAGCACAGTAGCTGGCTCCAAGAAATTGGCACAGTTTTGGTCTCTGTTTTTTCTCAACCTGATGTCATCCTCAGGGATTCTGGAAGATTTCTAAGATAAAAGAGAACAAAACTATGATGAAATCCTACTAAGAAACTTTATTAATATTTCCCCCCGTCCCCCCGAGTAAACACCATCTGGAAAGCAAATCCTAGCATTCCTTAAACTTGAGATTAAAGCAGCCCCTCAGAGTGTAGGAATGCAAGGCAAATCATTAACACAAAAAATAGAAAGTTATCTAACCATAAGCTGGACGAGGCTTATGCTACAACAATGACAAACTTCCGTTTAAGGACCTCCCATCTGCTTACCATCCTCACTTTGTCATTATTTCATGTCTGCGTCCTGGTTTGCCAGTAAAAATGAGCTCTGGATTTCCAAGTCATTATTGACTCAGTAGTTTAGGGTCTTCAGAGGTTTGCATATGCAGGGGACAACATCTATCATTTAAGAAAGATGCGAAGTTGCTCAAACGTGTCCAGGCAAGGACAACAAAGCTGGAGAAGGGTCTGAAGCACAAACCCTGTGAAGAGAGGCTGAGGGAGCTGGGTTTGCTTAGCCTTGAGGAGGCTCAGGGGAGACCTTATTGCTCTCTACAACTACCTGAAAGGAGGCTGTAGCCAGGTGGGGTTGGTCTCTTCTCCCAGGCAACCAGTGACAGAATGAGGGGACGCAGTCTCAAGCTGCACCAGGGGAGGTTTAGGCTGGATGTTAGGGAAAAAATCTTCACAGAAAGAGTGATTGGCCATTGGAATGGGCTGCCCAGGGAGGTGGTGGATTCCTCGTCCTTGGAAGTGTTTAAAAAAAGACTGGATGAGGCACTTAGTGCCATGGTTTAGTTGCTAAAATGGTGTTAAGTAATAGGTTGGACTTGATGATCTTGGAGGTCTTTTCCAGCCTAGTTAATTCTGTAATTCTGTGATTTTGCTATTTTAAAAAATGCTTTCTGCACCTCAAGGAAATCTCCTAAAGCTTCTAGAGATGAAAAGCATTATTTGCCCCATTTTGCAGAAACGGATGCAGGAAGAGTAGGCAATTCATCTCAAGTTAGGAAAAAGGACATGGCAACAGCAGGGAATGTTAATTTCTCAGTGAATCAAGCCTGGTCATCAAACACAGGGTAGAATTACACATGCTGTAAGTGCATGGGATCTTTCTCCAGCCCACACGGGAACCCACACGCAACTGGATCTGAGAGACAGGAAGCATTTGCAACTCCCATGGCATGAAGACCACCACAAGGAGCATGACAGGGATCATATTCATGGTCCCTTCCTTCCCTCCCTCCCTCTGCTTTGATCTACAATGCAGATGTACAGGATTCATATTTGTCACTGATGCGTAGCCTCTGCTCTCAAGGAAAGAATTGACAGAGATATTATTCATGTTCAGGTAAAATCTTGACCAGATTTTAGTGGTCATGTGGCCTACTCAATATCCTGTGAAAAAAAGTCTGAAGGAACTCCTGTTTAAGATAGTAATATGTTCATTAATGTCCCCATCATTCTTTACTGCTGGAAGGCAAAAAGCAACCAACCAAAAAACTAACATTTTAAAACAGAAACTTGGTATCTAAAGTCTCAAGCTCTCTTTCTACATGTGTTTCTATGTGTGAGGAATGGGCTTCAGAAGTAAATCAAACCCTGTGAACTCAGAAGCCACCCAACAAAGGCACTGCTATCTGCGACTTGCCTCCGCCCTTACTGTCCATCATCCTGCATGCTATCCATAGAATCATAGAATCAATAAGGTTGGAAGAGACCTCAAAGATCATCAAGTCCAACCTGTCACCCAACACCTTATGACTACTAACCCATGGCACCAAGTGCCACGTCCAATCCCCTCTTGAACACCTCCAGGGATGGTGACTCCACCACCTCCCTGGGCAGCACCTTCCAATGGCTACCAACTTTCTCTGTGAAGAACTTTCTCCTCACCTCCAGCCTAAACTTCCCCTGGCAAAGCTTGAGACTGTGTCCTCTTGTTCTGGTACTGATTGCCTGGGAGAAGAGCCCAACCCCCTCCTGGCTACAACCTCCCTTCAGGTAGTTGTAGAGAGCAATAAGGTCTCCCTTAAGCCTCTTCTCCAGGCTAAACAACCCCAGCTCCCTCAGCCTCTCCTCATAGGGCTTGTGCTCAAGGCCTCTCACCAGCCTTGTTGCACTTCTCTGGACATGTTCAAGAGTCTCGATGTCCTTCTTAAACTGAGGGCCCCAGAACTGGACACAGTACTCAAGGTGTGGCCTAACCAGTGCTGAGTACAGGGGCACAATGACTTCCCCGCTCCTGCTGGCCACACTATTCTTGATGGAGGCCAGGATGCCATTGGCCTTCTTGGCCACCTGGGCACACTGCTGGCTTGTGTTCAGCCAGCTGTCAATCAGCACCCCCAGGTCCCTTTCTGTTTGGCAGCTCTCCAGCCACTCTGACTGCAGCCTGTAGCACTGCATGGGGTTGTTGTGACCAAAGTGCAGCACCCGGCACCTGGACTTATTGAATGTCATCATGTTGGACTCTGCCCATCTGTCCAGCCTGTCAAGGTCCCTCTCCAGAGCCCTTCTACTCTCTAACAGATCAACATCTGTTCCCAGCTTGGTGTCATCTGCAAATTTACTGATGACTGACTCAATCAGCAGAAAATGATCGGCTGGGAGCACACTGTCACTTAGCAGTGACCTGAACAATCACATTGCCTCTGGGTTTACATAGGCAGTAAAACACATTTGTCACACCTTATGGAATTATATTCATCCAGCCAGAAGTGCTCTCTATGTAAAAGCACTTTGAATGACCTTTCCATCTGATTTCGTAGCTGTCCACAGTTGAAGACAACACTGGCTTCAGCCATTATATGTTTTCTTATTAATTGTGCTTAAACATTGGGAAAAGCCTTTAAAATCAACCAACCAAACAGTGTTTGTCTACAGATTTTGTTTTATATACTTCACTGGTTCCATGTGTGTTTAATTTCTGTTGAACATAGAAAGTCTCCAACTAAAGTTTCTAGCAGTGCTTCACTTAAAGCATATTACATTAATATCTGAATGTGGCCAGTTCCTTCATTAGCCCTATTAAGGATATATTCAAGAAATCAGATTTTCTGCAGACCAATACAGAACAATCAGTATAAAAAGTCCTTACTTTTTCAGAGTGGGCACAGCAGGATTAAGAGAATAAACTTTCTTTTAACTGAAAGAACAAGAATTACTCTTCATTTGTCCAGGCATGATGACATAACAGGTACTCAGGTGACAGAATGAAGGCTGCAATACCTTTCTGATAACTCCTCTACTTTGTTGGGACAGACTTTATTATCAGTACAGGCTGGGGAGGATGTGACAGAGTGTTGTCGCCCGATGGAAAATGTCTGGTGGGTAGTGGTGGATGAAAAGCTGGACATGAGCCAACAATGTGTACTTACATCCCAGAGCATCAATCACATGCTGGGCTGTATCTAAAGTGTGGCCAGCAGACCAAGGGAGGTGATTCTGCCACTCTTCTCTGCTCTGGTAACACCTCACCTGCAGTACTGCATCTAGCTCTGGGGCCTTAACACAAGGATATGGACCTGATGGAGAAGGTCCAGAGGGCAGCCACAAAAATGATCAGAGGGATGGAGCACCTCTGCTATGATGACAGGCTGGGACAGTTGGAGTTGTTCATGCTGGAGAGAGAAGACTCTGGGGGGACCTTATAGCAGCCTTCAAGTACCTGAAGGGAGCCCATGAGAACGCTGGGTAGGGATTGTTTCCAAGGACACGTAGCAATAGGACAAGAGCCAATGGTTTTAGAGAAGGGTGGATTTAGTTTGGACATTACAAAGAAGTTCCTTACTTTCAGGGTGGTGGAATACCTGGGAACAGGTTGCCCAGGGATATGGTAAAAGCCTCATCCCTGGAGACACTCAAAGTCACGCTGTGAGCAACCTGATCCAGTTAGAACAGAATAGAACAGAATTAACCAGGCTGGAAAAGACCTTTGAGATCATTGAGTCCAACCTATTACCCAACATTATCTAATCAACTAAACCATGGCACCAAGCACCTCATCCAGTCTCTTCCTAAACACCTCCAGTGATGGTGACTCCACCACCTCCATGGGCAGCCCATTCCAATGGGCAATCACTCTTTCTGTGAAGAACTTCTTCCTAACATCCAGCCTAAACCTCTCCCGGTCCAGCTTGAGAGTGTGTCCTCTTGTTCTGGTGCTGGCTGCCTGGGAGAAGAGACCAACCCCCACCTGGCTACAAGCTCCTTTCAGCTCCCTCAACCTCTCCTCATAGGGCTTGTGTTCCAAACCCCTCACCAGCTTTGTTGCCCTTCTCTGGACACGCTCCAGCAAGTCAACATCCTTCCTAAACTGAGGGGCCCAGAACTGGACACAGGACTGGAGGTATGGCCTAACCAGTGCTGAGTACAGAGGCACAATGACTTCCCTTTTCCTACGGGCCACACTATTCTTGATGCAGGCCAGGATTTCATTGGCCTTCTTGGCCACCTGGGCACACTGCAGGCTTATGTTCAACCTACTATCAACCAGTACCCCCAGGTCCCTTTCTGCCTGGCTGCTCTCCAGCCATTCTGATCCCAGCCTGTAGCACTGCATGGGGATACCCCTGCTGACTGCAGGGAGATTGGACTGATCCACAGACTTCATTCACTGAAGCACTTCTACTTCCACCACTCCTTTAAAGTATGAACCATTTCAGATTACATCATGTTTGGGTATCCAAGTCAGGGAAAAGAACCACAGGCATGGTATTTTACCAGTTTCTTGATGAGTAAGAGCCCACCCTCTGATCATAGCTCGCAATTCAGGCATACACACGTAGCTGTTTAATCAGGGCATGCATTTACGACAGTATGTAATTCTGAAAGTGCATGTGTCTGTGCAATTAGTATGGCACATGTAATTATGTAGTAAGAGAGATAATTATGCAGTAAAACCTATGAGAAAACATTGCTACTTATGGGAGGGAGCCTTTCCTTGCCAGGGATTAGTAACCAGACACTCCTGTGGGGAGCAGAAGTCAATCTACTGACTTGAAGAATCACACAGAATCAGCCAGATTGGAAGAGAGCTCCAAGATCAAGCCCAACCCATCACCCAACCTTATCTAATAATCTAGACCATGGCACTAGTATCTCATCCAGTCTCTTCTTAAACATCTCCAGAGACCCCACCACCCCCTGGGCAGCCCATTCCAATGGGCAATCACTCTGTGACAAACTTCTTTCTAAGATCAAGCCTAAACTTCCCCCTGCACAGCTTGTTCTGTTGGTGGTTGCCTGGGAGAAGAGACCAACCCCCACCTGCCTACAATCACCCTTCATGCAGTTGTAGACAGCAATAAGGTCTCTCCTTAGCCTCCCAACCCTCCTCAGAAGGTAACTGAGAGAGATCACTAGGATGGAAGAGGCTGACAAAATAAAACTTGGCATGACAGTTCAGGCCACAGAGCCTGCCCAGGATAATTGGCTGGGTCTGGGAAAATGGCACACACTGGGGTAGTGAGAGCATATATAAGAGGAGATTTGGAGGGGGAAGAAGGGGGCACTGGGATGCACACAACTCCCCTGCCTCAGCTGTTTGGCAGAAGGAGTGGAGCTTGCCAGGGGGCTGCTTTTGCTCCTTGGTGCTAAGTATGTGCCAGCATCTTTGTATTTCCCACCTACAGAGAGGAGACTTTTCAAAGCCTGCACCATTACAAAGGCCTGTAAACGGGAAAAGGGCTGCATTCAGTTCCAGTTACAGCCATCAACATAGCCTTCACGGTGATTCCTGTACACTGCTCATCCACACCCAGATTTTCCAGAAGTTACTGGTAATTTACACCGCCTCTGAATGCACGTTCATTTAAATCAAGATGCAACTGGGTAGTTAGTGTCATTTCTACTATGCTGCTGCACTTCAGTAAACTGCAGTTATTAGCAGCTTAGAGAATTATTAGCATATTTCCTTCATGCTTGAATTCTTCATCTACAAAAGTGTGTGTGTTTGGGCAATCGGCTCTTTTAGAAGGATAAAAAGTGGGTGTGCTACTAGCGAGACCCAGCAAATGCGCTGCCAGTCCCTTCCTTTGTTTGATGCAATGTAACATGCATAGTACAAGAAGTGGGAGGCAATCTCTCCGAGCCACACTGACATTATTCTGAAGCGATGGGGGGTGAGGCTGGGGGAGGGTGGGAAGGGGAGCAGGGAGAGAGTGGAAAATACTTAACCAAAAAATAAAAGAAAGTAAGTATTGTGGTTTAAAATGTCTCAAACACTGTTTCCTCGTGGCGGGCTTTTACCAAGAGCTCCAGCCAAATTTCAGGACTGTTTTTGATGTTGTTGGTCTGCTGGCATCATTAGCATTGTTGACTTTCCCCCGCCCCCGACCAGGTTTCATCTCCCTTTGGAGATGTCCTGTACTGCACTTGCTTCTCCTTCCACTGCCTGATGACTGAGCCAGTTGCTCCTCTGTTCTCGGATCCAACTCCTGGGCCCACCATGCCTCTGAAATTTTAGTGCAATACTGTAACTTAAAATCACACTTGCCTACAGTTGATTGGCCAATCCCCACCTCCTTGTTGATGTCAGTCATCTTCTCTTCACCTACTGTCTTGGCCTGCCTCTCTGATGAGGCAATGAAAAGGAATCAAATGATAGATTTACTAGGGGACTGACTGGCAAACTTCAAGAGAGCATCTGCATTCATTCAGCTCATCCTTTTGAAGAATGCAGTCACCATCTGCACCACACATGAAGCCAGACCCAAGCACTGCAAACACAGACAAGTTGCCTGCACCTCTGTGCTCCCAGAGGATCTCCCTGTCCAGTGAGGAAACCCCTACCTAACACAAGTAGTGCTCCATGCTTGCGAGCAACAGCAAGTCCTTCTTTACAGGTCATGTTCTGTAGAAGAATGGAATGAGACAGAAGTGTTGCAGTTCATATTGAGTTGCACAAGGTGCTAGTATCCATCCCTCACAACTCATGTTCACTTCCACACAACAGGGGTTCACAAAGGTACCACCATCCTACCTCATCCCACATGAGAATGACAAGGGGATGGGATCCAAAATGGCAATGCTCACTCCATCACAGCCAGGCCAACCAAATCAGCAACAAATGTTCTTTGGTTACCTTCCAAGATGAGAACCAGGAGGTCAGCTACCCCAAGAATGTGCATAGCTATGGTGGATCCTCCTGCACCCCTCCAGGGAATCCTGCAGGCTTAATTACCCCTCTGAAATCACTGTACGCTCACACATGCAGCATAGGAAATAAACAGGAAGAGACAGAGAACTGGATCATGGGGACATGATCTCATTGGAATTACAGACATATGGTGGGATGGCTTGCATGACTGGAATGCTGTCATGGGCAGCTACATACCTTTTAGGAAAAACAGATCAACAAGATGAGGAAGTGGAGCTGCTCTTTAAGTGACAAAACAACTAGAATGTATTAAGCTTAGCCTAGAGGGGAATGAAAAATAAGTTGAGAGCTTATGGGTAAGAATTAAGTGGAAGGCTAACATGGGTGACACTATTGTGAGTGTTCATCAGAGGCCACAACATCAGGAAGAGGTTGATAAGGCTTTCTGCAGGTAGCTAAAAGCCTCATGATCACAAGCCCTGGGAATTCTCATGGCAGAGTTCAACTATCCTGATATTTGCTGGAAAGACACCACAGCAAGGTACAAACAGCCCAGGAGATTCCTGCAGTGCATTCGTGGCACCTTTCTGACACAGATGGTGGAGGTGCCAACGAGGAGAGGTGTGCTGCTGGACCTTGTGCTGGACCTTTGCATCTGGCAGTCCTGGCTGCAGTGACCATGACATGGTGGAGTTCTGGATCCTTTGTGGAAGTAGGACAGTAAGCAGGATGAGAACCCTGGACTTCTGCAGAGCTAACTTTGGCCTCTTCAGAGACCAACCTGAAGGAATCCAAGGTCTCTAGAAGGTAGCAGGGGCCATGAAAGCTTCTTAACGTTCAAATACCGCTTCCTCCAAACTCAGGGGCGGTGCATCCTTGTGATTAAAAAAAAAAAAAAAAAAAAATCAAGTAGAGGAAGCAGGAGGCCTGCATGGATGATCAAGGAGCTTTTGGAAAGACCCAAATGGAAGAGGGAAGTTTACAAGGTGTGAAAAAAGGGATGGGCCTATGTGGGATGAATACAGGAATACTGTCAGAGCATGTAGGGATGCAACAAGTAAGGCTCTCTTGGAATTAAGCTGATAAGGGATGTCAAAGACAACAAGAAAGGCTTTCTTAAATCCACCAGTAGCAAAAGGAAGTCTAGGCAAAATGTGGAAAAATATGTGGGCCTGCTGCTGCTGCAGGAGGTGGGCACTCTGGTAACAGAGGTTATGAAGAAGGCAGAAATACTGAATACCACCTTTGCTTTAGTCTTTACTGCTAAGGCTGGCCCTCAGGAAACCCAGATCCCAAAGGTTAAAACAGAAAATCTGGAGTAAATAACTTTCCCTTGGTTGAGAAAGATTCAGTTAGAGATCAGTTAGGCGAGCTGTACACCCACAAACCCATGGGCCGCAGTGGGATACAGCCAGAAGTTCTGAGAGAGCTGGCAGATGTTGCTGCTAAGCCACTCTCCATCTTATCTGAAAAGTCATGTAGAACAGGGGAGGTGTCCAAAGACTGTAGGAAAGCCAGTGTCACTCCAGTCTTCAAAAAGGGCAAGAAGAAGGACCCAGGAAACTATAGGCAAGTCAGCCTCACCTCCATCCCTGGAAAAGTGATAGAACAGCTCATTCTCAATGTCATGTCTGAGCATGCAGAGGAAAAGAAGGTTAACAGGGTCAGTCAGTGTGGCTTCACCATGGGGAATTCATGCTCAATCTTATAGCCCTCTATGATGGTGTAACTAGCTGGATAATCACAGAGGGTACATCCCAGGGAGAGCAGCAATGCTGTCTGCCTGGATGTCAGCAAGGTCTCTGACGCCGCCACCCATAACATCCAGGGAGGGATGATCAGGAAGTGTGGGTTAGACAAGTGGACAGTGAGTTGGATTGAGAACTGGCTGAGTAACAGAGCTCAGACTATTGGGATCAGTGGCACAGAGTGTAGTTGGGAGGCCTGAAGCTACTGTTCCCCAGAGGTCAGTACTGGGTCCATTTTTGTTTATCATATTCAGCAATGCCCTGAGTGAAGGGACAGAGTGCACCCTCAGCAGATTTGCTGATGATAGAAAACTGTGAGGAGTGGTTGACACACCAGAAGGCTGTGCTGCCATTCAGCAAGAAATGGACAGGCTGGAGAGTTGGGCAGAGAAGAACCTTATGAAGTAAGTTCAACAACGGTGAGAACAGTGTCCTGTATCTGAGGTTTCCAGAACCATGTGTTTTCCTTACAAACTAACAGACAAACCAACCACAAACCAAACCAAACAACGACAAAAAAAAACCCAACCCAAAACAAACGCAAACAACCTCCCCAAAAAATCCCCAACAACGACAAAAACATCCAACCCTCCAAAAAACCCCAAACCCAACCATCCAAGACCCAACCAAACCAAAAACCCAACCAACCAAAAACCAAATCAAACCAAAAACTCCCAGCAAAAAAAGCCCCAAACCAAAGTGTTGTCTTCTTGCTCCTGTGTGAAAAGGTTCTGTTTTTCAAGACAATATTTTCATATTAACTCCTAAAGGTTTTAAAAAATACTTTTGAAAGTGTTATCAACAAAACTTAAAATTTTTCATTTAATGGAAATGGATAGAATTCAAGTACCAGGAGAGAAAGAGAAAAAAGTAATAAATCCCCAAATCCAGGCTGCCCAGCTTTGTTGAATTTAAGACATCAGGCACATGCTGGCAGTACCTTGAATAGTTCCTTTCATAATCCATTCATATGTACATAAAAGGCAAAACCTTGCCTGTTCCTCTCATAGTGCAGCACACAGCATCATGCATGCACAGATGGAAAGCATTTCCAATGACTGAAATGTGTCAGCATTGAGTGTCACAACTGACATTTGCTGCAAGCAGCTCTCTATGATCTTTAATGACTTGTCTGAGGTAGTCAAACAGCACAATGGACAAATTTCCCTTATGAAAAGCTGGTTTATCTCCTTCTAACCACTTCACACATCACAAGAATACAGTCCAAAATTAATACAACTCCATACAACCACCCCATAAGAAGCAGTGAGAGTTTCTTCTGGAATACAGATAATAATAAGGGGCATGGGGATATACTCACTGAGCAGACAAATGGCTACTTGGGAGAGTCTGCTGTGTGACATTTTATGTGTGGTTTTCTGTAGGTCTTTTTTTCCCCCCCTTTGGTCTGTTTTAGAGGAGTTGTGATTACATTTGCTTAGAAAGCATGTGAAAGGCTTTACAATATTCTTCGGCTTCCCTTTGTGACATACAATAAAGCTCTTATCAAATCAAAGTCCAATCTCCATTTGCTGGTATAATAAATTAAGGATGGAGAAAAATGGCTCAAAAATAATGAGTAATGATATATGGTAGAGTTATGTTAATGATGAACACATAATGAATGATACTGTGTTTCTCCAAATATGTCTTTATAGCTCCAGTATTTTCTGTGCCCTCAATGGCAAACAGTTAAGTTTTTCCCCAGCAATCCAGAATCCATTTTTGGAATAAACCTTTCTACTTCCAAGGTATGCAAATCTAACTCCATTGTATGTGAATTCAGAGCAGTTTTCTACAGATATGAAGTGATGGATTCTTTGTGCCAGTTATTTTCTCTTATGCCCTGAAGATCTGGTCTTTCTGTGAAGAATTTGCAGTCCAGAAGACTGGATTTCAAATATTGCTACAGGGGCAAGAAAAACAGTTATCTTCCTTCTTTAAATTTAAATTCTTGTGCAGCTCCTGTGGGAAAAACACACACCCCCAATAACCCCCACCACAACAGGCTAACTACTTTTCTATGAAATATTTCAATTCCTGTAAAGAACTGCAACTGCACAAAGCACCTGCAGGAATGAAGCGCTTTATACAGAAATTAATATTTATAGACAAAAGGCTGCTAACTTCTGAATTAAAGGAAGAAAGAAAAAAACAACCCAGCACATCACAGAGGTTATTACAATACAATGGTTACATAGCTGACACTAGGAAAAGTGATACAAGTGATGTACATACAGTATGTGGGGCTGGGCAAACTCTTCAGTCCTGCAGTAATCAATAAATCTGTAATTTTAGGAAGCAGTGACTAAACTTCATTCAAAATCTGCAGCATCATTTGGTACTGCCATCTCCCCATCCCCCATTTTCTATCAGCATCCAGGTAAAAGGATGCTTTGAAGAGCTTTGGAATATAATTTCAGACATGTGGTAAGAACTGTGAACTCCTAGTACCCAAGAGATCAGTAAGTTGGTGATAATGTGATTTCAGGTACAAGAACCTGCATTCAAAAGACCATTCTCTTGTTCTCTGCACTGCTGGCTCCTTGTAATGTAGGTCAGCCTGAAAGTGCAACTGAATTAGAGCAGTAAATGCATGCATAAGAAGGCATTTCATCCAGAAAAATGTGTTCCTTCTCATCACTCTCATCAGTTCAATGCTCCTTTCATTTCCAAATTGATTGCTTCACACAGCTCCCTAGGACAGAATGACCAGGACAGTACACCCCGTGTGAGGGCATGGGAAATAAACCAATGCTGCAAAGAAACAGCACTAGATTCAAGGTCAGCACAAACATATTAGCATATTAATCAACCACACCACCACAGATGGTTAGTACTTTTTACCTTTGTACACATTTTTTCCCAAGGTTTACTTTTGTGTGGCTTGCCTCTAAAATCTATCTTTGCTGAAACAAGAATTAAATGCTTCCAACAGCTGGGATATTTGTTTTACAGAGAACGTGGTGCTAAGTCACTTAAAATGGTAAATACAATTTCCTGAAGCAGTCTCCAGTGCTACCCAAGGAAGTGCAACAGTTTGCTGAACACCAATACAGAACACCACATCCAAATTACACACAAAGAACATTAAATGATTAGGAATTTATCCACTACCTGACAGGGAATACAAAATATTATATAATCCTTAGGGAACAGAAGAAGAATTTCTTCTTCATAGCTGAAGGTCACAAATGAGCTCCTGTACTCACAAATGAGCTCTGCATTTGCAGAGTCCAGTGCTAAAGGCTTCCCACAGCATGTGCTGGTGGATCTGAAGTGAGAGCTCCTGGCTCTGTCAGCAGCACTCTCTCACATTTAGCCTTTGTTTTGATGTTAAGTGGAAATGGAGAAATCCCAACTGAATGACAGAAAGATGTTCAGTTTAACAGTGTCTCCAGTACAGACACTGAGTTCAATGGAAAACAGCTTCTGAATGTATGCTCAAAAAATTACTGCCTCACAAAATGCTGCAGTTGATATCTGCCCAACACATGTCAAGGATGGAACAATTGCTCTGGTAAAGCATGATCTAATCCCAGGGGGAGAGGAAAGGACGCCAAACTAAGTCTTGCTTTTAATACTCTCTAACCCATCTAGATAATGTCAGCACAAGGGAAGGGTGACCTTTACGGTCACTTGCATGAAAAAAACAATGAGACAAGGGGATTTCCAAAATTCCTTAGTCTTTTCAGTTGTGCATGGGGGGGTGTTCCTCTTCCATCTAAAGAATGGAGCTACAAGGCTCTTCTGTAAATGAAAGATAGAGAAAAATACCAGCATATTAATCATTTTGGTCCAAGAGAAAGGGACCTTCTGACAAAAGAATTTGGGCTAGGCAGGGGCAGGAGGAATGCAGCAAATGATGACAAAAGACCACACAGTTCACTTGTTCTCACAGCAGATCTTAGGGCTGTTAGGAAAACTGATCTAATTCATTGGAGGAACAGAGGCAAACCTGCCAGAAGCACACAAGTAAGCTTTCTGAGATGTATTAGTATTAAATTAAATTCTTCTGATGATACATATTCTTTCAGTTGCTGATAGAGCTCTGCAGATCTCTCATAAATGGCCTAAATGGCATTTTCTCTAAGCTGGAGCTCTTTCACCACTTGCTTTCAACAGCAATATTGCAGGAACTGAACACTTTACCTGAAGCAACCACCAACACACCTCTGCAAACAAAGCCTCAGATAGATTATTTTTCACTTTCTTTTTCACTTCTCTGCTTCCGAAATGCCAGCTGCTGGAGATCATACTGCATTTAACTACTTCTTAAAGCCTAATTAATACTTGCTGCACTTCTAAGGGGCATGGCTGTTCAGCATCTACTGGAGTTTGACAGGAATGATGTGGCAGAGAGAGGGCTAAAGGAACAAAGGAGAAGATGAAAAAGGTCTAAACAGCTATTTCTGTTTGAGCAGTGAAGAAGGTTAAGAATTAATATTGATGCTTTGCCTCTATCAGAAGGACTTGTCACCTTGTTACCATCCATTAGGTTAAGACCCATCACAGCAAAATCTCCTTATCATAGGTATGTCTAGATAACCACACATGCTGCAGCATGTCTCACCTGATGGTAGCCTGCTCTGATGGAGCACAAAGAGCAGGACAACGTTTTTCTTTCACTGCAGGCAGTGAGATTTGGGAGAGTTGCAGCACCAGGGGTGAACCAGCCAGCTGGCTTGAGCACCTTATGCTTTGTCTTCCCAGTTTTTCAAGGAAATGAACTTATTTTAAAGCTAGAGACTCCTATAGAACTCTGTATAAAGGTAGTGCATGTTGTGGCTTTACACAAAATGTGTTTTAGGCTGTTACCTTCAGACTTAGATCGCTGGGACATTATCAAAGGAAAACTGAAAAGAGGAAAGAGGAAATCTAGCCTAATCCTCGCTAACAATCATTGGAATTACAGAAGAAGGAAAAAATACAATGGCGATCAAAGAATAAAACTAAAGTATCTGCCAACAGCTGTGTTACACATACAAGTGGGGAACGAGGCCACTTCTAACAAGAGCCCCGCACACCACCTCTCCTGAGTCACACTCTCCAATGTGTCACACACACTAAGAGCCCTCAGTAAACCACCATGCAATATGCTTTCATTCCAGCCCCCCTTTTCCAGAAATATGCCACGGTGATAACAGCATTTGGGCTCCAAGCTGGAAGTTTCACACAAGAGCCAGATCCTTGTAGCTCTAGTGGACTGCAATTCACAAGGCTCTTCCTCTAAGAGCATTTAACTTGTGCCTGTAGAAAAAGGAGACACACCCCCACAAAATGAAAACAATGACTCCAGTTTATCTGACATGATTAGGGAACTTTGACACACCATTACCCCAAAAGGCCAGCAAATTAAGTAGTAAGAAAGTAAATTGAGTAGTAAGAAAGTAGAAAGAAAGGGGGGGGAGTCAGATTGCAGGGTCTACAGAACAGTTTCGCTAGTAAAAAGCTAAATGTGTAGAGTCTTTAAAAAGGAGGATGTTGCTAAATTCTCCACATGCCATTGCTGTCCCCAGGCTATAAATATGACCTACCATGTGAGTCAGGCATTGTGAGCAGTTCACAACTTCATCTAAGCTTTGCTCGAAACACAAACTAAGCATTACAGTCATCTCACTGTCTCCCGCAGGAGAATATTTCATTGAAAGTGAGATTTGGGTAGGATTTTTTTCTAATTCCTTATTTGGGAAAAAAAGGCTGTTGAAAAATCCCGGGGAATAAGGCATTCCCTTTCAGCACCTACTACTTCCCTTCCCTCCTCCCCTTCTCACCTCCCCTCTTCCAACCAAAGACTCATTATTCCTTCTTTTCCTGCTGAAAAGCCACTGATTAAATGACCTGCAGAACATCTGGACTACATTAGGATATTATTTGATTAAGGCATTCATCACTAGCTCTTTCAGCAAGTGGAGAATTTAGATAATAGTAGGGGGAAATGGTGTTAACTTCACTGGCTATTTCAGCTCAAACTGCTCTGCCTGTAAAGTCCAATTGCTCCAGTCCCTTAGTTGTGGGTTCTACTTTTTTTTTTTTTTTTCCCTTTTATTTATTTTTTCTTTCTTTCGTTTTTTAAAAAATCTTTCCCCTAATTACAGGGAAAAATGAAATAAATGTTGGTTAATTCATTTGATGCTGGCAAGACCACTAAAGCCAAATAAGCTGTTATATTAAAGGTTGCTGACATTTCTCAGACAATTCGCTATCTGATAGGAAATGCTTTCTTTGGAGGTATTCTAAACAGCCATAAAAAGGCCATTAAACCTCCAAGCAGCACCTCACATTTCTGTACAAACAGAAGTCTGCCACATTCCAGGTCAAGTTGCTTTTAGGGGAGAAACAAAGCAGACAAAACCAGCTTAAGTTCTGCGAGAAAGAATATTGTTTACAAGCCCATCACACAAGCAGTAACTCAGCAAATCCTGATTTGAAGTGACCGCACAACACTTCAGCTGCGGAGTCTGTGTACATAAAACCCGATAGAGAGTGGAAGGAAAGATCATGTCATCCTGGCTTTCAGATGCTTTATCCTAAAATACCCTTCTTAATTTCTCAGGGGCTAAAGAATGTAATATTCTGGTGCATACCCAGAAGTATCAACCAAGTGTCACAGCGTGCATCAAATGCCATAGAAACCAGGAATGCTGTTGCTACTAAATGTGACTGCCCACAGTATTGCACTTAATTTCCTTCAGTGCTAAGCAACTAAAAGATGACACTCTTAAAGCCTCTTTATCAGCTGAAGTTTGCTTTGCAGCGTCAAGAGGGATAACATACTCCACCAGTGGGAAACACACCACTCCAAAAGAGCTTAAGAATTCAGCCAAAAGACTTTCCAAGCGCTGCCTGAAGAGTATACACACTGAACGTGGGTGGCTTTCCCAGCTTCCTCACGTGCAGGATATACAAAGTAGTTTTTTTTTTTTTCTCTCCCTAGAACCACTATCCTCTTGCATTAAACCTATGCAGAAAGTTGTAAATCTCAGAAGCTCTGCCTACTGTTTATAATGAACTGAGCAGCCACAGAATGACAAATCCCACAGCCATCCCAGAGAAATAAAGGTATTTTAAATACTCCTCCCAATATTGAGCGATAAAGGCTTTAAGGAAGATAGAAATTACAGATCAGAAATCTTAGCTTACCCTTTGTCTTTCTGTTCCTGAAGCAAATCCCAAAATGCCTTTTTCCACAAGAGACTTCACTTTTTTGGGGCTCATTAAGACAAATTCCTTCCTCAGCTCGTTAAAGGATTGTGATGTCAGAGGCTGAGGGAGGGCTATTTTTTTTTTCCAGAAGAGGCAGCCCACACTCCCAGCCCATTCACACAAAGAGGCTGTTTTAAAAGGAAAATGCCAGTTCACGCTACTCAGAAAGAGCATGACTTCACTTAACCGGTAAGAGACCCGCCCCGCTAGAGATTCCCTCAAAATCATCACATTTGCAACAGGCTCACTCAAAGATCTGTTTTCAAGTTGCACAAGCAGTTTACTGTTTGGGGCTGGTCGTTGTCTTTTTTCCTTTGAGGGAGAAGGCACAACCCAACAACACAATGTGGGACTGGCTTTGTACTAGAAAGGAGCAATTATTGGGAGAATTGCCGTGAAAGACACAAGCTCCAAGCAGTAATTAGCAGTAAATTTTACCTACTGAGAAACAAAACAAAACCAAAAAAGGATTGACTATATTCTTTCCACAGGAGAGGCTTAAGGGTAACTGAAGTGCTTAGGGCACCTTTGCTAACCTTCTGCTTTAGAAGACTCAGGTCAGGGTAGTGGTCTCCAGCCTGTAGGAAATGTGTCAGCCACACGGAAAACAACTGAAGACAGGGAAAAACATAAAAAAAAAAAAAAAAAAAAAAATTAGAAGGAAAGGTGACTGGGAAAAAAAGCACAATGTTTTCTACAGCACAGTACTTTTTCATTACTGCTGCCTGTGGGCTACTGACATACGAGTACCTCTGGATTAGGTTTCCTGGAGGCTTGATAGTTAAAGGTTAAAAACATGAGCTATGCTGACCATGCTGACTTTGAGTTTAAACAGTCTGAATTTAGTGTCACCTTACATATGTTGCTACAAATGATGTAGCTTAAGTGTTGGAACAGTGTATTTTACACACCTGAAGACTTATGTAAGATATTAATTTGCTTTCTGACTGCTTCTAGAGCATCAGTAAAGAGAAGGCACAGCCATCCTCCACCAGCAATAATGAAAAAGCACAGCAATGCTATTTTTGAAATGGGAACCTTTGAAGACAGTGGCATCTTGTCTTCATCTGATGCTGGACCACCTTCCTGAGCCACATTAAATGAGGCAAGTCAAGGCTCTGCAGTTTTAAAATGGCTAGGTAACAAGCTCCTTGTCACCTGTGAATGAATTTCTGAAAACAGAATGTAAAGAAGGTTTTCAGAGGAAACAAATAGTTTACACTCGCCATCCCTGTCCTAAAATGAAGAGTGGCTTTGGTGAGCCTAAAATGACAGGAAATACTGTGTGCTTTCATGTATTACCTCTCATACTGCTTGGACAAGGGGCAGATACTGAAATACATAGTAATAACTGCTCTCTTACTAGCTTTTTTTCTCTTCTTTTTCTTTTTCCCTTGGATCATCCAAGAATGATGAGGATAGAAAGATCACTATGATAAGGGATAAATGCCTCACAGAGAAATGTTCTGTATTAAACTGTATGGATTTAAATTGCCATTTCAACAGCTCCTTATTCATTAAGTATGAAATTCAACTAATGCTGCTTCACCTGTGGTCACTGAAGGAGCAGAAGGTCACAAAATATTTATCTTATGTACTCTCCCCGCCACCAGCCATCTGAAGCCCTACATGCTCTGGAGGTCACTGGAGGACAGAGCTGTAACTGGAGCACTACCCAGGTGTGCAGGAGATGGTGCTCAAGACACTTGTTTGCTGCAGACTCACAGGAGTTACCCATTTGACATGCAAAAGCTCAGTTTTCACTGAAACCCAAATGAGTTTTACTAGAAACCAGCTAATACCAATTAGACTTGGAAAACAGGAATAACAGCTTTTCTTAACACATTGGCATGTTGCAAGAATGAACTGGGCTATTGGTAGTAAGGATCTTGTATACAGTATAGCAGTGAAACTAAGCAGCCAAGGCCGCAGATAACACTGTGTTAAACCCCATTCTGCTAGAGCTGGCCTCAAACGAAAAACCAACCTGCTCTCCTCTCAGGAGTTTGGACCTACTATTCCCATCAACTTTAAATAAGTGGTGTTTGGAGGTTTTGTGTGTTTGTTTTGCGTGTGTTTGTTTTTGCTTGGTTGGTTTTGTTATTTTTCTTAAAGACTTAGGCCCTTCTAACAGAGTAAGCTTCTAAATAAAAAATTTCTAGTGCTCTTGGTTGAAGTGAAAAGCTTGAGCAGAAAACTGAAATGGCTGAATGATCAAGGAACAAATAAAAATGCCTGATGTCTATCTCACAATGGTCCAAGAATACTTTAAAATGACTGCTCTTAACGTTTTGAAGTGCAAAGATTCTTGAGGTGTCTGCATTTTAAATCGCCTCTCCTTCATGACTGTAAGCAATAAGTGCCTGAGACCTGAGCCCCCTACATTGTGCCATACTGAAAGGCAGCAACTGTGGAGAGTCTGTGCAAGAATCACAGATCTACTGAACAATCAGCAAGTACTGTCTTCTGGAGACATCAAGGGCAAGATTATAAAAAGACAGTGATGCTGGACACAGCACCTGAGACAAAAGGACCATTTCAAAATGATTTATGCGTTTCAGGCTTCTAATCTTCTAAATTCGCAGCAGGAATGCACATTAAAGCCAAAGATGCTAGAGATCACACCTTAGTTTTCCAAAAAGCTAGCATGATGTAGGTAACTCCTGCTTTTGGCTGCAAATATAATGAACCTCAGATCTGCAGCACAATTTGTCTCTCAAAAATGGCAGGGCATACACACTTTCAGTGCAGAATTAATCCTATAAGTGGGAAAGACTCTGTCCACGAGACTGCACTCTCCGTGCCAGGAGACTACCTGTAGAAGCAGATGAGATACGTAAGGAAGAGCTCAAACAGTGAAAGAAAAACGTGTAGGTGACACCATGTCCTGTGCAAAAGACTGTGACTTTGGGAGACTTCTCTAATTCAAAGCAGCTCTCCCCTGTAAATCTTCAAGATATGGACTTAAGCATCAGATGTGGGGCACATCTATGCTAGTCTACGCTAGTTTCCCTGAGTGCTTCTGGGAGAAGCTATCTCAGATCTCAGTTGCGGGTTGCAACTTGTGGTTATGGTTGAACAAAGCAAGGGACACAATTAAATTTATTTTTTCTTAATGTGGCAGAAAGAGATATGTAGTGTTGTATCTCCTGATGAAGCAGTAACAAAGCTATAGTGGTCAGATAAATGTAAGCCCTTTGAGCAACCCTTTGAGCCCTTTGATGCTTCCCTATCAGCTTGAAGACCTTCCCACAGTGGAAATAACTGCACCACTTTAACCACAGGGTCATGTTACAACCTGTTGCAAAGGGCTAATTCTATTCAAGTGTATGCAAGCTTAAGGTAAACCAAACAAATCCTCTTGTGCATCCCTTTCCTGCTCAGGAAATAAACACCTTGCATGACTTTCTGAGCCTGTCAGAAAAGCACCACTAAATTCAAGATACGCAACAGCAGAAGGAAAAACAAATAGCAGAAGTATTCCCTTACCTCTTTCTGTACCAATAGTCTTTTCATGATACACATCTCATTAGAGAAAGTGCTATCTCTCTCCTCTGTATCACAGCAGAGTTGCCTGCACATGAAAGAAGGTCATACGGGACCACAGTCACCATTTCAGCTTGTTATCTTCAAACTATATTATCTCCACAGATGTCTCTGCCTGGGACTGTGAAACAAAAAGTGGCTGCTGGAAGAGAAACTGGTGCTTCAGCATGCAGCTGCTGAAGTTTACTAAACATTTTAAGGATCTCCCAGTTTTTAATACTTTTTCTACAAATCTACCCTGCGAAGCCTGCAGTGAAATAAATACGGTTGGTGAACATCAGAGGATGACATGTGCAAGGGACCAGAGTAAAATGACAAAGATACAGAAGACATGGTAAGGCTTTTAATGCCACCCCTGCCACTGTTGGGTTTGGTGGGGTTTGTGTTTTAAGTGAATTGCTACATTCTTCAGCCTTCCCTGCAACTAAAAGATTTCTGACTTCTCTGTGTGGCCCCACATGGCAGGGAGCACAGACAGGGAGAGGGAAGGCAGTTTTCTGTGTAGGTCCCCATCCACCTCTGATGCTGGTCAGGTCATGCCTGCTCACCAGTCAGTTTTTAATTTTCACAGAATCACAGAATGGTAGGGGCTGGGAGGGACCTTGAAAGATCATCAAGCCCAACCCCGCTGCCAGACCAGGATCACCTATATCAGGTCACACAGGAACACATCCAGGCAGGTTTTGAATATCTCTAGAGAGGGAGACTCCACAACCCCCATGGGCAGAGCAGGCTCATAGCAGCCAGGGAAGCCAATGTCACAGAATTCTTTCTTGCAACAAATGCTTCTAAAAGATAAATAGTTTTCTTGGATCTTTCCTCATGTTGAAGTGTCTGTTTGATAACCAGGAATTTTATCTGGTGAGAAATCTTAACTGCTCTTCCTCCTGCTTTCATGGAAATCACATGCCCTAAACCCAAAGGCCACTGCTATTTATTTTATGAGAACAAATTGGCTCTGCCAGTTTAATTTCCCCTGGTACTGTAATCAGACCTGCTATTCTTATAAAGACAACTGGGATGAGACAGAAATAAAACATGCTTCTGAGGACAGTCTGCATGGACAGCTTGCTCACACCTCAAACCTCTCCCTTCCAGATTAGACTCCCTACCCAATATTTGTATTTCAGACAGCCTGGTCTGCTGCTGTAGCAGCAGGAGAATAATGGCTCAGCATGGATCACCCAAAGATGGCCACTGAAACAAATTTCCAAGAGGAAATTGTCACCTTAGGCATCGATGGGCTCTCACATTTGACTAGTGCTTTGCATTTTCTGTGTGATTCACAGTGGGATGGTACAGAGAAGTAGCTTGCTGCTGCCTTCTTTCACAGGGAAAGGGACCAATGCCAAGCTCTTGTCACTGCTTGCTGTCACCATTGTGTCTTCTCATGATGGACGAAGACTGCATTTTCTTCAGAAAGAAAATGCCTCTGGATTCTGCTTGTAGTGCATGAACATCTACTTGTGCTGGCACCTGGATTGGGTCACGTAAGTAGGATTCACATCTGAGAAACATTTAACCCTGCTGAAAACCAAAAGTTTGTGTTCAACCCGACTCAAAGAATACCTGGAAGCCATCTTGTAATATTGCCTGGATTGAAATTAATTTGCAAGACTATAAAAGTTCTTCTTCCTTCTCATTTCCCATGCTGATCAGGTGAGGGTTTTTATAAAAGGCATATTCACACTTGTCTGCTCTGAAAACTGGGTCTCGAGGGCATTTTCCATCCAGGGAGAAAGTGGCACGTGGCATGGTTACTACTCCCAGCATGGCAAACATAAAATACCTTGTCAAAATTACAATGACTGGAGCCATAAATGCCAATCAGCTGATAGTGCAACATTTCATGACAAGATGATGGCTGGAAAAACAAGTGAGAAAGAAGCATCTCACTTAACTTGTTTTCGTTGTATAGCTAATACTCCTTATCTACCCAGCAAACAAAGAATCAGAAATGACAAATTGCTTATGGTTTTTGCAATCTATATACAGAGAAAAAGGCTTCCTGTCCCCTCTTGTCTTTTCTCTGCCCTTGCAGTGCCTTTCAATAGCACTAGCTTGTCTACACACTTTTGTTGTGGGTGCTGCTGTGGGTGAAAACTGCACTCCACAACCTGTGACACTGCCACCCAGTGTGATTCCTGTTGCCACAAAGTAGTCACTTCAGGCAAACTTCTCACCTCTGCTGTTCAGAGGTTTAACAGTCTAAAGCTGGTGTCAGAATCCCTCACTGGAAAGGTATTCAAATAGGTGAGCTTCTTAGTGTTAAGGGTGAGGTAACTCAAGATGGCCTGAGCTGCACTTGCAGGAAGACACTTTGCCCGGCCGCAAGCCACCTACAGCTGCTTCCTGCTCCCATATATCAGGTGTGAATAGATACCAAGGGGGTAACTGAGCAGTCCTGTATTGACTGCTCAATGGGAACAGTCCTGTGCACACTCTTCCTTCTCTGTAAATGCAGATGTGGAGAAGCTATTAAACATTGCTCACACTTCATACGACCTGTCAGTCTACATGCTAAGGCTGTCTGTCAGGCAAACATAAAAGACAAAACAAATAACCCCACCTCACAACCACCCTAGTTAAAACAAGCCACTTACTGTGGTAGCAAGGAATGTGTGCACATTTGTTTTGATTTGTTTAGCTAAGGTGGCTGGAAACAAAGATCCTTAGGAATTTTGCAAAAACTAACAGAAAAATGTTTGTTTTAAAGCAGAACACAATGTTTAGATAGCTCTTAGTCTTCCAAGTTGGACTCATGCCTGTTAATGTCTATTAATTCAGCCTAAATCTGAGCATTTTAACTCCAGTGGCACCTTGAAGAGTTATGTATCCTGCACAGACAAAGCAGAGAGGATATTTCAGGGTTATGGGAACGAGGATTTCTTCAGTGGAGTCAAACCTCTTCCCATGTTTATAGAAAACCTACTGAATTTTGAGGGACCTAGATGTCTACAGTCAGATGAATATCTTCCAGGCTGTCTGCAGTTTACCTGGAGTTTCAGAATAAAGTCAGACATTATCAGCAGAGTCTCAATTATCCTCTGTTGATTATGTTAAATAAAGCAGACTTACAGCAAGTTCCTCTAAGCATAACTCAAGAATGTATGGGGTTGTTGCAGATGCAGCAGTGCCATAGCTTTGAAGAGATAGTACTTTAAATATACAGAGATTAGAGAGGATAAATCCCAGCAGTCTAGAAGGAAAAGAGCTCTGCTATCTGCTCTCTACCTGAAGGAGACCAGTAAGAAGCACAGGGCAGTTTATCAACATAAACTGAATATTACTAGCATATTACAAACCAAGAATCAGCACTAAAATAAGTCAAACAGCCCCAAGCTTATAAATTATGTCTATTTCTCAATTTGTATTTTATGCTTCTTTTGCTTTAACTAATCAGCTATCATGCCTTCCAGAATTAATACTGACACAAAGTACCTAAATAAACCAAATTTTATTCTATTATATTATTAACTGGGTAGCTCTGTTTATCAAACAACAATAAAATTACTTTATGGGAGGGAAAAGATCATCCAGGCTCCTTTTCCCTTATTTCCTCCCTCTCACCCCATGACTTTAGCCACTCCCCACCCCTCATTTTTACCGAGCATCAGCAGAGCTGGGTGTCCAAAGGGAATCCTTCACAGTGGCAAGATGATGCTGATCAGTCAACTGGCTTTGTGTTCTGTGACAGGCAGCAACTGCTGAGCTAAGCCTCACAATAGTCCAGGATTCAGAGAACAGCCTTTTCTTTGAGAAACAGCCACATAATGCTTAAGAAGCACAGGCAGGCTATGTCTGCTCCAAAGCCCCAGGTTAGGCTTATTTCTCTAAAACCTTTCAGAAATCCATAACCTTGTTTCCGTATGACTCCAGAAAGATATGGAAAAGCAAATACAAGTAAGATGCCTGCTGGTCACCACTTAAACCTTAGGCATGCATCGAACACTAATAGAGGAGAATGCCATCCAGCAAGACTCCAGGCATACAAAGATGAGGACTGTGCTGCTTTTCAAATGACTTGAGGGCATATCAGGAAAAGGTAATGTATTTTCAACTACGAAAGAAACATGAATTTCCTAGTTGCAGTGATTTCCTAGTATTTAGAAGCAATTAGTTAAAATCTTGCAGCAGTGTTTCACTAATAAGCTTGTGTTGAGACACTGGCATTCCTAGTCATTATAAGTTTCTTGTAACATTACCTGGTATAAAATGAATCTTCACCCTGTTGATGGCAGTGTGCAAAAAAGGTATGTAGAAATCATTGCAGTAGTGCATCCCACAGCATTAAAAATTAGTTAACTCTTTGATTAATTCATCAATGCAAGTAATGAGTTTCTCTCTAAGCAGGGGGAATTGTGATATAACATGAATAAAGGGGATACAGGATCCCCCTGAATTCCACTGCCTTCTGAAGCACAAGATTAAGTTATAAAACTGAACAGGAAAAAACAGGAATGAGCTTGCTGACAGCAACTGCACTGAACCAAACCCCGTGTTCCACTGTAAGCATACTCCTCCTGATGTAATAATATTTTCTTACTAAAAAAAAAATGCCGGGTTGGAAATATTTGAACTGCCTTTCAAGCTTTGGAGAAGGAGGTGAAGGAGAATGCTGAAGGAGTTTTTCCATATTGGGGCAGAAAATCCACACAATAAGGAATTTCCAAGCAACACAGCTTGTCCCTAGGACAAGGCAGGCTCTCAGTGTTCACAGAAGAACTAGCTAGGGACTCTGGAAGTCAAGACAAACAGGTCTGCATAAACCTCATCTGAGGAGTATCTGAGATGATGAATGTCATGTGCATTTTAAAGGAAAAATCAATTACAAAAAAAAAAAAAAAAGGAAAAAAAAAAAAAAAAAAAAAAGGCATAATGCCAAAATCTTGTTATAGAGAGGGCTTCAGACACCTTTTATTTCTGTGCTAAATGATGAATTAATATAATATGTGGGAGACTCTATTTTTTATTGTGTAAGAACATTACAACAATATTTCTTGATGACATGATTTTAAAAAATTATGCTCTTTCCAATTTATTCCTCCTGGTTTAAGAACTGATGGTGAAGAGCTCTTGGTAAACCTCTAGTGTGGAATGCAGAGAGCTTACAGTACTGCTGCCTATACCCTATTGGATTGTCTTGCAGTATTTGTCAGATTCTTTTCACTAGAGATTCAACACAGACAGCATGAATTGCGGCCCTAGATACAGAAAATGCAAACTGCTAGGTATTGACAGACCTCAAATCATACTATAAAAATATTGTGCTTTTGTTTGAAACAGTTTACTAACCTGAGAATTATCTGGGACAACTGTTTAGAGTGGATTTTCCTTCCTGCTAAGACTTGCCTACATCTCTTTGAGAAGCCAGAAAGACAGTGGTAGTGAAAACACCTGAGCGCATATCGCGAACACACAGTGTTCATTCTGAAACTCTTCCTGTAAAGCTAATCCTCATTATCTCAATTTGTGAGATCTAGCAAATGCAGTCTCAGTGGTCTACCTTGCTAGAAATAACAGATGAAGAGAAGAAAGATGGTGGCTCTCTAGTTGCTGAGGTGGCTCTCTAGTTGCTGAAGCCTACCCTCCAAATGCCCTGCCATATCGGTGCTGGGCACGAGCACTCTCTACATTGCTGTAAGCTGCATCTTCAAGCTACATTTATTAACAAAGATGTTCACCACTGGCAGAAGACTTGCCATCTGTGCTCCAGACCCTGAGACAACAGTCCATGACATGAGACCTCCCACCATTTCTGTCACATAAAAGAAACTTTCAGGCAGTTGTGAGCATCACAGAGGCTCCATGGGGCAGGTCTGGCAGAGACCCTCTTTCTCCATCCCTGCTGAGAAAGAAACAGGAACTTCTTTCTCTTGGAGACTGTAGAACTAGTAATGATGATTATCCACATAAATACACAGCTACAATTCCTATTCTGTAAGGCTTATCAAGACTGTTTTCTGTGTGTCGGTCTTTGGTTTTCTTCTAGCTTTCCTTTCAGTGCCAAGCTGCCCTTCCATTTCTGGCTTCCTTCATTCACCACCTGCCCACATCTCAGTGTAAGAGATCATAAAGCCACATTTCTTCTATGCAGCATCTTGTAATACTTCCTTGTAGCATCTTGTAATAATTCCTGTGGTTTGAGCCTGTTTGTCTTGCCTCTGCCCAAGCTGACCTCTGCTGAGGTTCTATGTATGGGTCCCACTCTGAATGAAGCACTGAAACACAGCTCATCAATTGCCCAGCAGTCCTCCTGCTTGGCATTTTCAAGTGTTCAGCTACACTCTGAGGTAAGTTATCTGCTTCTGAACCAATGTTCTGTCTCACACTGTAGGCAAACATCAGCACTGAGACGTTTGGTTTTAATTCTTTCCTCCTATTACAACAATGGCAAAAATAAATCAACCCATAATGATCTCTTGGGCTCAAATCAGCTGATGATCAAACTAGTCTTACACAAGTCCAAGAATGCAGGGCTTGGGAAAGCAATTGCAAATGTTGTGCTAGACTATGTTCGCTGCCTGCCAACTGTCCCAAGGGTCAGTGAAAAGCTCTCTCCAGCAGCCATATGACTGGGAGTTGCAGTGATCACACCGGCATGAAGAGGGAACTCATTTTTTCCTCTTCATGGCAATTTTGTATAGCTAGAGGTAAATGGAGAGGGAGCAGCCCCAGCTGTGGTAATTCAGTGTGAGGACAGACCTTCATCTCATGCATATGCCAATAGATGCTATCTCCTGCCAAAATCTAGGTCTGGGAAAAGGCTGCCCAGTTTGCAGTGTCTTCCCAACCTGTACTCCTGGATGATTAATGTCACAGTCTCCATGGAGGCAGCTGGAGAAACATGGGATAGCAGTGCAATTGCATTACTAAAGGATGCAATCTGAAAAGCATAGGCACAAGAAGAAAACCATAAAGCCCATCTGTATGTCTTTTGCTATTTATGGGGATGGTGGGTAGACAACTTTGCATACCTCTGGTCCCACCATACAAAGACCTCAAACCACTCCGTAGGTGTAAGCACCCAGGTGCTTCATGACATGCCATGAAATTATCTCCATTTAACAAAATTATCTCAATCAATATTCTTTACAAGGTCTTTCCTTCTTAGGAGACCAGTCTCCCAGTACATTTTACCAAGAATGTGGTGGTTCAGTCACCCATTATTTTCATTATGGAAGTCACTAAACTGAGACAACCTAAAACTGGGTAATGACTGAAAAAATAATGAGTATATGCAACATGTCAAATGCCTGACTCATGGCAAGGAACCAAACACATTAATTAGATGCCCAGGTGTTAACGCACTGGGTAGGAGACTGCACTGGAGATGCTGTAAAGGCTCTGAGATGTCTCCACTCTGTTTTGCTCAGAAGCTGCTGGTGAACTGCTCTGTCAATACATCCTCTCCCTCCAGTGCAGGGAGTTCTTTCCTGCAACATGGTAAACTGGGCTAAAACATCTCCATGACACTGTGACTGGGGAGTAGCTTCAAACTCAGGTAGGAAGGGCTGGCTTACCATCCTGTGACCATTACTTTTGGAGCATCGCTAAGCAAAAGATAGCTACTGAGAGGGGGAACCATGTGACTCATGTTTCTGTTCATAGCTATTTCTCTATCCAGAAACTCAGACAGAATTTCTCCAATTTGAATCCTCTTTCCACCTTCCTGCCCTCAGTCACAGGGAGGGCAAGATGGTCATTGGTACAACACAGTATATAGCTTATTAGAAGTTTCTCATGACAGCCATCCTCTGTTCACCAGAGGAAAACTAAATGCCCACAATGGCATAAATCCTTTTTAGGGTTTTATATTGATTGTTCTTTGTTCTGTAGCTGGAGAGCTACATGTGGATAAGGGGAATAGTGTCACTGTGGAGGCCTCCACAGAGACTGGCACTATCTGCCTTCCTAGAGTCACAACTTTGGACCAAGAATTCACTTACTTCTCAGTGCCACTTCCTTGACCCACTGGTTAGTAAACAGTTTGCAGGAAAGAGTTAATAACAATATTTCTTGTGCATTATTAACAGTTACAATACTGGAACTGTAATCACTTTTATGCTGAAAGCGTGAGGTTTGGAGTATGAACTATTTGGTGTTTGCCTAGCTCTATTTGAAGTGAATACTCTGGTCACAGAGCACATTTGGAACAAACTGTAGCTGCTTACCTTTTCAGGAGCAGCCACAAGGCCAGGGGAAGGGTCTGAGGCAACCGCCAGCTGAAGCAACCACATGGGTCTGTGACATCCTATACAAAATTCCTTCTGCTTGCTGCAGGCTCCCAAAACATGCTTAAACACCTGTTTAGAACCAAGTGGCTTCTCTGGTTTTGAGGCAGGAGCTTAGGAAATCAGGATGATGAGGAATACCTCAGGCTGATTTTCACACAACAACAAAAAAAAGTAGTCCCTTTCTCTTTCCCCCACTCACCCACTAGTTGACATGTTAGTTTCTGTGGTTTCTCCTTCTGATAGACAGACAGGTTAACAAGAACTTGCTTGTTCAAGCAGAGCCTTTTTTAAGGAGGATAAAAATGCATTTCTTTTTATACACTTTGCAACTCAGTGAATGGCAGTAGAGCTGTATGTACACTACAAGCTGAACATCATTTATCAAAAAAGACACATCCAAAATGAGGCAGGAAGCTAAATTAGTTGTCATAACTAGAAAAACAAATACAACAGCTAATTTCAGAACCCAATTTATATTCTTTATGATTACTTAAAGCTGGCAGTCTTCACCACGTGAGATCTGTGAGCTATAAATAAACTGAGCTTAGAACAAACCAGCATTTTTTACAAGCAGGACTTAATGCATTACAGTTTTCTGGCAGAACAAAAAATAACATCAGACCAAAATCATGTCTCATTCTTAACGAAAAAACAAGCCAGCAAAGCAGACATCCAAAAAAGGAAACCTCTAATCTACCAGTGCAAGGATCCAAGCATGTCCCCAACACTTCTCATTCAGTTTAATAAGAGAGCAAACCAGGCCACCAGAAGTTTACAGACTAATGCAATTACAGGGTGGCTCAATAAGCACTGATTTGTCCGTTGTCTATGACATGCAAGACAAAGCTATGATAACAGGTCAGCTTTTCCTTTCACAAAGCTGAATATGCACCAAATATCCACCAATATCCACCAAAATCCAATCAATTAATCAGAATGGATTTTTATATTTTTTTTGGTGAGGGGGTTGATGGCAAATGTATGAATGACCACCTCTTATAGCTATTTTTAAGATCTATTAACTAACTGATAATTGGATTTACCTATAAATAACAAATGCATTTTCAAGAGATAGCACTTAACATTTCTTACATCACAGGTGAAAAAAAAATCCTCTTAGTAGGTCTGGTATAGAAAGACAAGTAAAATTAAACTCATAATCATAGCACCACTTCAAGATCACCATGAACTTTCAACAACTCCGTGAAGCCAAGGACACAAATGTGTCACTAAAAAGTCACTCACATAAAAAAAAAAAAAAAAAAAAAAAAAAAGAAGCCAGTCAAAGCAAACCAAATTATTTCAGTGCTTGCAAGTGGGATGAATGTGGGAAACAGCCTCTCTTCTGGAATGGTGAGTGGCTGCTTGCACATGGACAACAGCAGAGACTTGGACCTCCTCCAGACGTATTGAAAGCAGAGATCATAGCTTTTTTGGAACCACAAACACTGCAGACCAGGCCCTTAAAACAAAAATGTTGTAGCTCTGGTGATTAAACTCTCTGACTCAGAATCTGACACCTTAAAATGTGATTTCTGGGTTTGATATAACTAGACTTTACTGGTATGTATTTAAATGCTGAATTTCAGGTGTTCACAGTACAGTATCACAGTATCACCAAGGTTGGAAGAGATCTCAAAGATATCAAGTCCAACCTGTCACCACAGACCTCATGACTAGACCATGGCACCAAGCGCCATGTCCAGTCCCCTCTTGAACACCTCCAGGGACAGTGACTCCACCACCTCCCCGGGCAGCCCATTCCAATGGCGAATCACTCTCTCGGTGAAGAACTTTATCCTCACCTCCAGCCTAAATCTCCCCTGGTGCAGCTTGAGACTGTGTCCTCTTGTTCTGGTACTGGTTGCTAGAGAGAAGAGACCAACCCCTTCCTGGTTACAACCACCCTTCAGGTAGTTGTAGAGAGCAAGAAGCTCTCCCATGAGCCTCCTCTTCTCCAGGCTAAACAACCCCAGCTCCCTCAGCCTCTCCTCATAGGGCTTGTGCTCAAGGCCTCCCCCAGCCTTGTTGCCCTTCTCTGGACACGTTCAAGTGTCTCAATGTCCTTCCTGAACTGAGGGGCCCAGAACCGGACACAGGACTCAAGGTGTGGCCTAACCAATGCAGAGTACAGGGGCACAATGACTTCCCTGCTCCTGCTGGCCACACTATTCCTAATGCAGGCCAGCATGCCATTGGCCTTCAAATCAGGTCCCATTAAAAGGAAAAATCAAATGCCTACTGGAGGACTAATCTGATCAGTAACATAACTTCTAGTTGTTGAGAATCTCAGATTCTGACAGTGCAAAGTGTATTTAATTTTCATCACAACCCTAATAGAAAATTTACCACTACAGCCTAAAAAGTTTGCCAGTGGCTGAATTTAAAACACCTGCACAACAGTCCAAGGGTGACATTTCTCTGAATAAAAGGACATTCATTATTCACACTGTTAACTAGGAGAGGAATTGCCCAAATTGCAGAAGGATAATTCAACTTGACCTAGATGGGACCTAAGCGAAACCTCTGGGTTGTTCTCAAGTTGATTTTCCTTTCCTCTAGAAATGGTTTTCATAGCATCCTGGTACTCTGCTCAGTGGGTACCATCTTGCTTAGCTACATCACCCAACTCATGTTAGCGGATGGAACTATGAACAGCTCAGCAACCGATCAAGTACCAACCTGGCTAATATGCTTACTGGTGCTTTAGTAAGGACATCTCCTCTTACCAATTAGTGTGGTCTCAAAAAGGATAAAGAAAAGATCACAGCTTTGTGAAGTGACCAGCTATTACTGCTGAAACACTGATGAAACTTGCATGTAATTAAAGGTATGTCTTCAAAGTGAAGCTCACCCAGACTCACACTGTCGCATTGCATACAGTCACCACCCTGGTTCAGAGACAGAAACTTTGTTCTGGGGCTTTGCAGGGACTACCAACACAGACTGAAGTCCATGTGACTGCTGGGTTCTCCCCTAAATCTGCCTGTTTTGCAGCAAGGGATGCACGTGACTGCTGATAGTCCTCATCCAACCCAAAGGATGAGGATGCCAGCACATTTCAATTTCATAGAGTAAAATGTGCATACAGCCAAAGATTACAACAAACCCACAGAGAGCTCTAACCAAGACATCTCATCTTTATCATTACATCAGGTAATGTGATTAATGCTGAGAAGGTTGAGGCACAGCCCAGATGTGGTCCTCATTGTACTTGACACTATCCTTGACACAGTAGTAATAATCTAGCCACAGCCTCCATCCAGAGTTAAGCAAAAAGGTGGAAATGGAAAGGTAGGGAGCAGTGACAACAGTGAAAGCAGTATGGATGAAAAGCAGAGGCCATCAACATTATTATTTGCAAGCAGAGATGTGTGCTGGCATCACAAGGGTGAGACTTGAAGGAAGATACTGAGGAGGTTTATGAGATGGTTAGACATAGTACCATTAAAGCTACAAATCACAACATCTCCCAAGTCCACAGGTCATGCACGAAAAAGCCCATTCACTCAACAATCTTCAGACAAAGCTGAAAGGAAGGAGCACAAGATATTTCTGTTTGCACTGGGAGACATTCAGGGAGACCAAGAGTAAAATAATGCATGCCTTCTAACAGGAAGCTGTTAGCAGTCAGTATAATTAATTAAGGGAACAATTTAATACAGACTGTGGTGAATGCTCCCTTGCAGGACATGTGGAATCAAAAGTGGATGTTTTTCTAAAAGATAAGGGCTAATCCAAACAGAAGTCAATTTAGGGAAAGTCAGTGGTCTGTGACACAATGCCAGTCATAACGTGATCATAGCTGACTCTTTAAACCTTGTAACCCATTAATATTATGAGTCATGAACCCAACAGTACTGTTCCTTCCTCCAATGAAGTGTCTGGTGATACAGAGCCTGAATGTGGGTGGGTAATGATTAATGATGTATTCTACTGTGGCTTTGCTCAAGAACCTTTTCCCCTGATGACTGGATTGAACAAGTTATTCTTCCAGGAATTATGATTAAAAACCGACTTCAGCAAAAACCTCAAGTTTTTTGTCCTTAAGTCCAGGTATGTTTTTCCAGCACAAGGATCCCACACAGCGAGGATCTTCTAATTGAGAACTGGGGCCAAGTTTTAATTATTCTAGACTTCCTACCCAAATAGCTTAAGAATAAATTATGAACACACGATCAGATTCTGTTTTTTATTACTGCCAGAAAAGAGCAGAAGCATGCTAAAGCATACAGTTATAGCTGTCTCGAGAAAAGGCATGTAAGGAATCTCAGTCACTTATCTGCCAGTGAGGCAACAAGGAAATAATAGTGGCAGCATACCCTAGAACTGATGGAAAAAAATCAAAGAACCTGAAGCAAAGGGAGGAGAAAATGGTGTTAAGCAACTGGACAAGCACAAGAAAATTACTAGTGATCAGTTGAGGAAAAGGAGTGATGGTATTTGATGGTATTACCAAGTTCCCTGACCAGTAACTAGAAAGCAGCCAGCAGAAGTGTCTTAATCTGTTTTGAGCTGACCACCATGTTACACAGTTTTTTATGTCTGTGCTAAGTTCTGTAGATGTCTGGAGCTCCTGTTTCTTGGTTTCTGTTTTTCTGATTTTCACTGGTATCAGCAAAATTCATGCTTTGGTGCCCAGACTATTCCCTGGATTTTCTCTGATGTTACATTCAAAAATTACTAATCAATCTCCAAGCTGACCAATGCTGGCATACTGAGGACTCTATTTCTCATTGGGCCAATAATGATGATCTGTATCAAAGCAGATACAGTGAAAGAAACAGTTACTGAAGACAAAATGCATTAATGCCTTGAGAGAAGTAAAATTTTAGGTTCTGAAGCACACAGCTAAAATTAGATTGCTAAAACTAGCAGGGAGTACTATTACAACTTGGAAAGTAAGGAAGTATATGGAGAGTCAGGTCCCCCTGTTGTTAGGAGATGCTTCTGTAAATTGGGTAACTGGGGTCCCAGATTTAATAATCTAAACTAGTGTCTTTTTCTCATTTGCATTTGTTTAATTCTGGAAGATTTATTGGTTTGAGTTGCTGAGTGGCTCAAGGGCAAGCAGATACATACCACAAGACTTCAGCACAGGACCTTAGCTTTTCCTCTTAGCTAATTATCTTTCATTTAAAGTATGCTTTTTTTGCCATCACTTTTTACCATCACTTTCCAGGTACAGAAATGGAATTAGCAAGTAGTATTTATGGTTTTCAAGAGAAAATTGAGAATGCCTTCTGCTGAGCCTGTAACCTGAAAACATCACTTCCCACAAGCTTCTTCTTCAATCTATTGAAAATGTATTTGGTTCCTCATTGGTCATATGAGAAACAAAGGGTTGAGAGTGGTTCTACACCTTGGGTAGACCTGGGTCACATGGAGTCAACACGAAAAGACTCATGACTATGAGAGAAAATGGAAGCTGATGAGACCTGGGAGCACATTTGAAATGCATCACAGAGCTATAGTAATAAGTCAGAAGTTGTTTCAGAGCAGTTTGTAGCAGGGTGATTACCAAGAGCAGAGATAAAATGACCCAAGTTGCTGTAATAATGTGCACAAATGCGTCTTGCTGGCACTTGATGGTACTAAACAACTCTAATCATACAGCAATAACACTAATTCCATTTGCTCAGACGTCATTACTAAAGTCCCAGAAAGCCAAGAAATGCTATTTAAAAGCACAAAAATATAGCTATATAGTCCTTTTTATTTTCTTCATGCATTCCAAGCCCTTAGAGGTCAGTATGACATTTTCCTAAGCTTTTCTCAGCAACCACGAAAAAAAGCTAGAAGCTTTTCTCTAGTTATTCTTAAAGAAAGCTGAAATTCTTCTATGCTACTTTAACTGCATGAACTGAGAGTTTCAGAGGAATTCTAACTATTCCAGCACTCAGAACCAAAAAGCCTGGAAGCTTAGAGAGAAACACTTGTGTGCAAGCTTGCACCCTCCAGCCACGATGGGTGTTCATTGCCCATTCTTCTGTTTACTTTGTTGGACATTGTGGTGTTTTGACAAGACCTTGTATGCTGAGAAAAGAACTGGCAGTACCTGATCAAGATCTATGCAATCAACGAGTCATCTGCTACAGCATAATGGGAAGCATAAGTCAGCTCCTCCTAGGAAGTTTTTGTTTTTACTTGTTACCAAGAAAACTTACCAGTCTGAAAACACCACTTCAATTGTGAGACAAGATGATTATTTCCCCCTCCGCAGAGTTATTTATTTGCCTGGGAACACAGGTTCTTATAAAGGCTGGAGAGTTATGTTAGATAGCACTCTCAAGAGCTTCCTTCCTGAAAAAAGCCAGGAAGTTGTATCAGCTCTGTACCTTGAAGAGAACAAGCCATGAGTTAATTCATCTGAATCACTGAAGGTAAAATGAGAGCAATTTTCGTTAGGTGTGAATATTTTCTTGCTTTCAGTGCCAGTGTTAAGGGTGGCAGAGTTAAGGGTGGCAGAGTTAAGGGAACCATAAGCTAGAAGCAGATTATTTGCATGTAATAATAACTTCCGTATTTCTTCCAAATCTTGCCCCTTCATTTAAAAGTACTAAAATCTAGAGATGTTACAATAACCAGCTGTATGTAAAATGGAAAAAACATCACCCAGCCAAGGAAAATGCACCCCAATGAAATCAAAGGATTGCAGCTACTTTTACCAATAAGACATTTTCTGTTTTACCTGATCTTCCATTTTAAACTATTTAGTGAAAGCATACAGCACTCAACAGTTCAATAAAATCCAGGATGCCAAACCTGACAGAGCAACTGCAGAACTCTAATGATTTACAGTCTTTCTTTGTTTCTACTAAGGCTTATAATGTCCTTCAGTCAGACACCTGGAAAGGCTGTGCCTCTGCTTCAGGGAATTTATGTTTCTGCAGTTCCTCCTTACTTCCTAAGGGCTATGCACAAATTACATCTTTCTAAATGAGCAGCATTCATTAAATCAAATTACTAGTAATACTGCACTGCCTGAAAGTGCCCCTAATTAGTCTTAAAACAGTTTTGCCACGTACCAAGAGACTAGAGGTGGCCCGGCCTTTTCACTAATCACATCTGTGCTAACTCCAAAACCCCTAGCAATACTGCTTCTGCAAAACTCCTCCACTTTTGGTATCACTATAAATAGTACCTTCAAACTACTGTCACGTTATTTTCGTACACTCAGCCCTACACCAGTTCAAACCAAGGAGAGCTGTGCTGTTGTCTTCAGCAAGAGCAGGCTGTAAGCCTCAATGTTGACCACATCTTTCATACAAGCCAAAGATGAGGTGGACAGTCTTCCAAGTGTGAAAAGCTAAATGGTGATTTTGGCTGGGCCACAGGCTTACATAAGAGATTAAATACTGCAGCCTTCCTCCAGAAAGGTTTACTCTCATCAGCTGTCTAATTAATAAGATTTAATAAATATTAACATACAAGAGAACCTGTACAGGCACAATGTCAAATCTACAGGCATAATGTCAAATCTATCCCCAGATTGACTAAATTAGCTCATTGCAATAAAGAAATGCAAACAACTTTCAGGAACAAATATTTATATTAAACTGTATTATTTGCTTCCAACACAAGGAAGCCAGAATTGTAAATGAGGGGCTAAGGGCAGCTTCCACATTGCTGCCATATTTGAGGTTTCAAAGTGTCCTAGCACTACCCAGAGAAAGCCTGTGGAATTCATACCTTCTTATCACAGCTGCACATATCACTGCCTAACTTGATCCTGAACAGTTGTCCATGAACGCATGTAACGAATACACAATACATGGACAGCACACGATGACTTCACAGCCTGGCACATCCATATGAGACATGATTTCATCCATCTCTGCCTAGTTTGGAGAAAGTGATGAAGGAAAAGAATCTGAAGGCATCACTTAATCCAACGAAGTGGCCATCTGCCTGATGGATTTCGATTAGAACAGAAATTCACGTATTTGTATGGTCCTGCTCTGGCAGGGGTGTTGGACTCAATGATCTTCAGAGGTCCCTTCCAACCCCTAACATCCTGTGATCCTGTGATCCTGTTTGAGCTGGTATCACAACCACAGGATTGTACTGCAAGGACAGCATAAAGGTATTTAATCTTTTAACCTTTTTGACAGAAAGCAGACAGTTGATTTCATTTGTTGTGTGTGTTCCCTTAGGGACCCCATTTAATTTTTGGCTTCAGCGATACCCTGAATTGAAGCCCAGAGACTGAACTGCAGCCAGTGCTGGCATTCTGCTTTCTGACATCTTAATGCATTTGGATCCAAACCCAAAATTTATTATCATTGCTCTAGCACTTGAACAGCTCTGCACTGCATACAGTTCAATGAAGAATGCTATGCCTTCATGGATCCCCTGGACACACAGCCAAATTTTCCTTTCATTTGCAGCTTCTGGTAATATACTGGGTGTCTCAGATATGCTGTGATTTATCACTACAAAACTGCCTACATGAAAATGGAACCAGGACAAAACCCATCACCACAAACAACAAACAAAACCCCACTACCACCAAACCCTAAAGAAGCAAACCCCCCAAAACAAACGAACAAAAAAAGCCCCCACCAAACCAACCAACTACCCAACCAACCCCAAACACTTCATGGACTTTCTGATTTCCACCACACCCCCCCCCAGCCCCTGCCCCAGTAATGCTTGTTTAAGATACCAGAGGGAAAAAGATGGGAGAAGCTTCTGAAAAGACCCAAAACACCAGTGTTTAGAAATTTGCTTATTGTGACAGTCAGTGCCACAAAATTTGCATATTTGCATTTATCCAGAAGTATGCTTTTACACTATAGTAAGACAAAGTTAAAAACCTAAAACTGTTTCTGAGGGAGATCTATGAGCACCCCAGAAAGCCCATGCCAGAGGGGAACTTTGCACAAATATCAGCACTTTGCAAGTCCTGGTGCCACCCTTCCACCTTCATCCCAAAGAAGATTACGTAATGACCGATATCTGATCTATACAATCTGTATAGCTTGGATCCCTTAAGATAAAAGGATTAGAAAGGGAAGAGTCAAAATGGACTTAGCAACAACAAAGGCAAGCTATCTTGTACAGAAGAACAGCTGTGTATGCAGGATTGGCCATTTTTTTCCCCCCAAAGATGAACTTTCTAGAGACTGATAAAAAAAACAATAATCAGTGTTCAAAAGTGAGATACAAGTCTCGCAAGATGTAAAACCCAACCTGTAAAAATAGCATGTTAACCTTGATTTGCCTCTTTTGGAGGGAGCTGGGGGACACAGAAGTAGTATTTTTTCAGCATTTCTTTGCAACTTCTGAGGCTTTTCAAAAGTTAAAGGTATTTCTAGTAGTTAGCATTTTTTGAAAGAAAAACAATACCAAATATTTCAAGAGTTGTGATAAAATCAGGAGGGTTGAGGAAACGTAATAGGTATTTTTGCATTGCAAATTAACTCTTTCATATTAAATGCCATTAGAGACTAGTAGACTGCTTGCATGGAAAAGAATACTGCAATGTACTGTGAGAGAAAGTGTATAGATAATGACAAGTCATGTTGATTTAAATTTACACTTTTCAGACGTCAATCTTGCCTGTTGTTCTACTGTTACAGTTCATTGCTGTACCTTCCTGAGTCCTCAAGGCTAACAGTCTTGAAGAAAATCCAGTTTAGAAAACAAGTAACACCTATTAAGCATCTAGAGGACACAGAATGAGAAGATCTGGATTTTACTCTCCTATCTGATGCTGACTTGCTGCATGACTCTGAAATACTTAACTTATCCATGCCTCTACCCTGCCTTAATGTGCATCTTCTAAGACTGTGTTGAGGCTTAATTAATTAATGACTATAAACTTTTCAAAAGCCTAGGGACAGAAGGACTATGGAAATGAAAATTATTAATAATATTTTCCTACATGCAGAGGTACAGAGTGACGTACATATCTGACACATGAAGAGACAAAAACATACACAACACATTTGCACATAACTTCTGACTCTCAAGAAACAGCAATATGGAAACACACAATGAAGGAATAAATGCTACAAACCTCTAGAGATCCTTCATTTCCTGTGTAGGCAGCTCTGACACTGCCTCCCCTTTACATCATATCTTTAAGATTACAAATCATGCTGCTTTAACAATATTATAAAAATAAATTTTTCTTACCCTCAGCCCCTGCTCCATAGACAAGCAGAGGACCTGCCAGGGTGCTGTGTACCTGAACATGTTTGGCCCCTTCTGTAGACAGACTAAATAGCGAAAGGCACAGAAGTCTCTCAGGTCTCCTGGATGCTTTTCATCTGAGAGATGCTTAAATTGAAAGAAATCCTCTAGTTGTGCTCTTCAAGGACCCCTCAGGAAGACTCTAAGACAGTGCTACAGCCATTCCACTTGCACCCTGAGGAACTGAATAACTAATTCAATAAGAGGCTTTTTCTTGGGAAGAGCTTAGCTCAAACTCAATTAGCACAAATAGGATGATAACCTTTGAACCTCCCACTCCTCCTCTCAGAGGAGCTGAGGGTGGAGAGGACGTCAGGGCAGGGTCTCTCCCTCCCCTGCAAATCTCAAGTTTCTTTGTATTTCCGCTGCTGGCATTCAGCTCTGCTTCACAAGTCTAGAAGCAGTTATCATATATCATCTGTAGTTTTGCACATTCCCTCCCCCTTTTTTTTTTCGTTTGTTCTTTTTCTTTTCTTTCTGTTATCTCTTAGCCCAGTTAAAAGGAAATCGCTTTTCCTCCTGTCAGGAGGGATTCCCCTTACCTGTATCCAGTGTCCTGACCTCTACTTGGCAATTTTCATGATTTTGCTGAATAAATTGTCACAGAAACTGCTATATGCACTCTGACAACAGAATACAGAATTAACCAGGTTGGAAAAGACCTTCGAGATCATCAAGTCCAACCTACTACTTAACACCATCTAATCAACTAAACCATGACACTAAGTGCCTCATCCCGTCTCTTCTTAAACACTTCCAGTGATGGTGACTCTACCACCCCCTGGGCAGCCCATTCCAATGGGCAATCACTCTTTCTGTGAAGAATTTCTTCCTAACATCCAGCCTAAACCTCCCCTGGCACAGCTCGAGACTGTGTCCTCTCATTCTGTCACAGGTTGCCTGGGAGAAGAAACTGACCCCTACCTGGCTATGACCACCCTTCAGGCAGTCGTAGACGGCAATAAGGTCTCCCCTGAGCCTCCTGCTTGCCAGGCTAAACAACCCCAGCTCCCTCAGCCTCTCCTCATAGGGCTACTACCCTAAATGAGACTGAAAGGGTTAATCCAAAATACACTGAAGTGAGCTCTGAAACATTGGACATATGACATGCTAAAGCCTTGATGGTGGTTAAGTTTTCCTTAATGGACTGTCAGTTTTTCAGTCAGTGACCAAGACCTAGTCTGCAAGAGATAAAACTCCTAAAAGAATTATTTTCTATGTTTATATTATTTTGATGATGAACTGAACTGGTACTTGTGTACCCTACTGCTGCTCACAGAACTGTGAGATGCTGTATGCACACCATGGCTGTGTTTGCTTTCTTTGATGGCAGTTGTTTGTACTCACAAATCATCATCAATGGAAATTCAGCCACACAGATCAAGTAATGAACTAAACCTTCATTTTGGGCTTTTTCCTTCGGTAGAGGGAGAAGTAATTCTAAATTTATATTAAATCTGACTCACTGATCCCCAATACTTTATCTCCAGGATTTGTGCTGCTGCAATCCCATCCAAATAAATGGTAGTGATACAGGAAGAGCTGTGAAAGACTCATCCATGCAGCTACTTCTATCAGAGAACTGAGGTGCCTGTGCACACTGCTGCTCCACCATCAGCTCACTGTGCTGAACACAGTCACAATGCAGTTCTCCAAGCTCTGTTACAGCATAAACACCATGAGAAGCACTCTCACACACTCAGTGGTTTTATTAAAAAAATCTCTGAGAAAATGTATCTCCTTATAAAGAGTTTGTCTTTCTTCACAGTGAAGTGATAGGCAGCCATGATGAAACCTAGACAAGTACTAAAGTGCTGATTTCACCAAGTATTTGGCAAAAAACAAGAACTCTCCCGAGCCTCTCAGCTCAGCTAGGATTTTGGTGACAAACAACCATCCCCTTACATCCTTTGAACCCTCCCATGGCCAGATGTGAAAATAACTGCCATGGAATGGGAATAAACCTGTCCACAGGCATCTTTGTCTTGTAGCCTTTTAGTATCTTCTTTTGTTTTATTTTGGTTTGTTGTTGTTGTTGTTAAAGGTTCTATGCCTGTGTCTGTATCACAGGGACTTCTGATGGTACACGAACATACTGAATTACAATGGATCAACCTAAGTATTAACATATGATTCTGCAGACTTAAGATTCTGCAGAACTAAGTCTGCCACAACAACTGAAGCCTAGGAGATCATAAGGAAAATCCTAATGACAAAATGTTTTGCCCTTATATGAATTATTAAGCAAACTTCTTAGAAAGAAGACCTCAGACCTTTGATTTTCCTAGTGGATGATCTGAGTGTTCTTGAAAGCTCAGAAACTGCTAGCCAAAACCACTGTGATGTATCAGCCATATAGAATAGTTAATTAACTATGAAGCACAAATTGAAACTTCTTTTACATCTTTTCCATTCAGGAATATCCACGCAGGCAAGCAGTTAAAAAGACATAATCCAGACTTTTGTGATCTCACACCCAGGAAAATATAACCTGCTTGTTATCTGAAAAGGTTACCTTCCTTTTTCCCTTTGCATTTTGGCCTGTCTCCCCTCTCTTTTTAAAAATAAGACAAAACCAACCAACCAAAACCAAACAAACCCCAATAACAATAATAATAAAAAAATAACCCCACAATCCAACACAAACAAAAACCCCCAGCCAAATAAAAAAACAAACAAAAATCCGTCCCCCGCCCCGGATTATTGAAGCAGCTTTACCCTGTAGATGATTTTAACTGAGATGACATTGCTGCTGATGTAATGACATTAATATAAACATTCCCATACCAAGATCAGACAGTCAATGCAATTGTTGACTTGTCTTCAAGGAGAAACAGTGAACAGATATGCTAAAGGGAAGCCACAGAGTTATGACTGTGCTACCCACGCTGGGGTCTACTGAGACTGACAGTAGATGCTAAGGAAAGCCCACTGTGCTGAAAGCCCATCCTTTTTCCCTCTTACCAGAAATCATTAGCACCAAAGAAGAGCTTTCCAGGACTCAGCCAGAAGTTGAAATATTAACCCTCATAGCATTTCTCTCCAGCAGGTCGTTTTTAGAAGAGTTAGTGTGGAAATCTTGGCAAAGGTAGTCAGGATTTACAGTAGCAACGCAAGATGCGATTTGTCCTCACTGGAGAATGCAAAGCATGTACCAACAAATGCCACACCCACATTATGTGGTTTTTGTTTCTTAAGTAAGGGTCATTCAACTTCCTGTGAGACTCTGACAGCACAGGATTTACCAGTGCTGCCTTTCTACGCCTCCTTTTATTTCCCAATAAATACAAAGTGTTTAGATAAGGTTAAGAATTTACTCAAGCTGATGAAGCCTTAAAAGTTGTTTGTCTTCCATTTGTCTATGACTAAAGAAGATGAGACACTGCATTAGAGAGATGAAGTCTCCTGCTGTGAAAAATTCATGTGGCTAAAATACTAGACTGGAATTTGAGATCAAATCCTATCCCGGGCTCTGACATCTTGGGGAAAAAAATCACTTAATCTCACAGTGCCTTTTATCAGAAAGGTACTTACAGCATATTTTGCAAGTTGTGTGCAACAGAGTATTCTTATGAGCACACTTGTTAATTAATTTCCTTCTTTGAAGAATGCAAGGAAAATAATCTTTCACATAAAATCAGCATGTGAGAGCACCCTTATTGTATCTTACTTAATTTTGGTATGCAAAGGACCCAAAAGGAAAAGATGGCCAAGCTTTTAATTTTCCATCTTATGCCCTGTTAAAATGGTTCAGTTAATCTTCCTGGTCCCTCAGTGTTCCACTGAAATGCCACGTCTCACGCAGCAGAATATATTGCAGATACTGTTTCAGCGGCATGAGGAAGGCCTTCTCTCCCCTTCCTCTGCTCAATGATGCTGGCATTTGACACCAGGATGTTTGAAATTTCCAAAAATGCCTTTGGTTTTGTCCATACTGCATGCAATGTGCAAACACCACACATCACTACACTGTTTTTCCCTTATCAAAGGTAGAAAACTGGATTTGTGTCTGTTGTACACCATACAGCCTGGCTGGCACCGGATATTGCAAAGGTTCTATCAGTCCTGGAAATGAGCACTCAAAGTCTTTAAGTAATTGCAGGCTTTGTCAACAGTAAAATACATGGTTTGTATTTGGGCAGAAGTACTTAGGAGTCCAATGCTGCCTAGCTTCAATCTGTAATTACCGAACCTCATGAGCACAGTGCTGCAGCAACTGCAGGACTGAAAACAAATGCCCAAGAATCCATTGTGGTTAGCTCCTCAGGAAAGAGTGACAAGTATTTCTTGTATTTGCTGCTTTCTAAAATATTAACATTACTACTGTTACTATGGTTCTACTGAACTGCTTCTTCCTACAACAAGAGCCTTCCTGCAGGAAAAAAGACATGGGTTTCCATTTCTACCTCCTAGTTGGAAAGGAGTGATCTAGAAATTATACATCAGCCAGTCTCTAAATCTTCTGATTTAAATTTATCACCTTGTTCATCTCACCTCTTCAGTTGCACAGGATTTTATTACCCTCATTTTATATGTGACACAAGAGAGATTAAATTCAAAGTTATATCTATCACTGGACAAACCATACAAGATCTCAGACAGTACACCAAAAATACGTGACATTAGCAATATGAGGAGCCTGTCTTTTCTAATCACACATTTTATTTCCATGTACATCCAAAAACATTGATAAAAACCCTGCAAAGTTTTATCTGAGGCCCTGATGGAAAGCCTGTGGCTTAACATGGAAGAAAGTCAAATTATCATGCATGTGAGATGATGATTCAGTGCTGAGGCCGGGGGTTGGAACTGGGTGATCTTTGAGGTCCCTTCCAACCCTGACAATTCTGTGATTGTTTTGGTCAGTCTTATAAAAGATGATGCTGCTTTCTACAAAAACCTAACTCCCTTGTTGCCTGGTAAACCTCTGTTGATACAACAGTGCTGGTACCATTAGATGTCTATCCTCCTAACCAAAAAGCGCCATCTCTGTGACAACACAGCATGTACTGATTACAACATCAACTGATACTCGGTGCTCCAAGAAATGACACTGGAAGGATTATTTCAAGAAGGGGATAGGGAAGAAGTTGCTTAGTAACAAATGCTTTTCTCAGTACTTAGAAAAGCTCATTGTATCAAGAGAAAAAGCATTTATTCTGAAAAGTAACATCAAACCCAGGAGACAAAAAAAAAAAAAGCTAACTAGGTGACTATGATCTGGATTAATGTTGTCTGGAAAGATTAATTCACAAACTCTGCAAAAACTTAAGGAGCACAATTTTCTGCCTTCTGTTTGAAGGGAAAAGCAGTAAGAAAGGGTGTAAGAAAAAGGTAGTCTGTCCAAATGCTCTACAACAAAGCTTTACATGTGCGTGGCTCTTTTGGCTACATTTCTCATCAGGAATGCAGTGGATCATGAAGACTAAGTTCTTACGAGCCACTGGAAGCAAACTTTCCCCTCAATACACCATTCTGTGCACTGTATACTACTGATGATGATATGATTCACATTATATGGAAAATTAATTGGCTTGGTGAAGATCTGGAAGAGCTTACTAGCATGTTGTCAAGCTAGTCACCAAAAATGCAGGAAGAAGACATTTTGCAAGCCCCAGTGTCGCTCTGGGTTCTCAGCAACTTCCATGTTTAAGGCATGACTCAAAACATGCAGAATTAAATGGGTATCTCAATGTACAGTGCAATGAGCTTTGGACTGGACTCATTCACTGCTATTCACACAGCTCCTCCTAAACAGGAAATCCTGAATTCTCACTCAAATTCTTTTCAAATCAGATCCAACTGCTGCTTGCCCACCTTTTAACCTCTGAAAGACCAAAAGCCAAACACTTTTACAAGTGGGAAAGATGACAAAAATCCTGAAACAATCAGTAGAAGAGGAAACTCCCTTAAATTCTTCACTCTAACTAGGGATTTTTATCTATCTATCTATCTATCTATCTATCTATCTATCTATCTATCTACCTACCTACTTACCTACACATACAATCTTCCTAAGTCAGTACCTCTGAGATGCCAGTATAAAAAGAACAAGAAGAATGCATTCATATCAGAAGGTACTGTGGATGGATGTAAGTTGGCTGCTTTGAAGGATACTGGGTAACTGTTTAACAATTCCCCCTTCTCAGCTTTTCTAGGGTGTCCCTCTCTAGATAACATGCTAAACTTGTTCCTGGGCTGTCTACATAAGAGATGATGCACTAATCATGAAAGTGCAGCCTCTTGTGGTTTGGCAGCAAGTATCACAGGCACTTATATAATGACAGTAGGGATCATGTGTAGCATTACCACAGAAAAACAGCCCTTTCGCTCACCCAGCAGCACTTACAATGGTGCTGGCACTGTGGTTTGATACTAATACAAGGAGAACATGGCAGTGCAAGCCAGGCCCTAAGGGAGTTGCTGTAATCCTGCTCACTTCTTCCCTGGTCATGCTGGTTTTAATTTTCTGTCCTGTGATATGGCTGAAGAGTAATATCGGTAAAACAAGTCGGGGGGGGAAGTGGGAAAAGGGGGAAATTACTTATATGTGGCTGGATTCAACTGCCAACTGAACAAACACAAACACTGTTTGTGTACAGTTCAAGTCCATGTGCTTTCCATTTGCAGTACCTCAGTGACCACTGCAAAAGTGCTGCAGGAACTTCGACAAATGCATGCGAATAGACTTATCCAAGAAGGAAACAAGATCTCCTGTGTCATCTGGTCCCATCACCAGCCACAGCAGGAAAGCATGTCAGCTTATCCTCCAATAAACTGATTCAAGCTCTGTCTGAAAAACAGAAACTTTTGCCCCCACTGCTACCATGGAAGTGCTAGTTTGAATCTTAAAGGCTGGCCACTAGTTTCCAGTATGCTTCTACTAATGGCCAGATCATGTCTGTTTTGTTCTTTTTCCAGTACTGACCATTAGGTTTAGTAATCTACTGCCCTTCTTGTTTTCTTCTCTGATGCATGTGTAAACTTCTGATATATCCCAGCCTGTATGTTCCCAGACTAAACAAGTAAAGCTCCTTTATTCTCAAGTTGCAGGTCAATCTTTCATCTCCCTGATGTTCACAAAGACACCCCTCCTTGCATATACTGCAGTGTTAAGTCACATTTTTGAAGTGTGAAGTGGCCATAAATGTACATGGTGCTCCAAGTTTGGTCTTACCGGTGGTATCTACAATGGTGTTCATGTGTCCATATCCCTTCTGGAAGTGCCTGACTGTAAGCAATCATAGCAGGAGAGGAGATAAGTCCTCTTTGTAGAACCATATAAGTAATGACAGCCCTCAAGGGACTCGATGGTACATAAAGAATGTATTTATACAGAAAGTGGATGGACAAAACCAGCATGTGACATAGGAGATGCTGGCAGTTGGGTGACAGTGCAGGAGACACTCACAGTTGTGCTGCTCTCATCCAACAGGATTACACCAATTACAGGAAGACAACAGCTGCAAGCAGATGGGAACTTCAAATACAGACATTTTCTCCAGAACTAGTAGCAGCAGCAACAGCTGTGCTGGAAAGGCAATGAGCTATTGCACCAAGAAGCCTGCAAAGTATGTCGTCCTTCCTGAACCATATTGCATCTCCTCCTCTCAGACAGGCTGACACAATTTCTTACCCTCTATTTTGTCTTCCAGGCTCAACCTACGCTGAGCTAATGAGTGAATGATTAAGCACCAGCCCATGCTACTCTATGCCCTGGATACAATTACCAAAGTTACAGTTCCAAGCTAAAGACCTGCAGATCATTTCCTTTCCATGAAATGCCATCAGAAAGGAAAAACAAAACTGAGGATGCTCACACAACTGCTTTGTTTACATGGCAGAAAGTTTCAATAACACAGTGGGAAACTCTGGGAGAAAATCTCTTCTCCTTCCCATTGTTCTCTTTCTGATGCTTGTGTTGGGGCAGCTGACAAAAATCAGCCACAAAATCAGAGACTTCTCAGACCATCCGTTTCCAGGGACTGCCCTGCCAAGCTTCATTGCAGAATGCAATAAATAACTGTCACAAATATGGATCCAAGCCTCCCTGGATTGAGCACCACCGCTCTACCCTTCCATCAGGTCCAGCCCCTGCCATCTCCTGATGGCAGCCTTCTCCCTCCTTGCACTCCACTCCCTGCTGTGCCCTTGCCTCTCTGCCAACACCTCCTCTTCATGGCCAGGCAGGGCACTGCTGGCACAGAGTCAGGCGTAGGCGAACAGTGCTGACACTATCTGCAGGCTTTCAAAGGCTCTCTGCCCTGTTGATTTCAGGGCTGTGAAGCAGAGAAATCTGTGCTGGCTTTGCAAAGGTTTAACAAAGGTTATTCATGCATGGTCAGGTGGGTCTCAGTACTCGCAGAACACCCATTACCAGGCTTTTGCTGGGGCTGGGAAGCTGGTTGTGGAGGAAAAATTCTGCTCTAGTCTGATCAGTTGGTCTCTCTCTCCCTGCTAAAGTTTCTCATAAAGACTCCATATGGTTCAGTACAAGATCTTTGGGAATGGAAAGAGGGAAATGAGAAAGATGCAGTCCCAATGGCAATTCCCAGACAGCACCAGCTACATGAAGATACTCCCATTTGCTGTCTGTGTGAAGAAGTTCACCAGCCATAGGGTATGGTTTTATTATGGCTTCTATGCTACTTCCCCACCTCCCCTCCCTTTTTTTTTTTTTTTTATGTTCCTAGGGGATAGGAGTAACACCATACCATACATATTTGTGCCAAATAATGTGTTGGATCATATACTTCATTGGAGAAAAACCTGGCAACATGAAACATGAGCCTGAAATTCATCTGCGTTTCCTCTAAGCAGGTAGGTTTTTCATCCATATGCAAAAAGTACAAGATAAATGGTCTCCAACACAATCAGGGTAAATCAGGGGAGCATGGAAGAGCTCCACTCAATCCAAAATCTTAGAAACATGCAGTGTTTTAGCTTCAAATCCTTCATGGCTTCTTCCTACCTTATTCTGATCTTTCATTTTACTGTAGAACAGTGCCTTTTCTTCTCTAGGTTATAAAAACATAGAGTGGTTTGGGCTGGAAGAGACCTTAAAGATTATCTAGTTCCAACATTCCTGCAGTGAGCTGCCACAGTTAATGGTCTGTGCCCTGTCCAGGTCTTTGCAAGACAAACTCTGTCTCTGAAGGATGCATTTAAGTCCTGTATCCTCAGAACAAGACCACTGAAGAACCACTGGCTGATGAACAACAAGAATCTGTGAATTCAGTTCACATCAAGGCTGCTTGTAGAAGTGCATCTCAAGATGACAAAACCATGGTCTGAACAGCTTGGTTTTCACGGAGGTGAAAATCATCTGAACAAATAAATAAAAGCCCAGCCATGTCAAATTCTTCCATCTGTCCTTTCAATTAATAAATATTCCATTTACTTAGCTCTGCCCAAAGTTCACTCCAGGTGTGTCAGATATTCTATGTAGAGTTTTGATGAATGCTCAGCATTGCCACAGCCTGCCCCACCATTTCTTTTTCTTTCAATACACAAAGTCTTATCCTTTTTAAAATCCTGACAGCTATAACTGCCTCCCACCATGTGCAAAGCAATCAGCTGCCTTAGGGCACACTCTTTTCCTCTAATTCTCCAGTACAATGATTCTTTTCTTCTGCCTTTTAGCCTGATCCCTTTAAAAACTGAGAATTTTTATAACAGGATTTGCACAAATCCTCTCATTTTCTGTTCATTAATTAGTTATAATGAAGCACCCTTTATAGATAAGCTATGAAAAGTTATTGCACTGCCTCTTGAACCCCTAAAGAAATTCTTACACTGAAGGCTTTCTACTAAAGACCGTTCGCAGCAACTATGGACGCCTGCTCATACACCTCCTCTCCCATCCACTGACAGACAGTAGCCTCTGTTTAGCACTACTAAGCAGCTTCACCCACTTACAGTTTTTCCAACAGTATAATCTGAATTTTCTTTATGGCAAATGAAGTTTTTCCCTTTGTGGCACTGACTGTGCTTAATGAATATCTGCCCAGAACAGATGGGGCCCAAGCTATTCAGAGTTTTCTCTTATACCAGATGTTGCTGCTGTGGGGCACAATTATGGGACATAACCTTTGTAGGGGGAGAGGAGGGGGCAGAAGACCTAGTAACACACAGATGTCTGTGCACACTCACACACAAGTTTGTTTGTCTGTACTGGTGCACAGAGAGATACGTTCCTGCCTCATGTGCCCACAAGTGGGTTTCTGGTGTGGCAATATGCATTTGTTAATAATAACTTTACACTGCTTGCAGAAAATTCCACTTTGTGCCTGCTAGGATGGATAAAGGCTGCTATTGCACAAGAGTCTCACTTAAGACATGGAGTGTTTTCAAGAACGAAAGCAGACCGGGCATTAGCAACTGCCTGGAAACCCAGCAGTGGGACTAATTCCCTGACTAACACTTACACTGTGATGCCTTTGCAGCAATATGTGTTAAATGCTGCTTTTTTGCCCACACTGAGTAGCCACAGTGCATTAAGAAAAAGTATCTGCTACTGGTATTTAAGTGGTAGCCATATGGTTATTGCATTTATTGCACCAGCTCTTCCAACCAGCCAGCTGAGTGTTGCATGGATATTAGAGAGGCTATTCATTAAACAGCCACGAAGGCTCCTCTGGCTCAAGATGCTGAGACCAGCTGTGCCTTCCACAGATGACTGTTATGGCTGAAACAGGATCACTTGAGGTGCTGATAAATCAGTCTCAAATCCCAGATTCAGGTCGAGGCTGCTCCTGTGCATGCAGCAGCTTTGGGCTGGGGTTTGATGTTGTTGCATACCTGTTTTATCACTGCTTCATCTCATTCAAAGTGACCAGCACAACACAAAGAGAAGAAAGATCTTCTAGATTTGAGCAATTCAGATAGAGACTGATCTTATCCACCTTTCACAGATAACCACCAACATTGAGCTAGGATTCAAGCTTCCCAGAACTGGGTGGTGCTGTATGTGGAGAGATACTCTTGTGCTTGGGAAGTAGCTACGCTTCAACTGAAGGTATTTTCTAAGGTGAAAGACTAAACGACTGTTACAGACGCAATCCATGACAGTCAAGATTCCTGCAGCTGATCATTCACCTAGCTCTGTAGGATCAATTATTCTTTTTTTTTTTCTTTTTTTTTTGTCTTTAATCTGTTAGCAAATAGGCAGCTAGAATCTCTTTCTCTGTTGGAGTATAATTTGCCTCTGAGCCTCTGCAGCCTGGACTCCAGAAACCAAGTGGGCGTCCACATGTCTCACCTGGAGCTCTTTGCCATAAGCACCAGGTTGGACCATTGTCACTTGCATCTGTGTTCTAAATGTTCTTAATGCCTGGACCAGTTCAGTCAGGTCCCAGATCCATTATTTGGACTACTTCATGCTTTATCTGATTAAAGGCTGCTAGTTGCTCAGGAGAGATAATGGTGCTTTGGCTGGCTTTGGCTCAGCCTAACTTCTCTGCTCCTTTCTCTTGTCCCTTTTGTACAGGGGGTAAGGGAGAGGCAGGGAGGGAGAGGCTAGTAGCTTCCCCTGTTCCTTGGCCAGGGGGTCCTGTGCTGTTTATTAATTGTAAATATCTGTAAATATTGTAAATCCTGTATATTTTGTACATATTCAATGAATTCCACTGTAGAGTGTAGATTTTGCTTGTAAATGCAGCTTCATTTGCTTCTAACTGAGTTGGTCTGGCAAAGTTAATGTTGGGGGAAACTTCACCCCACTACAAGCATAACAGAGAATGAGATAAATAGGAGGTATGTGATCTGGTATTCAACTGAAAGGTTACAAACAAGGAAGATGTCAATTCACTGTGTTTTCTTTCTTTCTTCTGCATCCTAAATGCAGCACGCTCCTGCCCTCATGCAGGGGAAGAGTGAGATGTGTGCCTCTATTACCATGGCTGTTGGCAAGGAAAGAGAAACACAAACACTAATCTACCTTGTGTAATTTGCAAACAAAAGTAAAGGACAGTTGAGAGTCAAAGTTGCATTGAAACAGATGCTTTCACTAACTGGAGCACCTTTGGACATAACCAGCTGCAGTGCTGGCTCCAAGTAGCAGCCCACCTCTTAAGAGAGTCTGAGGAAACATTTAAAAGGAAACCCTAACACTGATTAGCATTGTTTAAGAATGCCATGTTGAGCCAGAAAGGAAGCAGTCATTTTGTTTCTAAGGAGCACCATCAAAAAAATACCATCAAAACAAGATAAACGTTGCAGCCCAAACAATTTTCTCAGCACGTAACCCCACCTAGGAATTTCTCTTATGAAATCAGGCTGCCCTGTGCTTCCAGGTCCACCCACTAGGAGCAGCCATGCCTGAAAATCTCACCTCCACTGATGGGCCACTTATGTGGATGGCCTTTGTGGAAATAAGTGTGAATTTGTGTGCACTGTAAAGCCTGTACACCAGGCTCTGACACCCAGCCCTTGCAAACCAAGACCATGGAAGTGCCCTTGGAAGGAGAAAACCTCTCACTGCACAAGGTATATTTGAAGATTACTCCTTGCACCCCACTACTCCACCCAGATTGTTTCAGAGCACTGGGTGGGAAGAAGGCAGGGACAGCCTGGAGGTAGATGTGCTTAGCCCTCCCGAAGGATGTCCTGAAGGCACAGCAACACTTTTGCAGCCTCTCCTGCCCACTCACTGCTGTTCTCTGCCTGGAGGTCACAGGATTACTCGTGCTCCATCTACACTGCTCTCTGCAAGGTATTCTTCATGAAGCAGGTCTTATTCATAAATCATAGAATTGTTAGGATTGGAAAGGACCTCGAGGACCATCTAGCTCCAACCCCTCTGCCATGGGCAGGAACACCTCACACTGGAGCAGGTTGCTCAGAGCCACATCCAGCCTTAAAAACCCCCAGGGATGAGGCTTCTACCACCTCCCTGGGCAACCTGTTCCAGTGTCTCACCACCCTCATGAGGAAGAATTTCTCCCTACATCCAATCTGAATCTACCCATTTCTATTTTTGTTCCATCCCCCTAGTCCTATCATGACCTGACACCCTAAAAAGTCCCCCACCAGCTTTCTTATAGGTGTTTTTAAGATACTGGAAGGCCACAATTAGGTCTCCTCAGAGCTTTCTCTTCTCCAGACTCAACAGTCTGAACTCTTTCAGTTTCCTCATAGGAGAGGTGCTCCAGCCCTGTGATCATCCTCATGGCCCTTCTCTGGACACATTCCAGCACGTCCAGGTCCTTCCTATAACAGTGGTTCCAACATTAGACACATTACTCCAGGTGGAATCTCACCAGAGCAGAGGGGAGAATCACCTCCCTCAAGCTGCTGTCTATGTTTCTCTTGATGCAGCCCAGGATGTGATAGGCTTTCTGGGCTGCAAAAGCAGACTGGTGGCTCATATTGAGCTTCTCATCCACCAGCACCCCTTTTTTTATTAGAGATGTTGCATAGAGCCTGGGATAAATACAACCCTTTTTGTTGTTTAATAGATCTCTGGGGAAGTAGATCCACAGAAATGAGCTGCAATGCAGAAGCACAGGTTACCAACACAAGCCTGTGAACCAGGCAGCAAGCAACATGCAGCAGGGAACCACTCTCATCTCAGAGATAGTAAAATTACCTTACTGCCACCATCTTTGCTCTCTGAGATGTTATTTCCCAGCTTTTCATGTTTCTCCAGTTGTTTCCCTTCTAATGCAATGGACAAATGCCTTCCTGAAAGACTATCCAACCCCATTTTATGTTGCCAAAAAGGCTCACACAGACATCATGCCCAAACCATTTCTGTGTTTTGCTTTCCCATCTCTACTTTTTCTTTAAACAGTTGTGGCTTGCTTCTAATGGTGCTTTTACTCCTGTGTGGCAAAGGAGAGTCAAGGTCAATACAAAGCTTCTCTGTGCAGTTAATAGAAACACTTTTTTTTTCTTCTTTCCCTATTACAATCAAGCAATGAGGTGTTTGCCTTCAAATGCTGGTGAGAAAGAGCAAGAAATGAGGCACATGAAACAAAATCACCACTTGTTCTTTTCTTGCAGTAGTCCTCCCTGGCTGGCATTGAACTTAGCATATTTCCTTATTTCTAGTTGGTTAAGGATGGAAATCTTCCTGGGCAGGAAGGCTGCAAGAATTGCTCCTTGAGAGCTTCCTCTTAGATTTCCACCCTGCTCCATGGTAGAACAATTTCAGAAGTCTGGGATGCCATGGACATGCTGGGAACACGTTTTACCTCTTCCCCCAATTACAGATGAAAGCAGCAGAGGGAAACTGGAGCAAGCACCACAGGTGCAGAAGAGCCAGAAAGGAACAGACACAGCAACCTCCCATCAGCAATGAAGGCTGATGTTAAGATTGTGGAGATATACAAGCACAGGAAAAGGGAGTTCATGGCACTCAGTTTTGTAACTGTTTGTAGTCTTCACTAAGATATTAAGGAATTCCAGACAGCTGGAGGTAAGCCATTGTGCAATTCAAGTTAAAACCAAACAGAAAGTGGGGACCATATCCCAAAGTATGGCTCTTGGCTGACCTTTATCTATTTGTGGGGGCTATAAATCTTTCTGATAATCTCACTGCAGTTTTCCCTGATAACCATTGGGTCTGAGGAGACAATTGTCTTTGGCCAGAAGGAAAAGAAATGGAGGAAGGTCAGCACAAATACTTACTCTGAAAGATACTAATGAAGAGCAACTTACTGTGTCTGGCCTTCATACATGTTAGTGGGAAAAAAACAAACACAGAAAATACCTTCTTCCTTATAATAGACTCTTGAATCCACCCCTGACTAGTTTATTAGCACAATTAGATTATACATTGTGTTGCTCTGCAGGTAGAACTACTTGACATCTTTTTCTCTCATTAAAGAGCATCGTTCACAGCTCAGGATGTCAGCACTTTCATCAAGGCCACCATTTTGTGTTTTCCTGGTTCTTCGTGGATGTGTGAGTGCTGGAAAATGCTCAGAGGAGATTCAACGGTGCTGATACAACTGCTGAGTGGATCCCTGCTGTAAACACCCTGGGCACTGCCCAAGTTGTTCACAGGTAGAGAAAGCACTCATCACACAAAGGAAAAGCCTTTAAGGTGCGTGCACCGGGCAGTTGGTGGCTAATCAGATGCACACAACTAACGGCAGTCTCTTGTACGGCAGCTCTGTGGTTAAGGATGGCCTTGGGGCATCATGCTACAAAGGGCAGGTCTTGTGAAATGCTTTCTAAGTGGCTCAGCCACCTGTTTAGGAGGGGCAATAGATACTTGAAATGGTAACCTAAGAGCCATGTAAGGAAAGTCATCCAATTCCTCTTGACACCATTTATCACACAGTTTTTACCTTTTCACAACTGGCTTATCAGGATGAAAGGCTTGGACAGCACTTCATCACACTTGATAATGTCTGTTATCACCCCATGCTGAGCACAACCAGGTCTGTTTGCTCAGACAAAAGGAAAGATACTCCCTTTTACGCTAAAGGACAATTATCAAATAAATGTTCACACGAAAGGAACAGTGGTTAGTTGCAGTGCAATGAAGGTGTAGGACACTGCTCTGTGTTCACGTGGAGCTGCTGGAGGTGTTGCTATTCCTCTTGGCAGGCAAGGAAAATTGTGAAGGAGCACAGGGATTTGAAACAATTTAAGCAAGAACGGCTGGGTGCATCTGCTGTGACAGAGACTCATTTGAGGGAGAAACGCAGAATACTGTGCCCCACGACTCCCAGCCAAGTCTGCTAAGAAACTATTGGTCCATCCCTATTTTTCTCATGCTTTGCTGCTCTGCCAGCCAGGACTGTGAATTCCTCCAGTTTCACTGGCTTTTCCTAATTGTTCAGGCGGAGATCTCTGTGCCAGAGACAGGAGATGCTGTGTGGTGTATCTTAGAAGCATGATGTGAGGAATCCTTTGCAAAAGCATCGACATTGACAAATTTTGCCTAATCCATAATCACAATTTATCTCAGTAAACTTGGGAGCAGAATTTCAGCTGACTTCTCTGGGAACAAAGCAAAGGCACTGTTGCAATGCTAATTAAGAACCTGTACCCACTATAGTGGGATATTTTACACAGGATAAACAGGTGAAGGCAATATGAATGTCAGAGCACTCGTGGCACTCCTAGGGCAGACCCACCTGAATTAAAAACAAAAAAACACACAACAAAAAAACAACTGAAAACAAGAGAGGATCTAAGTAGCCTAAAAGTCCTGCCTGAATATCTAGCAGAATAAACAAGAGAGGATCCAAGTGACAACCCAAACTTCCCTTGCCTGCTTCCTTTCAGAAGTCAAGTCCTGGGGGATGCTGGCTTGTTGGCATTGCTGAGGGACAAAAGAAGGGTGATCCATGCCAAATAACAACATGCACACGTGGTTTGCTGTCTAGGTTTGTCCTTCCTCTCCACACAATCTTATGCTAAGCACCGTTCACTGTACTGAATTTTCCCCAACTGGTATGCAGTGTAAAGCTGCTAGTCCTTCCCTCAGTCCACAGGCATGTGACTGACCTGTGTGACTGCCTCCAAGGTCAAAAGAAAGTTGGGAAGCATTTTTTTTAAGTTTTACTAAGACATATTAATAGGTTAATTTCAACACACAGGGGCTGTTCTTAGTGACCAATTACTCTACTGTTCACTAGTCTCATACTGCGTTTCACCTTCAGCATCCTCTTTAACTCCTTAAGCTTAGTTAAAAGAGTTTAATATGCATCTATTACTTTTATAATAGGCAAAAAGGTAATTTTTCTTGTGCTTTTAAAGAAAATACATATGCTCTTTTTAAAAGGTATCTATTAATGGGGGTAATGTATGAAAAGAAAGGGAGGTATTCCTGAAAGATTGTGTGAAGTAATGCATGAGACAGAAGATCTTACTTAAAAGAATAACTTTGTGCATACAAATCTGAATTATGATCTTGTTTATGTTAAGCTCAGTCATGGATACTTAGTGCATCAGTAATCTAGAAAAAGGATGTATCTTCTTGAGACGGTTATTGCTTTGAAAACATGTAACAGTATGACTAAAAGGAAGTAATTCTGCAGAAAAACACTTATACATATTCCCAGACATGGTTAGGGTCTTGGATCAGCTAAATTAAAAAGCCTAAATGACGAGGTTCACTGTTCCTCACAACCTTGCCAGTTGTGCTAAGAAAGTACTTTCTCATTTGTTTGGTTTTTGTTTGGTTTTGTTTCTCTCTCTTTTTTGTCCCCTTCTTCTCTTGGGTCATATCAATACAATACTTAGATCTAAGAAAACTTAATCTCATTTTCCCTGTTCCACTTCCAGTCCTTATCTTATCCACAAGAAGCAAGTAAGTGAAGTCCAAAAAAGATAGGAGAAAGCTTCTGTCCTTGAGATGCACTGCTGATCCTTCCTGCCTGCCCAAGTGTTTTCATCCAGTCTTGCTGAAGCTGACAGTGGTGAGAAATGCTTACTGACTTTTTTCCCGTCTCATTATATTCCTCCTTGCTCATTTTACAATTTATACCTGCCTTAAACCGTACACTTTGATGGTGGTGTGCCTGATTCAAAGCAAATACCACTTGCAACTGCAAGGGAAGCAAAAATGAGTGTATAAAGCACAGCACCACCTCCCAGTGAATGAGGCAGAAGACAGGAATGGTTTAAATCTTTGTGTCTCAAAAGAAAAGCCACAAGGACAGTCTCTGAGCTATATTCCTCAGAATGTCTCCCTTGCTCTGAAAGTCCTTTCAACAAGGCACAGGTAATCAAGAAGCCTTGAAACTTCCATGCTTCAGTGCTGGTATGTAAGTAGCTTTTGTAAATGATTTTATTATTTCTTCTGGCACATGTATGTTCAAATCCTTCACTTGGAAAGAGGTGAGATATCTTTTAGAATACTTAAATGTTATGTAACAAAGGGCACATATGCCTCTCCTGACCAGGAGGAAGCATGGAGCTCAGCTCCAGCTTGCACTAGCTGATACACAGATGCTTGTGAGTACCTCCTTACTCTAGGATAACGAGATAAGAGAAGCGTTTGCTCCCTGATTTTCCATGAAATGATTTTGAGTGGAAAAGAGCTTTTGTAAGTTTGTAAATGAACTACAATCTTGAATCGGAAAAAGGTGTGGTTTGTGCTGAGAACAAAGCCTGGCTGTGATCTAGCTGCCTTGCCTGGAAGTTCTCTGGAGGGGACCAAGCTGCATGAATCAACAGTCTGGTTATTCAGTGTGATAGATCACCATGGTGTGTTTTTTTTTTCATGCTTACATTTAACTTCTTCCAGAGTCAGATACACTATAGGAAAAAATAAACAAAACCCAAACAAACAAAAAAGCAAAACAAAGATAAGGAAGAAAGATATGGATAATGACAAGAAAGCTAAAGATGCTTATGGAAAGATGCAATGTGTTGTATCCAGCCAACCTTCCACCTCTCCTTTACTCGAGCCCTCTGATAGTGTTGAAAGCATTTTTAAGTGTCTAATATTTCAGTGTCTGATTGACAGCATCACTCTTGGCTATTTGATTTTCACAAGACATGATAAGATGAGCCTCCCTAAAAGTGAAACCCTGAATTTTTAAAGCTGGTGTGATCCAGATTGAGAAAATTTCTTGCTGCATGAAGCACTGCTAGCAAGTTGTCTCTTCCCTGAGCTCTCCAGCATGCCACCATTCCCACTGTCTTTCTAGCCTAGAGACCCAGTATAGGGTATCATTCCAAAACTCAAAAAGCAGTGTTCCCACTAGTCTATCAGGTCTCATTTTAGAGGATCAAATATGCTTGATAGAGGTCTCTATGTATATAGCATGATGTCTTTTGCACTACTTAAACTATTATCATACTATGAATTTTACTCCTGGCAGCTCCTTTCATCTCCTCTAGATCTTGTTATAACTGCAACTTCTTTTATGTCACCTCCCACACACTGAACAATCCTCCAATGAAATACAATAGCCAAAACTGTTCCCTTCAACAGCTCCTGGAAATTTCTAATGATTCCTGTCACAATAGCCCCTCATTCTGTCAAAGCAACAGGCAACCAAAAACCTGTTCTGCAATGGCCATTTGAAATGAAGAGATGCTTCTTCCTGTCCTGTGTGAACCTGTAGTGCTGGTAAACAATATGGTATGATGATAACATGTATTTTCTGATGTCCTGTCTGGGAAGTAGCTGCAAAGTGCCAATGCATCATATAAACATGCATAATACAACCTTTAACCTCAGTTGGCCCTGAACTATGCTCACTTACAAGCCCAGAATATTATGCATCACACAACATGCACTCTGCAATGCAGAGGGAATGTCTATTTGTTGATATGGCAAAGGACATCTAAATTATGTGATGCGATAGACAGACTTCCAGTAATGTGGCAGGATATGACCCTCTTGCAACCAACATCAAGCTGCCCATCTTAACTTGTTTCACATTGTCTCATTGTACTTCTCCCCCTGTCACATTTTGGATACGTGTTTGGGCTTGTCGAAGACCACATAAACATCACCTATCACCTAACTCAAAAAAATGGAGGGGGCAGACATGCACACAGAACAGAGGGATGGCATGCATTTTGTTGTATGACTGGTGTGCTTCAAGATGTGTGACAAATAAAGAATCCTTCGTCCCCCTGCACAGAAGGGTGTAAACTATCAAAGCCACACACCCATATGAAGGAGGGAAGTTGGCTACACAGTGCCATGAGTGGCTCCAAGGGACATGTCACATCCCACTCTTGCTAGAACCATCTCTGCCTGGGGGACAATCTCAACCACTCCCCTTGGTGCATCAGAAACATTCAAGCTCACCGTGTCCAATCCACCTGACCTGCCATGAACCTCATCTTTTGCAGGAAGGGTCAGCTGCAGGCTAAGTAGACTATACTAACAACTGCTGTAATTACTGATGGCGTTTAGTCAACCCTGAATCTGTAAGAGATTTAAGGGCCCTTTCAAAACTGCTCCATCTCCCTGGAAGCAGGCACCAGCAAAGTGCTACTCTTGGTCTGCCAAGAACAGGTGTTGTATTTGTTGAAAACAACTTAAAGGCAAAAGATCCATTAACATTCTTGCACAAAGACAACAGTTTGTTCCAACAGACTTAAAAAAACTTTCTGTAAAAAACAAAACAAAACAAAACAACTCAGCCCCACAGGCATTTAAGTCCTGCCTAAGAGACATTTCCATTCCTGCATTTTTGAGTGATGCAAGAATAAGAGAACACTGAACAATTTAGTGGACTTTACAATTCACAGGTGTAAATCTAGTGTAATAATCAGATCATAACTCCTGAGGGTACATGGATAACAACTCAGAAAACATGTTCCCTGTGCAAAGTCTGAATTTACCTGCTACAGCAAAGTGCAGTAGGCTTTATATTTAAAGTGGCCTCAGTGACAAATTATTCTACTTGAAAATACCATGTTTGTTCCTAACTGGAAATAAAATCTTCTGCAAGACTATGCTTTCAGAATGCTTTAAGTTAGAGGAAAATTGTCATGTGCATCAATCAGAACTACTACATGAAAACCTCAGAAATCAAGTGTGTATATATCAGTGACCTCTGTATGGCCACGCTTAGCCCTCCAAAAGCAAACTGTGCAGCTCTGAAGTATGCTAATAAGAAAGGAGGATTCTGTATGCAAAAACAGAACGTGACCCAGAATTTGTAAAGGTAATACTACGGAATAAATTCAGTTTTATAATGTTAAACAGATGTGACCAAATGATTAGTGGAAAACCCAAAGGCAAAACATTTTGTCTTGACCTATTTCTGTTCTCAAATGCATTTTGAAAACTCCTTCTGGCTATATCCTTACATATAAATTCAGAGATCTTAGCCATGTGCCACAGTTCTGGCTCTCCTATTTCAAAGAACAACACAGAATATGCATGACAAAACCTGTGCTCAAAGTACTCCAGTAGCAATTCTAAATGGTGCATGATTCTGTATTTTAACAAACCTTTCCCTCTGGACTGGATAAGATATAGGTAATGAGCAGGGATTATCTGGGAGGTCTGTCTCACTGCCTAACATCACAGTAATATTTTGCTGTTAAATTCTGTTCCATAAGCACACTGAAAATCTCCAGTGCATGTTCACTACTTGTCCTGTGTGACAACTTGCCTTCGGATCCTTGAGGTCCCTTCCAGCCCTAACAATTTTATAATTCTATAATTCATGTATCCTTGAATCAGGAGCATGTGGCAATTTTGTCTGTTTGAGGGACACTTGAAATGAGAGGACAAGCTTACCAGGTTCATCTTGAATTTGTCATGAAAAGTTCTAGATTTGCTTTCATTTCAGACTGTGGTCAATGGCTTCAGGGCTGTTCAGTCTGGAGAAGAGAAGGCTCTGAAGAGACCTAATTGTGGCCTTCCAGTATCTCAAGAGGGCCTATGAGAAAGCTGGTGAGGGACTTTTAGGGTGTCAGGTAGTGATAGGACTAGGGGGAATGGAGCAAAAATAGAAATGGGTAGATTCAGACTGGATGTTAGGAAGAAGTTCTTCACTATGAGGGTGGTGAGACACTGGAACAGGTTGTCCAGGGAGGTGGTAGAAGACTCATCCCTGGAGGTTTTTAAATCCAGGCGGGATGCAGCTCTGAACAACTTGGTCTAGCGTGAGGTGTCCCTGCCCATGGCAGGGGTTGGAACTGGGTGACCCTTGAGGTCCCTTTCAACCCTAACAATTTTATGATTCTATGATTTTTCTCTATTCCAGATTTATAGTCATGATGCCCATAAGAGCCTCCCCATGCTGTACTGAAGGCCCTTCAGGTGCCAAAAGGCATACATAGCTTATTTATCTTGGGGCCTTCAGGCATATTAGATGCCAAACTTGTCTCTCCTAAACCTGCAGTGCAAAGCATGTGGATCACTTTCCTTGGGGCATCCTACTGTACAGGAGGCTGTTTGGAGTTGGGAACAACCCTGTTGAGTTCCACTCTCTGCAAGCACTGAGAAGCATCAGGAAGCTCATATACATTCAGCTTAAAATGAAAAGATTTCCCACCATGGTAAGCAACTTTCCTTGCTCTAGTGAAGTTTCTGCAATTGATGATGTTGAATTAATTACAATAACACATAATTACCACAACCTGCCATCTCGGCCAAATGTAAGCTCTTTCTGCTGCAGTATCTCTTCTGTATCTGTGTGTGTTTCTGTAAACTCTAACCAAGCCATTAAGCATAGAAAAGATGGACTGATAAAAAGCCCCAGAGTAACTCACATGGGATTTCTGTCATGAAATATGCAGTGCTGTGCAAATATCTAAAGACGCGGAGATGAGAGCCTCTACCACTTGATTAGCCAGAACAGGTTAGCAGCTGGGGCTGCAGGAAAAGGAGGCATGACTCAGCAATCACTGGTTCTCTCCCCCCCCATCAATCCTTTGTTCATTTAAGTTTTCTTAATGCCTGCCTGGCATTTTGGTGAAGAGGGAGGTATAGGGAATTCAAATCAGTAAAACCACTAACGGTACATGGAATACTCACAGTACTGACAAAGAAAACACAATTTTACTGTTCTTCAAGCTGTGAAAGGCACTTAGAAGAGTTTTTAATTTCATTCTTGTTACTGATTAAAAGTAGGACACACTTGAAAGAAAACAAAACAACCAAACTTGCTTTTGCGCAGTACCTCATGGATTACATTTTAGTTTTTAAAACCTAAAACTGAAGTTCTTGCTTCTTCCCTAAACAAGCTCCTGAAGTTGATGAGGTTTGGACAGACATCACTGATTTTTCTATACTTCACCACCAAAGCAATTCACAAATTATTTGAGACTTGCAAAGACTGACAGATTGCTCTATGCAAAGAAGTCAGATTGTGGATCACCATATTTCTTAATTGTGAGAGAGTCCCTGAAAAAAATTGAGCATCTGAGATTAAATATTTCGAGGTTTATTTAATTTGTAACTAGTAAAATAAAAATGTCCCAGAAAATAGCATTTTTTGAAATCCCAACCTTTCTAAAAAATAAAATAAAATACAAAAACAGAAGAAAGAAAAAAGATGGCAAGCTGTGCAGGAAGAGAGCAGACTGTTTTGTGTTTGCACAATATGAAACACATTTCTTTGAATCTAACAAAAACATAATATAATTTCCTCTGACAGGTTTTATCTTGCATTTTCCCATATCTGTAAGCTGATTCTACCCCCACCCCCCACCCCCTCTTTTATCTAATCAAACAAAATTATTGTTTTCTTTAAGCTCAGAATAGGCCTTCTGGGAATCTGAGCTGAACAATGCAAGAGGTACACAGAACCATAAAGGCACAGAATAACAACAAAATACTCGGAGAAATGCAATAGGTGATATTCTGGTCATAGTGGAGTTGATGAGGTATCTGACATTAGGGTGAGGTTTTATCCAGTGTTATGGCTGTCTCCATGGCTGTGTAGCAGATCACAGACACAAGAGTTGGTAAGCAGGGAAGCTAGGCAGGTTCCTTTGGGTCTGGCTTCACCTGTTTCTTGTCTATCTTCCTCTTCATAATGAAGTGAAAGTATCTTTAGTTGGAGAAGGAAAAAAAGTCCCTCTTGATGCAGTATTTTTCATTGTAAACCTACTTTCTAAACACATATTCCTGAAGTTCCTACTCTGGACTTCATACAGACCTGTGAATCTAGGGGACAAAAAAAAAAGGTTCAGGCTTGGCACAGGTTTGAATTTAGTTTGAGACTAAAAAGTGACCCTAGCACTTAAATTCTCCCAGATAATGAAAATCATTAGCTTTAATTTTATTTTCTCGCCTCGCCAACAGCTACAACTACTGTCCTTGCTATATTTAGTTGCCTTTATCTTCTCTCATAAAAGGCACATTAGGATGGAGAAGGGCCTCTTTCAATCTCAGACATTTTTGGAGCAGGAATGTGCTATCATCATGCCTTGCTGCTAATACTCGAATCTGTTTCTTGCAGCACTTTCAATGGAACAGCATCCTATTTGTATGAGGACAGTCCTGCTCTCCAAACTGGTGAAGCATGGGTTTGATGGATGGACCACTAGATGGATAAAGAACAGGCTTGATGGCTGCACCCAAAGAGTGGCTGTCAATGGGTCCATGTCCCAGTAGAGGCCAGTGACAAGCGGAGGCCCTCAGGGATCAGTCCTGGGACCAGTCTTGTTCAACATCTTTGTGGGTGACATGGACAGTGGCATTGAGTGCACCCTCAGCAAGTTTGCTGATGACACCAAGCTGTGTGGTGCAGCAAACATGCTGGAGGGAAGGCATGTCATCCAGAGGGACCTTGACAGGCTGGAGAGGTGGGCACATGCCAGCCTCATGAGCTTCAACAAGACCAAGTGCAGGGTCCTGCATCTGGGTCAAGGCAATCCCAGGCACAAGTACAGGCTGGGCAGTGACTGGCTGGAGAGCAGCCCGGAGGAGAGAGACTTGGGGGTGCTGGTGGACAAGAAGCTCAACATGAGCTCTCAACATGCACTTGCAGCCCAGAAAGCCAATCAGATCCTGGGCTGCATCAAGAGAAGTGTGGCCAGCAGGTCAAGGGAGGTGATTCTCCCTTCTACTCAGCTCTGGTGAGACCCCACCTGGAGTACTGCATCCAGTTCTGGAGCCCCTATTACAAGAGGGATCTGGAGGTGCTGGAAGGTGTCCAGAGAAGGGCCACGAGGATGATCAGAGGGCTGGAGCACCTCTCCTATGAGGACAGACTGAAGGAGTTGGGGCTGTTCAGTCTGGAGAAGAGAAGGCTCCGAGGTGACCTCATTGTGGCCTTCCAGTATCTGAAGGGGGCCTACAGGAAGGCTGGGGAGGGACTTCTCAGGATACCAGGCAGTGATAGGACTAGGGGGAATGGAATGAAGCTGGAGGTGGGGAGATTCAGGCTAGATGTGAGGAAGAAGTTCTTCACCATGAGAGTGGTGAAGCCCTGGAATGGGTTATCCAGGGAGGTGGTTAAGGCCCCAACCCTGGAGGTGTTTAAGACCAGGCTGGATGTGACTCTGGCCAGCCTGATCTAGTGTGAAGTGTCCCTGCCCATGGCAGGGGTGTTGGAACTAGATGATCCTTGTGGTCCCTTCCAACCCTGACTGATACTATGATACTATGATATGATAAAAGCAGGATCTTCCCTCTGGGATTCATACTCTCTTGCTTTAATTAAAAAGAAATCCCATTAAAACTTGTCACTGCCACAACTGAATCAAATTAATTAAAAAAAAAAAAAAGAGGAAGTTTTCAGGAGGCAACATAAATATGTACCATAAATCTGTACACTTAATACTGTAAATGGCAACTTACAACTTGGAAGTACTTTCCTCAGGTCTGAGGAAATCCACTGAAGTGGGGTAACAGTGATTAACACTGTGCCCACTACATCTACCCCAGGGAAAGGAATGCTATTTATTTTTAGGTCAGATTCACTCAAAAGTGCACACATGCTAATGATGATCATAAAAATTTTACTTCAGATGCAGAAACTGTTTAAATATTTACTTCCTTAAAAAGAAAAAAAAAAAAAGAGAGAGAGAACCAACTTAAAGACAGACTAAAATTGCTCTACTTACAAATGAAATCACATTTGGGACACCTTTGTTTTAAAGCTTTCAGTAAATGAAGCAGGATGTGCTTTCAATTTCCTACTATTAAGGGATATGGGTTTGACCTACTGTTGTAGATGAACTTTTCATGGGTGTGCAGCTGAACTAGGGGAATGATGGCAGAAGATTAGACACAAATTAAGCTTACACTGGCTCTGCTGATCATTCAGTCCTTCACCTATGGCTGTAAAGCCAAAGACATTGCAGAGTGAGGGACAACAAAAGCAGAGATGGCCAAGCTCTGTGCAATGGCATGGCTGGTAGTTTCAAGACACTGGGCAATTAAAGCATTGCACTAGCAATAAACCAGCTGTTTTAAAAAGAGCATTTGAGGCTCAGGTTGGGGTGTGAAGCATTGCACTTGCTAGGGCAGGGGTGTGAGCCATTCAGTTAAAGGGCAGCTATAATTCCTCCCAGGGTTGAGGTGAAATGGAGAACACAGACATGTCCCTGGGGAGGAAGGCTCACTTCCTGCTCAGCCCATCCCACCCCACAGTGGTCATCAGGGATGTGGGAGAAGGTTCACAGGGCTCCCACTTGGGCACAGCCCAGCATGAGGTCATGATGGACTTGGAAGAGGCTTTCTCTTGGATCTGAGGGCAAACTTGAACTGATGTGAGCACATTTGCCCAGGGCTTTAACCCCTTAGCCACTAGTTCCTTGCTTGATGGTGGCTGTGCTGCAACAACTGCACCCTTGGTGCAGGACAAGATGTCAACCATAACTAAGCAATAGATTAGTAAACCAGATGAAAACTCTGTCAGTGATCCATACTCCGTTGCATTATCAAGCAGCTGAATAAACTCCTCCCTAACTTTTGTCATGGAGGAGAGAGGACATTGCAAGGGTGGGAGTAACCTCTTCCTCTGCATTACTGGATGTGGATATTTGAAGTGGGAAGATGGTGTTTGCGCTGTATCAAACAGAAACTTCTAGTTGTGGTTTCTGATCTGGCTCCAGGTTTTGTCAGCTCAAATGTTAACTCTTATTCATGTCTCCACATCCCTCTTGAAACTCTTACACACCATGGCCACAGCAGCTTCATCTCTCCCTGCTCTGCTCACATAGCCAAAGTATTGCCAAACAGTCCTGTTTCCAAACTTTGTTAGCCTCTTCCAGGCAGGAAAAAGCCACAATGGAATACTCCAACTGCCAGATACTGCTTCCTGGATGAAGGCCTACGTTCAGTTGTCTGTTGTAGCTATTTCCATGCTCAGCTATGCTTCCCCTACTTGCTTTTTGTGCTGGCCTGTATCAGGAACAGTGTGGCCAGCAGGAGCAGGGAGGTCATTCTGCCCCTGTACACTGCACTGGTTAGGCCATAACTTGAGTACTGTGTCCAGTTCTGGGGCCCTCAGTTCAGGAAGGATGTTGACTGGCTGGAACATGTCCAGAGAAGGGCAACAAAATTGGTGAGGGGTTTGGAGCGCAAGCCCTATGAGGAGAGGCTGAGGGAGCTGGGGTTGCTTAACCTGGAGAAGAGGAGGTTCAGGGAGACCTTCTTGCTCTCTACAACTACCTGAAGGAGGTTGCAGACAGGTCTCTTCTCCCAGGCAATCAGCACCAGAACAAGAGGACACAGTCTCAAGCTGTGCCAGGGGAGGTTCAGGCTGGAGGTTAGGAGGAAATTCTACACAGAGAGAGTGATTTCCCATTGGAATGGGCTGCCCAGGGAGGTGGTGGAGTCACCATCATTGGAGGTGTTCAGGAGGAGACTGGATGGGGTGGCTTGGTTGCATGGTTTAGTTGATTAGGTGGTGTTGGATGATAGGTTGGATGTGATTATCTTGAAGGTCTCTTCCAACCTGGTTTATTCTGGTTTATTCTAGTCTATTCTATTCTATTCCATCAGGACAGTGGTTTTCCATGTGGATTGTCACTGTTGCAGCAGCATTCATGACAAAATTGGACAGTTATGTTAGAGGTGCTCTTGTCAGTGCCTCCGTGACAGGGCAGCTCATCAGATTTGAGTGGTGGGGCTTGAGGATGGCTGGAGTCACGGCAGCATAACTGAAAGCAAAATTTGACCCACATCGTCTTTATTATGAATGGCAAAGGACCCTGTCTGCTCTGCAAGACTCAGAGAGTGCTTGAAGGGAGAAGAGACATGGTTTAAAACTTTGAAAAATTTGACCCAGCAACCAAAAGGATTCCTGTTGGTTCTCAGAGCATCTTCCCCGTTTACAGCATGCCAGGGCTCTTTCCTCTCCCACCTTGGATAAAGGCAACATTAGAGAGGGAGAGAGGAAAGCAGTGGGGGTCTATTCATGCTTGCCAGAAGGCACAATCAGAGTCCTTTGAACAGCAAAAAAACTTGTAACATCACTCATCAATGGATTAAGAGACATACATGATCCTTTTTGTAGAGAATGTGGATTATGGACCATCTGTTGATCTGTTTCACCCTGGGTAGCACATGTGAGCATTTCTGATAAGCATAAGGCAGGACAGCATGCTCAGGCTGCATTCTTTGACTGCCTTGCTCCCCACAAAGATACAGCCCATATGGGGTGTGTGACATTCTCTCCCATTCTGTGAAAATAACTTTTCTTTCCTATGAAGTATCCCTTGACTGCTGGAGATGACAAAAGGTCCTTGGGGAAGAAGGTGTGAGCTTCAATCCCCAGGATTCAGATTTGTCACTGTTGGACCTGATGAATGTGCACAGAAGTGTAAGAAATCATGATCTCAGTCAACAAATATTTTCTGCCTCATGCAGATGAAGAACAAACAATTGCAAAGCATGTTTTGAGAAGAGCTGGATTTAACAACTTACTGCTCTCAAAACTTGACTTGAGCAAGAGAGTGTTTCTGTTCTGCTAATACCCTTCTTCTTAGACCTTCTCCTTCCTTCTGTCACCCAATTGTTCAGGTCTACCTCTACACTGATATTTCAGTGATGTCCTGGTTTTAAGCAGCACGTAGAGGTGAGTTAATTCAGACCCAAAGACCTCAGGCTGATTATCAAAGTCATGCTAATTAGTTGGCCGAACATGGAGTATGTTAGTTTTATAGCAGTACTTACAAACTTCTATCAACAGAAATGCTGCCATGTGAAGCTGGAGGGTGCACATATTAAGAAATCCGTACATAGAAACAAGATAATCCACTGATCAGAAAGACTCAAAGTTAATGGTGACCAGATCAAATCAAGATTTTATTACAAGTGGATTCTGAACAAGATGCTCTTTCCAACTGAACTAGGGAGAATAATTTGAAATTCAAGTGAACACGAACTCAGATCTGATTTCAAGGAGAATTTCCACATGGAAAAAAAGTGAAGAACTGCTGGCAAGTAATAGATGTATTGAGGGCTAGTAAGAGTCGGAGCTGGAAAATGTATGCGTGGCAATGGTGAAATTTCCAAACCCCAAAGGATTAAATTTAATTGGATTTGAAGGAGCTGATAAAAAGCCTTAAGTTTCAAGGCAAATGAAACTGTATTTGAGTAGAATCCTCTCCATCATTGCATTGTTTCCTTAACCGTGAAAACTGCTGAAGCTGCAATTTATTTAAGGGTCTTTACTGGTTTAAACTTATGTCATTCACTGCTGTACCCCTGGGTTTTTCAATCACTTTTGTGCAGTGCTGTCCCACATATTTTCCATTTAGCTTCTGTTGACAGATGTCAACCTTTAAGATTTTTCCTCCCCCTGCATGCCCCAGTTATACATCACTAGGGAAATTTAAGAAATTTTCCAGTGAGTTGGCTTAATTGACTAAAAATTAGTAAGGGTCATATGACACAACATTTTGTCCTGGCTTTAGATTACTCCTGTAAACTTGATCAGCTTATTTTCTGATCTAGAGCACTGATGGATTGATCAAAAGCAGCACTGGAGTGGCCCTAATCAGGTTTTAGACCAGGCCATCTCTTTCTCTGTCTCTCTCCCCCCGTGCCTCTAATTTCAGCTTCTTATCTTAAATCAGTCATGCCATCTGTAGGGGAATGCAATTAAATCCAAATCTACCTGAAGTCAACAGAAAACTTTTTACTGGCTTTATTACTCCTGCACAGACTCCAATGCATGGCTTTTCCAGAGCAGGATGTACCACGAGCAGAGTTTGTTAGGAAATTCTTTCTTTGGTATGAAACAGGCTTTATAGGTCATGTTGAAATGGGTATTAAACTAAGGAAGCTGTAACTGCCACAAACCAATTGTTTGTCACACACACCCCTTTCCAATTACATGACTGTTCTGGAGGCCCAGCAAAATGGTGCCACACACACACATGCTTTCAAATGGAAATACTTATCTGCACCTCCCCAATTAAAAAAACCCAGCTGATACTCAAGAGCAGGCACACATGTGAAAACAACTGTGTGAAATGAGCTGCATCAACATGGAGACTGCTTTACAAATCTGCTTCATGTGGTCAGCTTTATGAAGATGATGAGCTGATGTGGAAGTCAGATGTTTGGGAAGGAGTCAGACGCCACTCACGTTTTGAGATGGTTGGTCTTTAAGAAGGAAATTAAGGGGTAATTTACTTTGAAATTATGTAACCCTGTACTCTCCTCCTGCAGAATCCCTTGCAAATTGTTTTGTCTCTATCTTCTCTGAGTCTGATTCAGCCTCTGGATCCCTGTGCTTTAGTGCTTTGTCTAAGACAAGCTGTTGGTACATACAGATAAGTTATCCACAATACACTGACTCGAGATTATATCTAAAAGGCTAATGTTTATTTGTTTTTACTTGCATATGTTCATATTTTTGCAGGATATATATAACGTTCTACACTTTCTATGCTAAACCAGTACTTTGAACTTAATGTGCCATATTCCCTTTAAATGCCTTTTCAGCAGATCAAAGCATCTGGTAGAGAACAGACATGCTTTAGGAAATCTGTAAGAACTAAGTACAAGGTCTTGTTAAGTCATTTTTATCCATGTACCTCTAGAGAGGCTACTGCATATTTGAAAGCTTACCCTACCCACAGATCTAATGAAATGGGGTAAAGCTGTGAACTCCCACTTTGCTTCCAATATCACCATTATGGTGACTAAGTCATGGTCCAAGATAACAAATTGAACAGATCTTGCAGCAGCCCATGCTACCCAATGACATCATTCTTGCACCTTTCATGGCAAGCCATATATCAATAAGCAGGTAGATGACCACTGCCCCATGAGTCAGTGCAGCTATGGCACACCATATTCTCACTACCTCCCCACCCATGTCAGCTGGGGTTGCATGATTCAAGCTAGCAATTAAGAGTACAAAACAATTATTCTTCGTGACATAATCCTTGCCTCAGACCGTGAGAGCTTCCTTTCACTCTGCCTCTGCCTCACTGTTTCCTCCAACCACTTCCCAGGCTTCACCTTGTGACAGTTTCAGGGTGGAGTAATGCAAGTCCAGAACCACCAAAAACAGATCACATTTCAAACTATTAATATTTGTTTCACCCACAACTAAGGAATATCCAGTTCTAGCAATGCAAGCCTGGGTAAGCAATAAACCTGATCCTGTCCTGCTGCAGTGGAAAACAAGCTGGCAGCCTTTAAAGGCCCTTCTAACTTTTGTGATTGGCTGATCCTGCAGGGAAGGACTCAATTATGACTTCTGAAGTATGCCCATAAACTGTGAGAGTTAACCTAGGAGGCTGAAATTAAGAATCTATCCCACACTTTACATCCTTTTCCTCTTCATCCAAGGTTACAGGAGCTAACTTGCTACCTAGAGTCAGTCAAAAAAAGACCTGTAGAAACTTCAGCCTGTCAAGCACAGCCACTGAAAAATGGTTGAGGTTTGAATTTTACTTAAACTAGCATGCAAAGAGACAAGATGCTTTTGTTCTTTGACGGGAGTTTGCAGCCCTGTGGAGTCTATAGGTAGCAAAGCTGTCTACTGAGCAATGAGCTGTATCTGTTTTCTTTATTCTCTGTCTACTTAAGATTTTGGGACAGAAACGACTTCTTATAATGGGTTTATATAATTATTTAAATCCAATTTCCAATCTTAATTAGGGATGCAATGATGAACTATTAATAATATTCAGAGCAGCATTAATCTATCCCTGTAATTTCACTTGAGTGGTAACAAGAACCAGACCAGTAGGGAAAAAAATTAAAAGACAACCTGGGTTTTGAGAGAAATATGAGAGAAATATCAGACAAAGAGCTTGGGATCTGCATTCCTACAACAGCTTGTGTCTGTGGGAAATCCTCTGGGTACCAAGAAAAATAGGAAGAAGTGGGATGGCGAGCCTACTCACAGTTTGATAAAGTAAAATAAATGCACAGGACATCGTAGGATTCAGACCCTCCTGCTTACTTTGTGCTTCAAGGAAAGCAGCCTCAACACAAACTGAAAAAAGACTAGGGTGAAACTTAGGTTTAGGCACCTTGGCTGATAAATACAAAAATGGATTATACTCCACCCCACTACACCTTTAAATAACATTTTCACATTCCCTCATGGGACTCAGGCTGGACCAGGGATCAGCTTCTTGTGCTGGATGTCGGACACCAATAATGCATTAGCTGGTTAAGAAGCTTCTAATAGAAAGCTCAAATGCTAAACACATAACTGCTGCTGCCTGACAAGACCAAGCTGTAGCCATGCTCCTCTGAAAAAAAGCACAAGCCTGTATGGTTTGTGGCTTCAGTGTTTGGCCAGAGCAAACTTGGTTATCTGCTGCAATAATTATCAAGCTGCTTCATAAAGAGCACCATAAGAAAAGACTTCATTCTCACTGAAATATAAAATTAAGCAGAGAAATCTCTGAGTCTTCAGAATGGGATGTGTTTTGTGGAAATAAACTGCTCTGACTATGCTTAAATTGAAACAAAACCCCCACAGAACTAATTTTTTAGCTCTGACTGGAATTCCTGTAGCCTTTAGAGTGACAGCTATATCTTTAAAAGTTGTCACTGAAATCACACCATAATATCCTGAGGAAAACTAAAGGCTTGCTACTTTTTTCCCCTCTCAACAATATCAGTTTACAGCTCAACAACATAAGGGTGGAGGAGGAAATTCCTTTATTCTCACCTTCCCCCCCCCCAAAAAAAAAAAAAAAGTTCCTTTTCAACAAGCTTTAGTACAATGAGTTTGTCATCAATTGTTTGCAGGAAACATCCCACATTTTTTCCTCCTATGCAATGAGTTTTATCCCAGCAGGTTGATTTAATTTTGTAAAGGAAAGGGAAAAAAAAAAAGAAGAAGAAAAAAAGAAGCTTTATATGTATGAAAGGCAAAGGAGAGGCAGAAGCCATGGTCCTGGAAAAACTCAGAAATCCCACTGATCTCAGCCCATACAATGCTCACAGTAGATGCAGTGTATAAGCACAGGAGCAGCACAATTTGTATTTCATGGAGAAAAAAGGCATATATGACCTCACCAAGTAACACTGACAGGAGTAGTGAGATCTTACTCCACTCTGACAGACTGCCAAATTTACCACCACGGGGGAAGAAGAAAATAACAGCACATGGGCAGCAATCCCACTATGAGTCTGGACTACCAGAGATTCCTAAATATCTTTTTAATTTTGGTTGTTAAAAGGCACTGTGAATAAATTGTTTGGCTTGCAGCAACACTGAAGAGTGATATTTTAAGCATAAAAATTAAATCTTCACTCTTAGAAATTTCCTTTAAGAGGTTTTCTCTAGTGTAAAGCTATTTCTGATGCAGCTGTTTGATGCTGCTTTGCTTGGTAACTTCCACTGATGGTGAAAAAGCCAACTGTTGCCCTTGCTTGGAAAGCTCTACTCTTTTTCTGAAAAGATAATGGAAATGAAACAACTTACAGCTGTTTCAGAGAGAGTAATGCCCTAGAGAGAAAGGCCGAGGATGAATTGTGCTTTTTGGCTGTTTGCATTAGCCCCCGAAGAAGCTTGTGTCCAGCAAGATCTGGAAGCCTTCCTCCCAAAAACCAGAGTACTGCTTCCAATCTACCTTTTGTAAGAAGAAGCAGGACTAGGGGAAGAGACGAGGAGTAAGGCCAAGCTTTCAAGGTCTCTTCCTGGCTTCATGTTCTGGATGAGTGTTATGCATGCCAGGTACATATATCTGATGTTGAAAATGCAGACACAGGATGCTTCAGCAAAGTGAAAAGAATAGCCTGGCAATTGCATTCCAGAAAGGCTTTTGTAATGGTAGACAGTATCTCATGAGAAAAAATGTAATTCAGTCAAGCCCATCTAAGATACAAACAAGATGAATTAATTCTGTGGTGAATCAGACTGAAGGACTGACATGGTGATAAGGGCCAAAATCGTCTACTCTGTCATGCCGCTGGATCTGTGTGAACTCTCCAGCAGCTGGGGCAGTTGCTGACATTTGCTGGTGCACAGCTGGTAGCAGAATTTGGTTCAGCTAATAACCTCCCCATGGGTTCTCACACTGCTCCTGTCACATATGAAGTTACTTTTCAAACATACAGCTTATGTGAGCAAGAAACCAGTATCAACTGAACACCCAAAGCACTTCCCTGAAGAAAATTAATCAACCTTTCTCTCAACCTCACATAAATCAGGCAATGACCAGAGTTGGGAAGGATTTAGAATATGTACACATTACTCTTGTTTAGGTCCTTGACACCCGGTGCTGGCAAACACTTCAAGAGAAACTGAAAAAAAAAACACTGAAAGAGGAAAAAATTTGAGGTTGCTGCAAGACAAGAAATAGGTTAAAGGTGGAGGGAGGGAACAACTTGCCCTGCAGAACAAGAGACTGGGGACACTGGCATTCAGGAAGGAAAATGGAGACAGTGCAAAGGTAATCCATACTGGAAAATACACTTGTGTGAGAGCTGTTTGCTTCCTCCGAGCAAGGATATAAACCAGTGCTATTGCCTTGGTGAAGGTTACTTCCCCAGCCAGTCCCTTGAGCAAAGTCACCTACTTCAGAGGAATTATGTGACCCACCATATCCCTACCTACTCCCCCCACGGGTGTCAGAAGTACAACTCTGCCCTGCAACTCTAAGAACAATTGTTGTTGTTGTTGTTACCTGATTAACAGCCAAACCAAAGAATCTCTGGCAATGCTGTCACAGAGTGTAGGAAATACTGAGACAGACTAATAACATATTTCTCTATTCATCTGTGTTTGTTAGCAGAGAGGAAAATCACAAGCTATTCTCTTGCCAAACCATACCCACTGGCATTACTGCAAGCTTGGGCCTTGGGTTTGAACGATTTGGTGATTTGGAGGAGGGGTAGCTTTTATCAGAGCTTTTCAGAGAAGGGTTTGAACAGTGTTTGAACCACAAGAACAACAAAGGCTCCAGACAAGTCATTCTTTCAGACTCTTCTGATCTTTACAATACAGTCTAAATCCAAATGTTTTTGTTAGTCTTAACTCTTCAGCCCAGGAAATGTTCTGAAATTTTAAAGATTAAGAAAAAAAACCAAAACCAAACCAACCCTACCCCCCCCACACCCAGAAAAACCCTCCATCAAACAACGCAACACAAAAAAAACTCAAAACCCCCAAACCAAAATCAAAACCAAAATCAAAACCAAACAAACCAAGCAAAAACCAAACAGACAAACCCCAGAACGAAACCAGTTAACAAATCAAAATTTGTTTTCAGTGAAGCTGCTCTATAGCTAAATAAGACTGTAGTCATTCCTTCCAAGATGAAGAAGAGATAAATTTGGTTTTAGTGTCTCTATGTGGCTTTTCTTTTGTGGAGAAACTTACATTATCTATAGCAAGCTCCATATCAAGCCCACATAATCCAAGTAAATCTGAAATTATTGAAAAAACTGAAACAACTTTAAATACTGCTCTGCAGCATGAATCATTGCAACTACCTGAAGGGTGGATGTACCCAGGAAGGGGTTGGTCTCTTCTCCCAAGCAACTAGCACCAGAACAAGAGGACACAGTCTCAAGCTGTGCCAGGGGAAGTTTAGGCTGGAGGTGAGGAGAAAGTTCTTCACTGAGAGAATCGTTTGCCATTGGAATGTGCTGCCCAGGGAGGTGGTGGAGTCACCGTCCCTGGAGGAGTTCAGGAGGGGACTGGACATGGCACTTGGTGCCGTGGTTTAGTCATGAGGTCTGTGGTGACAGGTTGGACTTGATGATCTTTGAGGTCTCTTCCAACCTTTGTGATTCTGTGTGATTCTGTGATTACTGCTTGCTGTTCTGCAGCTCACTCATGTCCAGCAGCAGAATATGCATACAAAATGTCTTTCACCAGCCCAAAGCGAACTCTATGGCCCAGCACCTAGTCCCAAACATGAAAAGCAGCAGAGCAATACAGGCCTGTTTCCATACTATCTAGCGATTCAAAATGCTCAAGGTGCTGACAAGGTGGAGTTTGAGAAATTTTGTCAGCATGGCACTCCACAACACGTATCTCCTCTAGTGCTGGAGCCCACCACCATGTTCTTGAGGAATAAAGCCATCCAGTCACTACAGAATTCTGATCTAATGCCTACCGAAGTGAAGTCCTCCTGCATGAATGTGGGTTGCCTTTTCCTCATTAAAAAAATGCATGTATTCAATTTCAAACTCACATTTGTCACAACAAGAACTGCAAGCCCTGCAGTGCCTCCTTTTAAATTTCTCCCTCTCTTTTTCCGTCTTCCAGGAAAATGTAAGTATTCATTAGATACCCCATCTAGAAAGATGATTTAAATGGCATGATGCGTTTCCCAAGGCAGTTGCACTCTGATAGATGGCTGATGACAGTGAGATGTCGGACAAAGCATACACTCAGTCTTAATCTATAAAGTACATTGCTGTTACACTCCAACTAAACCCACTCCACACTGCTGTTACACTCCTGATCAACTCACAGGCCCTCGCTACCTAAGAACACACCATTAAGCAAGCTGGTAGAGCACATGCAGAGGTAATTTGACATCTTGGTGTGCAGATATTCATAGCTCACTCCTTTAGTCTGGACCAGCAGCTACACCTGCGCTTGGAAGATACAAACCCTTTAAAAATGTGAGTAGAGACCTCTGGTCTGATGTTTCATGCTTTCTTTGCAGAAGTATAAGGTTCTGCAATGAGTCAAGCACTGAAGAATCCACTCTTTGACTAAACTGAAAGGGGGGCACAACCTGGCCCTGACACTGCTGTCCTCCAGAGACCACGCACTGTAGCACGAGTGCAGTCAATGTGTCACAAGGCTAGCAAGAAGGTAAAGGTGGCACATGTTACATCAGTAAAAGTCTTCAATTATCTCAGATTTTCTGCATCTCCAGAAGAACACTTCTGGCTATTGCAACTTGGCCATGGCTTTAAATACCAGCTGGCTCTTAATTTAATGAACACGGGCATAAGCAACCTCCTCTCATTCTCCTTCTTCCACACTCACCACTATTTTTAATAGAAATTGTGCTGTTGATGTAGCAAGACTTTTATACCTATTTGTTGAGGTTTTTTGACCTCTGGGTTGCCTACCAGTGCCTAACATGACAACAGACACAACCCCCGTAACATCTGCACCTGCACCCCAGTTTTACTCTCCATTCTGCAGAAACATGTCCCACTGTCATAGGAAGACGAGTCCTTAAAAAACTCCATGCAAATAGTCCTCTGCCCCACTGGTCTGTATCCCAGACAACTGGTGATCAGCTGGCAATATCCCCTTGGGCTGTGTTGGAAAGTCTCCTTCTTGAGAGTTCACACTGCTGAGAACACAGGGTGTTGGCATGATTTCCCTGAAGAAAATTTGCAATAATCCAGTCTTGGAGCACGCAAGAGATCAGACCTATCATCCTTTTCTGGTAAGAGGTTTCCAGCAGGAGATGATTCAATACAAACCCTATCTGGTTCATCAGAGAGAAGTCATGTTCTTTACCCAGGACAGCAGGATACACTGACTTGCCAGAGTCAACAAGAACAGTAGGCAAGACATGTCCCAGAGCTGAACTGGGTTTCCCACATATCCCACAAGAGGCAGCAAAGAACATAAAAATGTTGCTGTCAACTCATTGCTGCCATGCAGAAGAAAGTCCTAAATTATGGAGAGGCCTGGGGAATGAATGAGAGGCCAAATAGCCTAAAAATATTTTATTCAGAGCAGAAGGCATCTGATGGCATCTGACAAAAAGCCATGAAGAAGAAACCCCTACAAGAAACAGCAATTCTATCACAGGCTGCTGACACTGAAAAACTGGTTTATGTACTAGTCAACACCAGTTTGACTCAGTTGCTAAACACCTGGGATCCAACCATGACAATAGCCACTGTCATACCTTCACCACCTCCAAGAAATCAGCAAAACCTGTGTGGAACAAACTGACACTCAAAAGCTAAATTCTGGGAAGTCATGCTTTTCTGCTAATAGTTTCAGTGAGTGACTACAGGACTCTCTACTAGTAGTTGTTGTCAGCTTCCCAGTGATAGCTCCAAATGCGAGGTTTGTCCCTCAAGGCTGATCCTTCCAGAAATCTTAAAATCACCTGAGCTCCCTGTTAATACTGCTAAATTAATTAGATGGATTTTCAAGATGTTTGAGGGTTTAAAATATGACCTGCTTAAAAATGTCAACTAAATAAGAGGTATTTTTAAGTCAGAACTATTCCCTAGAAATCTTGTCAATATGCATTTTGACCCACTGTGCCATGCCACTTCTTATTAACCATGTTGATAAAAACACTTTACATACCACAATGAGTACAAATGTGGGCGCAGAAAGTCAGAGGCAACAAGACAGGGAAGTTGAGAGTGCCCATCAAAAATGCCATTAAAAAGCCTCATTTTCAGAAAGTAAATGGGCACTTCTTCCAGCCTGTGTTGGCTCCTCTTTTAAAGTATTTCAGATGGAACAACCTGAATTCCAAATAGTCCCCCAGAAGTATGGTTGCTGCTCTGCTTCCTTGGAGCTGCTGTTCCTCAGGAATCCAGAGGAAATTCAAGTCTCACACGAACTCAAGAATCAAAGAGGAAAAACAAGGTTTCATTAGCAGGAAAACATATGAAGGAAGCTAGTATGTCTCTGACTAAACAATACCAGGAATCGAAACAGAAGAGTGTAAGTGAAAGCATAAACTACAGGCAGCCCCAAGACAGTGATGGAAAGCTTCATGGAGACATCCAGCATCAGATGGATGCAGGTCAGACTCAGGCTTCTATCAGATTAAACAATAGCATCTAAAGCTAGCACAGGTTCTTCCAGACTACTCTTTGTATCTGGACAAATGACTAAAACAATTGTTTTGATTAAACCAATTTCAGTATATCCACTGCTTTCACAAGAGAAAAATACAGACTTGATGATCTTCAGGGTCTTTTCCAAACTAAATTATTTTATGAAGATATTGAAAATATGCAGAGAAAGTGAAAAGACCTCAAAGACCCAGACCACAGCTTTGTGTGAATGATTGCAACCAGCCGCAGGAGCAAGGAGCAATGAAGACCTGGATCATTCTCATAGCCCTGTCAAGCTCGGCCAAGCTATGTCAGAACAACATTGCTGGAAACCTGCCCTGGTGTGTTCCTGTTTCAGCCCGAGGCTGTGAACACTCGATACAATACAAGGTTGAGACCTTAATGTGTTTGAACTCTTGTGGTTACATTTCCTCCTCACATACCTAGTCCTCCAGCCCTTCCTTCATACTCTGGCTGGTCGCAGCCCTTCTCTCCTCAGCAAGAAAAATCTGTGCTAGTAAAACACATCTTGAAAGCACAGGAACATCTAGAACATCAAACCATGACACAAACCACAACATACCCTTCACCTTCCACGAACTTTACCTGTTTTTAAATCAGGTTAAGTGACTGTGGGTTTATTGATAGTAGTTCTCATATCAACACGTAGGTTCTCAAGAGCATCACCAGCAAAAACCTTTTCTTGCACTCACTCTGCGGGCAGGGTAGCAGCTAATGGGGAACTCTAAAATTGGAAATAAAATGACCTATTTATGAGGAAAGTTGATAGAATAATATTTAAGGATTTGAGACTGGCTTCACATTGTCTTTCTTACCAAGCTACAGGAGTGCTGTGAGAAATTCCTAAAAGAACAAAGCTAAAAAGACAAAGGCTTTGTTCAACACTTCCTGGCTACACCTCACCTGCTTTAACAAAAATAATCTTTTACTCCTCTGGCAAAACTGCAACTTTTATTAATAGATGTATACTGATTTAATTAGTTTCACAGTGGAGTTTTGTGCAGGGTGCTAATAAGGTGTACATTTCACCTGGTTCCTATTTCTGGTCTAATGTCTCCCTGAAGCTTACCCAAGATGAGTTATTGAAAAATAGGGAATTTCTTAAAAGTGAAGTTTTTTCAAACATAAGTGGATCTGGGTTGTGTATTAGCAATCCTATTAGGGAATTATTCTCAACTGGCACTACTAAACTTGCCCCACATTTAAGGAGACACAGAAATAGGGCACTCCAATCATCTATACAGATGGAGTTGTATTTTTCCCTGGAGTACTGAGGGGGAAAATGGCTGTTATTAAGCTCAGCTCAAACAGTGTGGATGCCACTGCCCCAGATAATGAGGCACAAGATGTCCACTTGAATTCTTGGATTTAGTAGACAAAGGATAACAGCTGTGATGTCAAATATCAGGCCCAGGGAAAAACTGTTAGGAAGGAAGCTACATATGCCCTCACATGCAGTTGCATGTGCACACAGGCCCAGTCCACAAAATTGTCACACTTACCATGCTACGCATTGGTGATTGTGATTTTAGTGTTCCAGTTGTTTTGCTTTGCTTTTCTGTTTAAATCAGTATAATCCTATGTGTCACCAGTTTAAAGCTGTTTTGCAATTATCAAAGCATGAGAGTGTTTTTTTCTCACTACTTTAGTAAACTGGTACAATTTAGCTAGTAGAAAAGGAATAAATTACATAAGGCACCTTTTACTAGTAGTACTACACCCAGTACATCCTTAAAGAGTTTTCCTGATTCATACATACTTCATAAAAACAGATGTTATACAAAGCAATACAAAACATGTGTAGAAAAATAAAAAGATGTTAATATGTGGGGAATCATTCCTGTTTAAAGGAAGCAGTCAGACTTCAGCAGTTTACAGACAGAAAGTTTTCCTTTTTTTTTTTTTTTTACACCAAGAAAATGGGAAATTACGTCCAGAATCACAGAAGACATCAGTGGAATCAACAGATTCTGGGGGAAAAGGCCATCATTCTTTTCCCAGATCATGATTCATCTCTTTAGTCAGTTAGACAAAGCCCAAAGAGAAAATTCTAAAATGCACACAACCTGCTTTTGTGATTCAGTAGCACATACCACAGTTTTGCCAGGTGTTTATGCAGCTCTTTCAAAGTAATAAACCTAACCCTTTCAAAGACATACATACGTTTGGAAAGGAATTTGCTGCATTTTAAATGCATTACTGTTTTATTCTGTTTTATTCTCCCTGTGAAACAACACCCAGGGAAAATCCTCACTTTTGCAGTATGTTGTGTGTAAGTACAGAGGAAAGGCTGAGGGAGCTGGGGTTGCTTAGCCTGGAGAAGAGGAGACTGAGGGGTGACCTTATTGCTCTCTACAACTACCTGAAGGGAGGTTGTAGCTAGGCAGAGGTTGGCCTCTTCTCCCAGAACAAGAGGACACAGTCTCAGGCTGCGCCAGGGCAGGTTTAGGCTGGATGTTAGGAAGAAGTTCTATACAGAGAGAGTGGTTGCCCATTGGAATTGGCTGCCCATGGAGGTGGTGGAGTCACCTTCATTGGAGGTGTTCAGGAAGAGGCTTGATGGGGTGCTTGGTTGCATGGTTTAGTTGTTTAGGTGGGTTGGATTGGTTGATGGGTTGGACACGATGATCTTGAAGCTCTCTTTCAACCGGGTGTATTGTATTGTATTGTATTGTACAGTACTAAGTGTACTTACTTGACTAACACTTGAGCCTTCTTACACCTACATATTTTACCACATTTCTGAAGAATTACTCTAAAGGCACAGTTCTGCTGTCTTCTATAAACTCAGCATCTTACCATTATCAAAGAAAAAGTGAAACACTGATCATTAATGATCATCTTAACTCACAGGATCTCTTTCCGAAGTGAACGATGGCATGCTTTATAGCTGTCATGGATTGCTGAAGATTGCTCATCACCAAAACTAACCCCAGAATTTGTCTCGGTAACCTAGAATTTTAATATGAAAAATATGTATTTTTTTTCCCTTCTTTTTGCCATAATGCCAGACCAACCAAGTATTGTGAAAACAATTATTTGGGAGATAAGGAATGACAAAAATCTAGATTTCTGTAGTGTATAATTTTGAGCAGTAGCTACAATGGGTTGGCTTGTTTGTTTGTTTTTATAAACTCGGATGAAGGGGACACAGTCTCAAGCTGCGCCAGGGGAAGTTTAGGCTGAAGGTGAGGAGAAAGTTCTTCATGGAGCGAGTCATTCGTCACTGGAATGGGCTGCCCAGGGAGGTGGTGGAGTCACCGTCCCTGGAGGTGTTCAAGAGGGGCTTGGACGTGGCACTTGGTGCCATGGTCTAGTCATGAGGTCTGTGGTGACAGGTTGGATTCGATGATCTTTGAGGTCTCTTCCAACCTTGGTGATACTGTGATGAATCTTCCAATAGCAGCTGAAATTAGAGTTTCAACACATTGTGTTTGACCAAAAGCATACAACAGCCCTGAAGATCTTCAGGGAACAAAAAGGAAAAAAACAAGAGTTCCATTTTACAGCTGCAAAACTTCAGCACTTGAGGCTTGTTTTTCAGGAAGAAGCTAGATATGTTCATGGTCTCCAGAAGTTAGTGTGCAATGCATCTCTTTTAAATCTTTGAACACAGTTCAGTACTGATTTACCATGAGAGAGTTGTTAGCCATTGGAATGGGCTGCCCAGGGAGGTGGTGGAGTCACCATCCCTGGAGGTGTTCAAGAGGGGATTGGATGTGGCACTTGGTGCCATGGTTTAGTCATGAGGTCTATGGTGACGGGTTAGATTTGATGATATTTAAGGTCTCTTCCAACCTTGATGATTTTGTGATTCGCGCTCAATCACAGAAAACAGTACTGGAAGGGCCCTGAGATGCCATGCTATCCTACATCTGTACTCTTGAGGTCAACCACAATGGCTAGGATGACAGGTTGTCATTGGGCTATTTTAGAAAACCATCCCTGTCTGCAATAGATTAGATGACTGACTCTCTGGAAGCACTTTCCATGTTTCTTGGACCACAGAGGTAGAACTTTACATTATCAGCTCAAAATGGACATCTCAAACCACATTCTGGGCTGCATCAGAAGAAGAGTGGCAAGCAGGTTGAGTGAGGCGATTCTGCCCCTCCATTCCATCCTGGTGAGGCCTCACCTTGAGCACTGTGTTCAGCTCTGGAGTCCTCAGTACAGAAAGATGTAGCTGTAGAAGCAAGTCCAGAGGCGGCCACAAAATTATGCAACATGTCAGCTGTGAAAAAGACTGAGAGAGCTGGGGTAATTCAGCCTGGAGAAGAGAAGTCTTTGGGAGACCTTATCATGGCCCTTGAGTACTTAAAGGGGGGCAGTAAGAATGATGGGCATTAACTGCTTTGCATGATCTGTTGGGACAGGACAAAGGGTAATGGCTTTAAACTAAGAGGGTAACATTAGACTAGATAAAATGAAGAAATATTTTTACATATGAGTGTTGAAAATACTGGAAGAGGTTGCCCAGTGAGGTGGTAGATGTCCCATCCCTGGGAACACTTAAGGTCAGGCTGGACAACCTGATCTAGTTGAAGATCATAGAATCACAGGATTGTTATGGTTGGAAAAGACCTTCAAGATCTCAAGTCCAACCATTATCTAACTCTGCCAGGGCCACTACTACACCGTATCCTTGAGAACCACAACTATGTGTCTTTTGAAATTCAGCCACTTTTCTGGGCAGCCTGTTGCATTCTTTAAGGCTTTCAATGAAGAAGTTTTTCCTAACGTCTAATCTAAACTTCCCCTGCCATAAGCTGACGCTATGTCCTCTTGTCCTATCAATTGTGACTCATGAAAAGAGACCAACATCCATCTCTCTACAGCCTCCTTTCAGGTAGTTGTGGAGAGTGATAAGGCCTCCCCCAGCCTCCTTTTCTTCAGACTAAACAACCTCGGCTCACTCAGCTGCACTTCATAAGACTTATTCTCAAGACCCTTTGCCAGCTTCATTGCCATGCCCTGAGCATATCCCAGCACCTCAATGTCTCCTACTGTGGCACCCAAAACTGAATCTAGTACTCAAGGTGTGCCTCAGCAGTGCCAAGCATAAAGGAACAATCACCTCTCTAGTCTTACTGGCCATGCTGTTCCTAATGCGGGCCAGGATGCTGTTTGCCGTCTTGGCCACTTGAGCACACCACAGACTCATGTTCAGCCAGCTGTCAACCAGCATCCTCAGGTCCTTTTCTGTGGAGCAGCTTTTCAGCAACTCTTCCTCAAGCCTGTAGCATTGCATGGTGTTGTGGTCCAAGTGCAGGACTCAGCACTTGGCCTTGTGAAGTCCCTATGATTGGCCTCAGCTCATTGATCCAGCCTGTCCTGATCTCTCTGAAGAGCTTTCCTACTCTCCAGCTTATTGCAGGGAGGTTGGGCTAAATGACTAGATGATCTTCAGAGGTCCCTTCCAAGCCAAAGAATTCTGATTTTATGATCACTTTTTAAGATAGCTGATATGAAAAACAACTCAAATTGCATTACCTCAGGACAGAGGAAGACTGCCAGGTTTGCTTCCTCATTAAAGACTAAACCCTGACAGAATTATCCTCCAGGTCCCTCACTATCAAGCTACACTGTGAAGGACATTCCTTAGCAGCAGAAGAATCCCAAACCAGAGAGTTCAGAGAGTATGGACTTTGCTCAACTGCATTTGTCTTGCCACAAGTAATTAGTATTTATCCTGCACAATGATGAAACAGATGGATGTGGAATACTAATTTACCAGAGCAATACAACCCAAAAGCCTTACAATTATTTAAGCAGAAACAACTTAAAACTTTGGAGATGCAGAAAAAAATTAGTAACTTTTTGGCATATGGCTCAAAAAGAATGATATAAATTAGAGCTAGAAGTGCATTTGCTGGCCTTTAGTGCTGCTGTTATATTTTACAATTAATTTTATAGAGCTGTACTGTAGTGGTTTAGATCAATTAAAGAGCTTCTCTCTACAGGACAAATGCAGTACTCAGGTAAGTGAGCATCATCATAAATAAACAAGCCAATTCCATTCCCCCGTCCCCCCAGTCTGATTGTCGGGGCTACCCATATCATCCTCAATGGGCTGTCTAGTGGATGGGAGTAATGGAAAAGACATTTCATCTATGAATAGTGAGTCCAGAATTTAGCTAGAGCATTGCCACTAAATTGAGGCATAAAAACAAATACAAAGAATCAGCCTAGGAATGGAAAGGCAGCAATGAGAAGTTGCATCAGTGTAACACAGAATTTAAGACAGACTTCAGGCCCCGTCAGCGTAGCCTGCCAAGAGAGAGAGCCACCAAAGGCAATTTTGGTAGCTTGAACATCCCTGTTTAGCCCACAACCATGAATGAACTAACTGCTGGTCAGAACTGCCTGAAAAATCACTGCTGCTGCATGCCAGTGAGAGAAAGATCACACTGTGAATGGCAATAATAGGGGCAGTTCTAGATGTTGCATTATGTAGCTCTTCATATCTTGCTAAAAATGCGGTATCAATAGTGCTTGCTAAATCAGCAGGTGGTTCCAGTAGGAAAAGTGAGTTTTGCAGTTCAGACAAGACAAACAGGACATGAATTAACTCATCCCATGATCAAAGTATGCATCAAACTGCTCAGGATTCTGCTGGGTATACTTTTCATGCTGTAAGCCATATGATCCTGCATTCTTCTCTTAGACAAAACCCTAGCTGAAGTCAACAGGCTTTTAGGGTAATTTAAAAGGGCTGGGCAGTTACAGACACATCTCTTAGTAGAGAGGCTGCACGTCCACAAAGAAGAAAAATAACCACCAGCTGCAGCAAAAGCTACTACTTATCAGTACTCTATAAGACATCTATAAATATGGCTTAAATTACTACAGAGCTCAGCCAGGACCTGTACTCCTTAGGCAGGTGCTTGAAAACTAACACCAAAAATTAACTTATCAGTTATCTAAAGCCAATATCTGTATGTGACATTTTAAGTGTGTGCAAACTTACTTTGGCAGAGGCTATCAAAGGGCAGCAAATGGACTGGCATTGGGATACAATGAAGATAAACTGAATGAGAACACACTCAATACTGACTGGTCAGAAACAATTACAAGGACACAATTTCAGCTATAACTTCATCCTCTGCTGTGTGTAGGGACATAAAAGCTATGATCTAAAAATATATGAAGTAACTTGTACTTCTCAGGAAAAAGAAGACTTGTACTACCAGGGTTACCAATGTATACACCTTCCTTGGGTACCTGAGGCCAGTGAGACTAGAAAATGTAATTGTGAAAGTGAAATAAATCCCTGCCAAATAGGCAAAACCTCTGCATAACACTTACACAGCATGAATACAAATTGACATACCAAAGCTATGAGACAATGCTAGAATCAGGGGATATCATTACAATGTTGAACTGCTAATCACATCTCAAAATAAAACAACACGTTTATTTCACTGTTAAAATCACAACGGGGGAATCGGCTCTATCTCTTCTAACATTAGGCTGGCACTTGCTGCCCTAATGTACATCTTCTGGGAGCAGAGAGGTGATTCATCTTCAGATAAAACCCAAACTCCAGTATGACAACCGCTCTTTATGGCTAATGATTGATGTTATCAGGGACTCAAACATTGATACCCACAGTAGCTGCCTGGCTGTCCACCTCAGTAATAATTCCAATAACTTTCTAGGAAGAGACACCAGTGTTTGAGAAGTTTACACTGCAGTGGTATTAAGCAGAAACCAAATAAAAAGAAATAAAATATCTGAAACTCATGCTTCACTGTTACTGAGGAAGCTAAAAATAGAAAGACTTGGAACAAAGGTGCAGGAGATTTTTCGGTTCAAAAAGGGGAGTCCTGGAAAAACTGAGATAGCCATGAAAAAAACATGCTAATTAAAAAATAATTACGTCACGGGTTTCTTGGGATCTTACCAAACCCCCTCCAAGCCGCTCTCCCCTCCCTGCTCCCCCCAGCCCTGTCAGATCTTGTGCACAACAGCCGTTCCCAAGAAAGGCTGCAAAGCAACCCCTGGACCCCCAAATCACCGCCGAGGAAGAGCCTTCCCTCTACCTGGGGACACCAAGGGGATTCGTGCACAGACCCAGCTCTCTGTACCCCGCACCCCCCGCCCCGTCCAGCACCCCGGGAGACCCGCAGCACTCCCACACCCCCAACTCTTCCTGCCCCTGGGGAATGTGCAGGCGTGAGGTTTCCCGCGGGGATGGTGGGCACATCTCGTGGGGTGGGCGAGGGCAAGGGCAAGTTCCCCCCGCCAGCATCCTCTCTTCCGTCCTTGCCTCTTCCCTTCCCCTCCCCGCATTCCCATTCTCCCTTCCCCTCCTCGCCTCCCCCTCCCTGCGTTTCCATCTTCCCTCCTCGCCTTTCCCCTGCCCTTCCTCGCATTTCTACCGACCTCGAGCCACTACCTCTTCTGCTCCGCTTTGTTACCCCCTCCCCACTCCCCGGCGTTTCCACCTTTGCACCCACCGCCCGCAGCCCGCCCAGGGCCAGACAACTTGCCGGAGCCGCAGCCACTGACGCCTCCCCCCGCACCCGGAGCCGTGCTCGCACGCTGGCACACCGACACACAGAGAGCCGAGAGCAGGGCGCACGGACACAGCGCAGCCCCGTGCACGGAGGTACCTCTCCAAAGCGCGGACGCTCCTCCGGCGCCCAGCGTGCGCCGCCAGCTCCACGCTCAGCCCCGGCACGTCGAGTCCCCCCTTCCTCCTCCCCTCCTCCTCCCCTCCTCGCCCGCCCCCTTCGCCGACGCCAGGAAGAGGGGGCAGAGCCGCCGCCCGCGCCGTCCCGCCCCGCCGCGTCCCGTCCCATCCCGTCCCGTCCCGTCCCGCGGAGGCTCCGCACATCCCCCCCGTGTTCATGGCCCCGCTGCGCTCGGGTTACCCGCCCGGCTGCCAGCCCTCTCCTGTTACGGATGCGGGAGAGGAGCGGGGGAGGGATCCTAGCCCTGGGGGCGGCCGAGCTCCAGCAAGAAGCAAGGCGGCCCCGGGGATGTGCGGGGCGGGAGCTCCCCGCCGCCGGCAGCTCAGGGATTCCTAAGCCTTGGGTGTCGGGATGCTTCTGCTTCTGTTTGGTTTTGGCTTATTGCATTGTATTTATGCTTTTATTTAATTTTTGTTTGTTTGTTTATGTTTTGGTTAGTTGTTTGATCGGGTTTTCTTACGTGGTTTGGCGGGGTTTTTGGGGATTTCTTTTGTTTGTTGGTTGGGTTTTTTTCCCCCTTCTTTCTTCTGTTAACATGTTTTACATAGTGGGTCTGACTTCCATGGACATCTTCAAATGTCCCCTGGAACCACAGCAGGCTCTGGCAAGAATTACCATCGGCCTGCCACCCCTTTTGTTAAGAACTTCTGCCTTTTACTTTTGGTTTCAATGCAAACTTAGTTATCCTCTCAGCTCCTGTGCTGCAAGTAAGGAACAGCTCCTAAACCTTTCTTTGAGCTGCTCATGGATTTGCAGACCTCCATGGCAATCATTTTACATCATTCTTTCTCGTGACTGAAAGGCTGTAAACTCCTCATGGGGTCCTTTGTCAATAGGCCATTCTGCACCTCTTATCCTTGATGGCCTCTTGAATATCATCCTGGTCTAATAGAACGTATTTGAGACAAAGAAACGTGTACTAGTTAAGATGTAGGCAAGAGATGGTCTCACACAGTGGCACAACAGTGTTTTAATATTTATAAGGAATTTTTTGAGCACAGAGCTGATTCTATAAATCTCTGTCATACCCTGGGATTTTTTTCATGCAATGGCCAGCTCAAAACCCACCATTGTAGGTGATTATTTCTCTGTGTGTGCCATTTTGCATTTGCCTACACAGAATTTTCGTTGCCTGGTCAGCCTCATAATGTCTTTGGGTAGTTAGTTCTTCACAATATTCTTCCTCATTACTGACCCAAGTAAATTAATACCACGGATGAACCTGGCTATTTTACTCCCTTTCCAGGTAAGGTACAAATATTCTGAACAATACATGTCCCAGCACTGGTCCTTGGAGAACCCCACACCATCCAGCATCTGCCTCCATTGTGAGAACGGGTCATTTATTCCTGTACCTTGCATTTTATCTTCTAAGCAATTATTGAGCTATCCCAGGGCTTTCCCTCTTGCTGTCACTGCTCAGTCTCCTTAAAAGCTTTTGTCAAGAGCCTTTTAGAAACCCACTCTGATATGGAAATTAGATCACCCTTATCCACATTTTCATTGACCCTTTCAGAGACCTCCAAGAGGTTTGTTTAAGGCAGGACTTTACAGCAGCAATGTTGACTCTTCTCAGATAGATTGCATTAATCCAGGTGTCCTTTCTTTCTAACCCAATTAACATCTCTGTATTTGCACAGCACAGGCACAAGATTTCCAAACCTCTAGTTCTCCAGAGTCTGTATTAAGGTTTAGTGTCACATCTGCAATCCTTCACTGTTCGGGTGCCAAAGTTTTAAATGAGAGGTTACATGCTGCTGTTGCTAATTTATCCTCTGGTGAGGCTCAAGGATGTGGATGCTTATGTGTGGGCACGTGGTGCATACCCGAATGCATGTGATAGTGAAAAAAATCTTGTAATGAAAGCTAATAGTACAAGGACAAAGATGCATACATATCTAATTGCAGAGCTATATGCTGGTGCTGCTACTAATATCAGTAAGAAATTATCTTCGTAATTAAGTTTATGTGGTCATGGCCCTCTTTGCAAGCATACGTGTCTGAAGGCACAAAGAGTATGGTAGAGACAAAACCCCACCAAGGTCTCTGACCCAGGCAACTGTTTGACATTCTCTGTATCTGCAGCCATCTGTTTTCTCTCTGATGCTTTGCTGTGAATTCTCTGGATCAAGGATGGCCTTTTTTAATGCACATTTTTTTGCTTACCACTAGCATAGGGCATTGGAAGGTGTATTTCATTGCACTATTTAGGAATGTTTTCAGTTCGGTTACCTGCCCCAAGACAGGACTCCTACCCTTTGTTCTTCCAGGATGCAGTACAGCTACACAGGGCATGTGCTACAACTGCAATACAGCTCTATTCAGCCTGTCTGCAGGGAATGAGCAGAAGGCAAAGGGAAGCTGCAGCTCCAATGTCTAACTGAAACGACTACATGAACCTGCATCTCTGCTCACACCTGCCAGCCTGCCCCACAGGTATACAAGTCTGTACCCCGCCCCCAGATAGATATGCCATCCAGGTGACAATATGGAGCTGTTGAGGAGAGAGGGAGAAAGAGGAGTGTGAGGGTTGTATTCCTTTTGGATATTTTACAGGTCTGACCGTGTGGGTTTTTAGAAACTCAACTGCTAGAAACCAAGTATGCCAGTTACCACAAGAAAAAGAGGGAGGAAAATAAATTAGTCTTTTGAGTTGAAGAAAAACTTCAGAACCACTCAGAAAGGTCCCCTCCAGGCCTCAGAATCTAAATTAAAATAAGCATTATCCAATCTCATGCCTTTTGAAGACCTCAATTTTTAGAGACTGGTAATACTGCACTGTAGAGAAAAATCCATTATATTCATAGCAGACAAAGTTGTTACATTGCCAAAGGGGAACTCAGACCTCCTCTTCCAGGGTTCCCACCCCTCTGCCCTTTTGTTCCAATTGTTACCTTCTGCTCCTCTCCTGCTTAATGGCCTTATGGAGGATTGGACTGAACCATATGACTGCAGCACAGGATTTTTGTTCCATTAGATAAAGCAGGATCACAAATGACACTGATACTCTTTGAATTTTGGTTTTGTTGTTTTGTTTTGTTTCTTATGACAGAGATGCATTTACCAAGTATTAATTAGGTAGCACATGACTAACATACCACAGAGGAAATCAAATGTACATTTTAATGAGTTTTGCCTATTGCTTCTAATTTGCATTTTCAACAGTTACAACAGCAGAAGAAAATGATGTCTTAAAGTTCCAGTTTAAGATGTTTTTTTGTCAATGCTCTGTAATTATGTTTTTTTAAGCATTACAGAGGTCATCAGGTAGGGGCAAGATGGAAGAGGGAACTGCCAGAGTGTAGGCTTCCCTGACTTTTACTGTGATTTAAAAATACCTTTATGTAAATAATTGCAAGATTAGTCACTCTTGTCCTAAAATTCTGGAGGTAGGAAGAGTATAAAGATCAGATGCATTAAACCAATACCTGTTGAGAAAAGAAGATACTTTTAACGCTGTTTTACATGGCCTGTGAATTGAAAAGGGATATGTCATTATCAATGTCACTTCATCTCTCCTCCAATGTACATTGCAAGGCTGGGCTGGACATGTAGGGAAACCCAAAAGACCCCTGGATTCTGAGACACAAGTGATGTACTTGGGAAAGCTAAAGGAAGTGCAACCACTTATGTGAAACTCTGCAAAACCAAGGGTGTGTTTCTATATGCAAAACCTATGGGCAAGAGGACTGATGCCACTGAAGTCAGTGGGAACTGCAAATGCTCAACACCTCTGACAACTGGACCACATGCTTGTGTGAGACATTGTTATTATACAAAAAGCTCGTATTTCTACTCCCCCTTTTTTTTTTTTCTCTGCCACATAAGCTGACCTAGTTTACAGTCTGCCTCTGTACAGATGTGTCCTCTTCCATGGGCAAAAAAAGGACAGAGCCATTGCCAACAAAGAGAGTGCCTGGAAAGGGGAAGAGATATGGGTCAGTTCAGGGTGGGAGATAAAGATGGAAATGAAAGACAAAGATGTTTGGAGGACAGAAGACAGAAATAAGGAGAGAAAGCAGTGAAGCCATATCCATATCTGCTGCTCCTGCCATGTCCAGGAGACAGAGGAGTTACTCAGAGTCTTTGCTTTAGCATTTTGTCATTGTATTGGAACCTAGTTTCAGAGAAGCAGATTTTTTTATTGTTATGCAGCAAACTTTCAAATGAAGAATAATTTGATGGGGATACTTCTTCCTATTAGGAAGAAATTTTTTTTTAGGCTGTTGTTTTACAGCCCAGCATGCTATTCTTAGTCTCTGTGAACTCCCAAAGATGATGAGAGCACTTCAGAATAAAGATAGGAAGAAAAATACTGTGATAATGATGCTGGGTATGCCAGGCATTTTTGTAAGATTTCTATAATGAAATGCAGTCCTGAATGATTATGCCTGATCTGGTAGCTTCTACACTGAGTTTCACCAAATATGAAAAATGAGTTTTGCTTGGCATGCAGATTTTTAATTGTCTTAGATTAGCTGTCAAAGATTTTTGTGATTAGATTTGTTTTCTTTTCCTTGTGGTTCTGGTTATTTCTCTGACTGCTGAGTGACATGCAGATGAGCTGGATGAGGGAATGCACTGGCTTGCAGTAATGCATATGAGATGAAAATAGGACTTCTGTGTATTCTCTGTGCATTTATAAAACTAATGAATGCAGAGATCCGTCACTCAAATTGAAGAAGAGCTGTGGGAAATTTGGAGGTCACATTCATAAATGCTTTATATTCAGTTTAGGGATGAAAAGCAAAGTATTACAGAGGCAGGGAGCTGCCAGCAGGGAACTGACTGGAGATCCCTTGTTTTATTCCTGGTATTGCTGATAACCTGTGATGTGACTGAAGGCAAGTCACTTTCCTTCAGTTGCCTATATGAGTTGATGAATTTTAGGACAGGGACTGCCTGTTAGGTGTTTGCAGAACATAACAGAACCTTAGCTGTGGTTAGGGAGTTCAAATACTAATGTAGTATGAACTTGCAAATTATTTTCTGAAGTTATTCAGCTGACTAACAAGATCATTTACACACATCTATTATGTGTTGGAAGAGTTTGGCAAGATCTCTATCAGCAGCAGGCTACATGAGTAATCTCATTGATTTAAATGTGACTCCTTGAGTGAGTAATGTTTTAGTACCAGCTCCATAAACTGTTTTAGTCATCATCGGCTTACAAACCACTTACGTAGCCCTGCCAGCACTTACCACACAGTGCAGTGTATTTTACTGCAGGTAATTCTGTCACAGGAGTAATACCCAATAGTAACTGTTTGTGTAACCTACGCCCACATGAAAAAGTTGCTCTGTTCTGCAGTTGCAAAACAGCCAAGTTTCACTAGCATTGTGTTCTCTGTGGTTCATGGGAACTGTTCCTTCCACAAGAAATCCAAAGAAGTATTCATTACCTGTGATGTTGTAAAGAATAAGATTAATTTTTTTATTGCCACTCAGGGAATACCACTGCAAAACTGACTCATGGTGCTCCCTCCTTCTCGTGAAGAGGTAGTCATTGCAAATCTGGAGCTGTAAGGTTTCATTTAAAGCTCTTTATAACCTTTACTCCAGCTAATATTTTCTGCTTTGATTACTCCTGCCTTATCTTAGTCTCTTTGTACCCTCTTCCACAATAGCCCCTGTTTCTTTCTGCTACTGTGGCTTTGTGCCTCCATTCAGTCTGTTCCTTTTCTAAAGCACAGAAAAAAATCCCATTCACTAGTATCCTTCTTTTATTCTACAAATCCTTCTTTCAAGTCTGCTTCATCAATAACATCAACATAAGGCAGTCCTGGACAATGCCTTGCTCGTGTCCAGCCTGCCTGATTGAGCCTGAACATCCTCAGGGGCAGAGAGCATATCTCTATATATTTTCTGAATTACTGCATGCATAGGAAGAGCCATATAAATATAGCACAGCATTACATATTCAACATTTATATTAACTGCCAGGGCAAGATAATCACAGACTACAGTTCTTCAACAATTATGTACAGTTGCATATTATTCTTCCAACTAAACACACACAGCAAAAAAAAGATTTAAAGAGCAATCATTATTTTAGAAATAAGGAACCTCTGTAACTCTACTGTATAATTCTTGAATAGTGTATTCTCACAAAGAGCATTTGTTTGTGAGCTAGAGCTTGATCCAAAGACCAGTGCAGGCTCTTCCAATGCATTCAGTGAGCTTTGGATTAAGTCCTTGCTGAGGAACAGATGCAGGGTTTTATTCACTACCACTAGAACAATAAAAATGACAAGACAAAGAATAAAGTTTTCTGAAAAGAATAAAGCAGTATTGTTCTGCAGCAGCTTAAAGACATCAGGCTCTACAGTTAAAAAGAAAGTCTGTAGAGTCAGTATAATTGTTTGTGTAGCCCATTCAGAAAATATACAGTGCAAAAATGTTTAAATATCTACCCATAAACACTCAAACACTGTATTTCACTGAGTATTCAACTTACAGTATTTGCAAGGACTTGGTTGTAAAAGTAACTACTAATTCTAGTTGTACAAACCAAAAAGTAACACAGAAATTGTTGAAGGGGAGAGATGGAATTTTTTCTTATGCTGTGGCTTATAGATGAATCTGAAGTGGTTACCTCAACTAGAAAGAGGCTTTTCTTTAGTAAGTTGTTCTCATTCAGCCTAATGATTTCTATGTGGTCACTAGATGCTATCATAATGTAAGCAATACTGAGTGTTGAGGACCAAAGACATTTGCCCTTGCAGGAAAAACTGGGGCCAGAGTCAGCTCAAGAAAGATAATCCAACAAGGCAGATAAGCAGCTGTGGGAGACACAAGAAACTAGACTGAAGTAAAAGTGGCAGCAAATAGGAACAGTCATCAGAAACTAAGCCATGTGGCAATATGGGATTTTCAGCAGAGACAAAAATGATCAGAGTATTTCAAGAGGTCTGGTTTGATCTTGCAAGGATTTCTAACAGGAGAGAGAGAGAGTGAAAGCAACAGACAAAAGAGGATGTTTTTTTTAAACGTGCATGGATTTATGTAGGAAGTAGAAACTGGGAAAGGTAGCTGGATTAGAAGAGGTTGCAGTCATAGCAAAAAAGCCTCTTGAGACAAAGATTTGGAGAAAGAGGTGGATTTTGAAGGAGCTGAGGTAGTAGCATGGTCTAGTGCAAGAAAGTGCAGGAAAGAACATTACACAAAACTTTTTAAACCAAGATGAGAATCAAAAGCTGATAAATAATATTACTCAGAACTATTTATGTAACTATTAAAACCAATACTATTTAAATTCCATATGCTCATATTTAGGTGTTCCTAACTCTTTCAGCTCACAAGGAGCAGCCTCAGAAACAAATCAGTGTTCTTAAATCCTGTACATTTAATTACCAGACAGAGCTAACACAGTGCTAACATCAACTAAATGCAGAATGGCACATTTGTGACACTTTTTCCTGGAGGGTTGCCACAGGTGTGTGCTGACAATTACAGAGCAGACAAATCCTTCTGTCTTTGCTTTTACTTCTACATGGGGAACCCTATCAGCCTTCAGAGGCTGAAATCCCTACTGCATAGAAGAACAGCAAGACTCCCTTGCCACACTCCTAACCTTTCCACCTTTATGTTGCTACAGCCTTAACAAGCAGTCCTGCAAATTCTTGATGTGGTCTACTCTTACACGTTTTGCACGCTGTAGTACGAATCTTCAGTATCTGAGCTGTCTTCTCCAGGTATTTTACCCAGCCCTCCCTATATCCAAGGCTGTATGCTTGTTCCTTGCAGTGCGATTATAATGGTGTTAAATGCCTCCAGCTGGCATGCAGAATTTCCTGCAGGATGGATGGCAACACCAGCAATAATTCAATGTAAAGTCCAAGCCTGCTTGAAGGCCCTCAGAAAGTCAGAGGCAAGTGGATAACATACAAAGAAGAAATTCTTTGTCTCATGACAAAAAATGCTTTTTTTTTCCTCACCAAACACAGTATCACAGTTTCCTAGAGATGTATCCCTTTCTTGAATTATCAAGGGAACAGCCCCAGTGACTAAACACGTGGCCAGCCCAAGGGACTGGCTGTCCCTTCCGCAAGCCGATGTCTTAGTTTCGCTGTGTTTTGCAATCATCAGAAGTGAAATCATGCAAAATTAAACTGTACTGAGAAGCCTGCTAATTAAATATACACAGTATTCTGTATGCATATTCAGCTCTGCACTATGAAACCAGGGTGCATTTTAGTGTTTACCATGCTGTTGGAGCAGGCAGTTGTCTTTGTCTTTGGATATGAAGGCAGGTGGCTATGTTTTACACAGGCACCACAGCTTGACAGTCTGGTTACTGTGCTTTGACAGTTCCCATGCAGAGCAACAGAAATAGAATTACAATACCAGAGGTAAAAGCATAAAGGCTTTGATTGTTTTGAACAACTGATGATCCTCTGTCTTCCCTGATCAACATTGCCTGCCTCAGTCATAATATGAAGATGCACCTGAGAACAATTAGCAGAGACCATAACTGGAAATAAACTCTTAGCTGTGTGCTGTGACATGTAGTTCAGTAACTCAGATGGATCCTCCTCTCCATTACCCATCCCAGTTCCACTGACTCCAGAATTTCTTTGACTTACTTAGGTTCTTTGGTGATAAAAGCTTTCACAAAACCAGTGAAAGAGCATATCAAAGTTCTGTATCTTGGATAAAATATTGCAGCAAAATAGCAGCATCCTTTTCACTGCAAGACATTCTTTCAGCTTTCTGCTGGTTCTTTAGGAGTTGTTCACGAAGACAATCTCCCAACCTCCTGTACAGCAGTGCCGCAGAGAAACCCAATGGCATATATATACATCTTCTTCCTTCTTAGTAGTCAGCAGTAATGGTGATGAAAAATAAAGGAAAACAGCTGCAGTTTATGGTACTCCCACACACATACACATTCTCCTTTTTGAGCAAAAACTGCAAGAAAGGCTCAGTAATAGAGTACATGGTATTCTGAACCTGCATTCCTAAAAGAGCTGCAGGCATAACAGGATGTGTTTTAAAAGCAACAGTGAAGGAGCAGAATTTTGCTAGTTAGAAAAGAAGGAAGAAAAACAAAAAAACCCTCCAAGATCATTCATAAGCTTTGGCTTGTTCAACAATAGGTCTGGCTTGGCTAGTTCTGAGCACATTACATGGAGTGGCTCCTTGGGAAAAACATTTGGTTTTCTTTCTTGTAAGAGAGAGAATTACTTTGCTTCATGAGTAGAATGAAGTGTAATATCTGTTTATTGATCTGTGTCTTCAGTGGTCAAGCATGCCATTATTCATTAGATATAAGAATTTTCTATTCCTTATTGAAGTTACTATTGACTTGAAGCATGCAGGCTAAAGCAGCTTGTTGCTTCTTGTTTGTTGAAGAGAACTTTTCAGTTCTCTACTTGGAGTAAGTTGTTGAAAATAACAGAGGTATGTGATTTCTATTCCTTCATTTCTAGTAATTAAGAATCTACTTCCTCTTGGTATAATCAAAAAATAGATTATAGATTCTTTCAGCAGTTAATCTAAAAAATTATAATTTCCTTATATAAAAAATAACATTGCTCCTTTGACTTTAGTGATAGAAAGAACAACTGCTCTTGGGTTTGTTTTACTGAGCAAATGCAAATTCATGAGTCTAAGCCCTCCACAAATTGATAGCAAGTTATTAAAGAAAATTTCAGTGCTCCATCATTTGCTATGACAAAATTAATTTCCTTCCATGCTGGTAAAAATACCGTCACAGACTTTATTGACTTTACTGTGCTAGCATTCTGCTGATTCTGCTCATCACTGCGTCAGTGGCAGCACTGAGTCAGCCTCCCTCTTACAGAGTTCTACAATTAAACCTCCTCCTTCAGCAGGGGGTCGTTATTAAAAAAACAAGACCTGTTTTACAAAACCAAGGACAAAACAGCACTAAGTCAGATTTTGTCCTGCCTGGTGTTGCACTCCCAAGAATTGGAAGTACTGTGTTATTAAAACAAACTGCATTCTACAGTCATTGAAATTTTTTTCCCCCCCTTCTTCCTTTAAGTATGACCTTAGCTTGAGGCAGAGAAAGTTCAGGACTGATTAAACTGTAGCTCAGCAGCGCTACAGGTCTCGCTTGAGATATATGAGCTGCCACAAAGCAATACTACACTAAGCAGAGCACTGATAGTAAGCAGTGCAAAATGTCTGGGAATGCCTTTGCAAGTCCATGTCCCAAAACCATTTAAATATCTGATATAAACATAATATGAAAATTACATTTTGACACCTTTGCATTATCAGTTCAAACCTTACTTTTATTGCCTGTGTTGCAAGGCATTTGCCTAATGAAAGGTGGATTCTCACTGACTGATGCCCCTGAGGATGTGTGGATTTGCTGCCAAGGATATGAAATTCTGTGCTAGAACGTCTATTCTAAATTATTAGCAACGTTTAATCAGATTCAGATTTGTTGCTTATTAGCAGATCTGGGATTTTCTTTGCTTGTTTTGTTTTAAACGTCAGATGGGGCTGGCCCTCTTTGGGGTTTATTAGCACTTAAAACCAGTGGGAAACTTGAATTCTGAGAAATTTGTATTTTTTTTTCAATGGTAAATGAAACTAGTAAATATGATTAGAAAATTCTAAGGCAAGGTTTGGCATTTACAGTCTTTGGCTGATTATTCTCCACTGATTACTAAGATCTCCAAGCTATCTGATCTTTACTTCTCATACCAAATTTTACTCGCAGACCAGAATAAGATACAAACTTGCTATGTATATGTCTTTAAAAGCCCCTCTAAATGAAAGAGTTAGTGGGCTATATTTTACCACCTGTAATTTAACACAAAACTCCTCTGCTTATATAGTAGAAGTCTGAAATCCACTTCATCAGTTTCATTTGAACCATTTTAACAGATTTTATTACTATTTTAATTTAATTTAAATACATTTAAAAGATTAAAGTAAACTTAGGTATTAATATGGGCTCTGTATACCCAAGTCTGTATTTTCATTTGTAAATACTGTTTATGACAGAAGTCGTGGAAGAGGCCTTTAATTTTTAACATGGCCTTTTTAGCTGTTAGATGTATGTGCTTCACACTTCGCAGTGTCAGCAGGCCTGAAGATGAATGTGTTAGTTCTGCAGGAATTCACTGCCCATTCACTCCCTTTCTGCTCCCAACACATAAGAGGCAAATTCATTTACAGCTCTTAAAAACACAGCTGCACGCAATCCCAACAAGAACGATGAAGCAATACCCACATCATGCCTTTTCCAGAGAAACCGTGTTTCTGTGCACCACCCAACCATGTCAGGCTGCCAGGCAAGGGCAACACTTCTCAGACACTTGCCCTCAAGCTGATGAGCTACCTGTGCATGGGTTTCTAGTGGATGAAAGGAGGTGGGGTAATGGCAACAGCAGGGGGTTCAAGAAGAAAGAAAGTGCAAGGGACAGTGTGCAAGGCACTGAATCATGGTGGGGGTGAGGAAGGATTGAGGATTGCTTTGACACCATTGTACAGTGAACTATCAGGATTATTCAACAGGAGCTCCCAAGAGACACGTTTTTATTGAAGGTTCTCCTAATCTCAGCCGTGGGACCAGACTTTTAGAGATTTAGGAGGAGACCCTGCACTAGTCAAGGAAATACAGTTTACTCCAACAGGATCTGCAGTGCAAACTACTTCCAGCCTGGTGACCTCCTCACAGCTGAAGATGTGACCTATTCCACTGAACACAGATTGCCATCAAACATTATGTTGGAGCACAGCACAGGATCCCTGTGCTTCCCACAAGGATGCAGTGGGAGAAGACTTACCCCTGCACCCTCCTCAGCTTCAGGACTTTCATAGAAGCACGGTCCTAGTGGGTTCCGTGGCAGCATATCCAATCCTCCTGTGCCTACAAAACCAAAGATATTTTATTGCCCATGGGAGAATAAGCAAGGATAAGAGGTTGCTTTGCTTTGCTTGAATCCATTTCTACCAGCCACGCTCTGTTGCCAGCCTAGTATCTCATCATCAGGAAGAGCACAAAAACAATGACTGAAAGATATCTTTGCCTGCTGTGGAGAGGTAGCCACCTCTGAGGGAAAACGCAGTGGGTGCTTAGTGGGTTGCCATACCCTGCAGTGGCTATAGAAGGATAGATTAATCTTCATCCCTTGCAGTGGCCATCTCTGTCTCTAGGGTGGTGCCCAGTGCTGGGGGAGCTGGTACTGCCCTATTCCCTGCTAGGTTGAGCTGTAGTCTAACTATGAATACATGGAAGTGCTTACTACACACCTATATCTTTCCTTCCAACAGTGTTGGCTGGTGGTTTTTCCTGCTTTTCGAGAGCCTCAGATAGTGTCTGTACAACTTATGTGGCAGAATCCTGTAGGTGTTTTTAACTTTTTCCAGCACAGTTTCTTTGGCCCTAACCCCTCCTCTTCCCACATGCTCAGCTATGATATCTGTGTAGTCCACAGAGTCAACAGGGAGTCCCCAGCAAGGTTTAAAGACTGCATTAAAACCAGTGGAAGTGTAGAATAATGAAGATGGAAGCCATTTTTCTGGTTGAGGTCTCAGCACTCTGGAGAAGTCCACAAAGCCAGAAGTCTGATCCAGTGACTTTACCACAGAACAGATCCTTCCTTTGAATTATTCTCTGCTAGGGTTCCCCTAGAGCATTTCTGCTTTGGAAGTAGTGCTAAAGAAAATTAACTGAGCTTTTTCTGTCCTGATTTCTTTCTTTCTGCAGGTTTCCACCACCACTACCACTCTCCCCAACCACCCCACCCCCCCTCCCCACTTTCCCCTTTATTTCCATCTCACTTTGATAGCATTATTCATTATAATCTCAGACTTTCCTTGTTACATGTCTGAAGAGCTTTAGCACATTGGACCTCTGTCTGCTGATACATGCATGCTCTCCTGCTATTCAGAGATGTAAAACAGAGCTGTGTGCCCTTTTTCAGTGTTTCACTATAGTATCTCTTCATACTCAAGCCTCCATGTTTCTTTTTTTCTGCAGTGTATTTGGAAGTGCGAAGCCTTCACTGTGTTTTCCTTGTATGAGTGCCTCTGGTTGCATTAGCAAGCAGTTATGTAGTAGGAGTGGATCAGAGGATAGGAGCAGTTGCTGCTGGCATCTCTAGATCTATTTTGTAAGTCTTTCCAGGATTTCATGTCAGACTAGATTTAGCCTGATTCTCTGGGCACATTGTTACCAGCGTTAGAAGGAATAATACTTGATCTGAATATTTGTGCTTCCACCAGAGTTTGAAAAGTATATCCTGTGAGCCTGCAGAAGTGTTTCTGGTTTCCTTTTCTTCAAAAGGACTCAGATTGTATGAATTACTCCACATCTGAACCAGTGGCAATTGTGGTTGAGTAAAGAGGAATGAGTTCACTGGAAAACATTCTACTGTTCTCTTTCGAAGCACTGATGTATATGGAGCCTATGCCTACCAAGAAAGGACAATCTAGCGATTAGGATGCTAAATGAAGATATGAATAATCTAATTTCACACCTCTGCCACAACTAGCACAGCCCTTCTGGTATTGACCTAAGTTGCCCATCTCTAAGTGATGTTCTGCATTGATGTGGCAACTCATGAAGCATTAAGAAGAGATCTCCATGGTAATATGTATACTTAATTAGAAAAAAAAAAACAAAACCAAAAAACAACAAACATGAAACTCCAAGGCCTAGAAATTAGAAGAAAAAGGATATATTTCCTCCAAAGTCTCACAAACATATAAATATCATAAGCCTGTGAGGAGAATTCACCAGCACACTGTTTGGTGGCAGGCTGTGCCTACCACAGCATAGACATCTAACTTGATATGCATGAAGGACATGGCAACTTCATAATCACACCTGGATGTGGAAAAAATCCCAAGCATGTTCACATCCATGGACATTTTGTAAAGGCTGCACACAGTACCAGTTCATGCTGCCATTTGCACAGCTAAAGTTTTACATCTATCATCAGCTGCAGCAGTGATGAAGTAACTCAACCAGAACAGCTGCAGGATGGCTCCATCAGCATTATTGAGGCTCAGTGGCTTTTCATCCATCTCTGTGTATGCTAGCTCCAGTTCTGTGTAGCACTGTGCTGACTTATTTGTTTCCTTTTATTTGCTGTTGATTTCAACTGTGAATAGGGTTTGATGGATGAGAGCAGTTTAACAATAAAGAAGATCAGACAATACAACAGGAATAAAGCTGAGCTAACAGTCTCTTTCCTTAAGAGACATATCCATACAAACTTAGGAAAGAAATCAAAGTGCAGACAATAAGAAGAAATTTGGGCTCTCAGCTCACCAACATCAGCCAAGAGAGAAAGGAACAGAGGTTGTCAAGAAAGGAAGGATGAAGCTGAAGTGAAAGAGACAGATGGTCACATCCTAGTGATGGAGTTGAGAGTGAAAGTGCAGAATATGAATGAAAAATAGAGGTACTGATGAAGTATCTGGAAAACTGATGTGCACACTCATCACTCAAAAAGTAAGGGGAACAAGGAGAACTTTAGCAGTTTGTTTTTGAATCGCAGTTCTTCATGGTAAGTACTGTGACCATGGGAGAAGCACCTCTAAGATGGTTAGCAGTGACCTAAGGCAGTAAAATCATGTCAAAGAGGTTTGCTCCATCCATCTCATTCTGTCAACCCCACTGGATTTGTCTTCTACTTCTATAGGTCCAGGATGAAGAAAGGAAACATTAAGGTATAATTCAGATACTGAAGTATGTGAGCTTTCTACAGGGGCCTACATGTCCCTTAGAAAATGCTTCACAAATGCAACAATTACTTAGACACCAGAGGCACAGTTTCTTAGTTGTGCTATTTATCAACAGAATGATCTGTGTTTTCAGCATACAGATGCCATTGATATGTTTTTAAGCCATTGCAAAACCACTCCAAGACCTGTAACACTGAGCCATTAACACTGGGGTAGGCTGTATCCATCTGAAACCTGTCAGTCTATGTCCTCTTGCAAAAGAAACTGCTGCAGTAAAGGGGCAGGTTGTATCACAAGTTGCTCAGCTGACAAACATCTTTGGGGCAGAGATTTGTCTCCTCAAAGGAAAAGGCAGAGGAAGAAGTTATGGATATTCACCACGAAAAACTCCTGCAGTGACTGAATTGTACTAAATCAAGCCTTCTTCATGTCTCACTCGACAGTCATTTATATCTGCTATGAAAAGTTAGGGCATAGTCAAATGTTTGTTTGCATGGCAGCTGGAGCAGTTTAAGATTTGTTATCCTCTTCCACTGAAACAGTGTTAGTCCTTTTCAGAGCCAAGGCAGATTGCACACGTGCACAAAAAGGACATGCTACTGCTCGCAGTTTGGCCTGCCCTGCTTGCTAGAGGGTCCTACCATCTCAGCTCTACCAGCCATTCTGTTGCTCATCAGAGATTGTCCTGCCCTGTTCAGATTGGAACCACTTCAACCACATAAATTCTGGACCATCACTGAACTGGCCCATTTAATTTTAAACAGGCCCAGGAGGAAATTTATTAGAGTAACCATAGACTTGAAGCACAGGGATTTCTGCTGTTCCTCAGCATGCTTTCTTTCAGCTATCTGTGACTTGTCATTAAAAATGGAAGCCAAACTATGTTCTTGTGTTGCTCTCTTGGCATTACCCAGCTAAGCCAGTAGACAGATGCCATGTTAAACTCTGAAGTTTGCCACCAATTGTTCCTATGAAAAGTAATTCAGAAAAAAAACTAAAATCCTCAAAGAAGAAGAGAGAGAGAGGGAGAGAAAAAGAGTGAGAGCAAGGAAAAAGACATTTAAGCAAGAGTGCTGACATGCTTATTTGTTGAACTACTAAATGGCTTAGTGGCTGCATGAAATTCAGACTGGGAGAGATCACATATCAGCATGAAGACAAACATGCAACTGAAGTAGAGAAGAAAATCACTCATCTATCTGGTTTTTTTTATGCTATGTTTAGCATTGTAGTATTTCAAAGCAATAGCAATAAAGCTTTCTTAATACTTTAACCATGCTTTGAGTGCTCACCTCTAAGAGTTAAGAAAATATTTTACAGTCAGGTTCCACAAAATATTCAATCTCAGAAAAACTATTACAGAGAGTGCTGTAGGTGCCACTTCTCTTGTGATTTGTCTCTCTGATAGCAACTGTTTTAAGAGTGCTAGCTCATTTAATCTTGTTTTTCTGCATTTGATTGCAGTGTCATTCACTGGGGTTATAGAGCTAATGGCGCAATTCTCTTTTGCTGATTTGCTTTTCTGTTCTAAAGTTAAGGTTTTGTTTGTTTTGGTTCTGTTTTTCCAGTTTTCACATTGTGATATATTTTGGACTTAAATACAAACCAAGGCAAAACCCTCTCTATAGGACTAGCAGAATGAAAGCAACACTGACTTATGCCCAGTGAAAGCAGAGCCTCGGCTGGTGTCATTCCTCAGAGGGTGCTGGCTGGATTTGACCATGCCAGAAGCACTGTGTTGCGTCTGTACTAAGAATGTTAAGTCTCCAATCTGCATGCTTTACTTGCAGATGTAGGCTGGCACCATTCTGGGAAACACCTGAAGAGACTTTTGCTGGTGGTAGCAAGTGGAATAGTTAATGCCATTGCTGATTTCCCTAAGATGGATTAGCTCTCTTCAGCTCAGTTGGGCTTTCATGAGCGATGCCTGATGCCCAGGCTAGCAATAGTCTGACATAGCTTTTGCATAGCTCAGTTCCATGGGAAGTGAAGGCAGCTTGGGACAACAGCTATTTCTTCAGCCATTCACTACAAAGTCATGCAACATCAGTTTCAAATTTTGTCCCTAGCTTTTTTAATGGGAAATGTCTACACATTAGCACAATTTCTGGTGACCAGCAGTGATGAACTAGTGTTGGTTCAGATTGTGCATGCATTTTCTTGCATACTTAACTCTGCAGGCAAAAGCCTTTCAATAATGAGCTGTAGTATCATAAAGTAGCTGCAAATGTGTTATGAATTTCACCATTTGTGGTGGTGTTTAAAAGACATTTGGATGAGGTGCTTAGGGGCTAACAGTTGTGTACCAGGAAATGTTGGGCTGTGGTTGGTCTTTTCCAACCAGGCAATTCTATGATTCTATGATTTCTGCTATGAATCAAGCAAAAAGCCCTCAGAACCATAATCCACATGTGTTTTGCAAGGAAACCCTAAGTATAGACCAGCCCTATGATTAAAGCTATTCTAAGAGAATGAGATTACAGTGTTGTTAGAAAATTGTTCTCAGTCTTAGCAATCTTGTTCTCAGTTAACACCTTATGATGAAACATCAAAGTATTTGGGCACACACACACAAAACCTAACCAAAAATGTCTGCAGGAAAGAAAGCAAAATTCTGACAAGAACTCAGAGGCATGAAGAAGGGGCAAAGTGTGATCTTTGTTTCTGTTACTTGTAATAACTTGCCTTGGAACATATTTTCTTATTCATAAATCTCAGGTAAAAAATGTGATACTCTCATCAAAATAGCTGACAGCATCCTAGCTTTGCCTAGAATTAATTTCTGTGTGTGGCAGACGTGCAGCCAAACAGTGAATTCATAGCAGTATCACAGTATTACCAAGGTTGGAAGAGACCTCAGAGATCATTAAGTCCAACCTGTCACCACAGACCTCATGACTAGACCATGGCACCAAGTGCCACATCCAATCCCCTCTTGAACATCTCCAGGGTGAGTGACTCCACCACCTCCATGGGCAGCCCATTCCAATGGTGAATGACTCTCTCGGTGAAGAACTTTCTCCTCACCTCCAGCCTAAACCTCCCTGGCAAAGCTTGAGACTGTGTCCTCTTGTTCTGGTGCTGGTTGCTAGAGAGAAGAGACCAACCCCTTCCTGGCTACAACCACCCTTCAGGTAGTTGTAGAGAGCAATGAGGTCTCCCCTGAGCCTCCTCTTCTCCAGGCTAAACAACCCCAGCTGCCTCAGCCTCTCCTCATAGGGCTTGTGCTCAAGGCCTCTCACCAGCCTTGTTGCCCTTCTCTGGACACGTTCAAGTGTCTCGATGTCCTTCTTAAACTGAGGGGCCCAGAACCGGACACAGGACTCAAGGTGTGGCCTAACCAATGCAGAGTACAGGGGCACAATGACTTCCCTGCTCCTGCTGGCCACACTCTTCCTAATGCAGGCCAGGATGCCATTGGCCTTCTTGGCCACCTGGGCACACTGCTGGCTCATATTTAGGCAGCTGTCAATCAGCACCCCCAGGTCCCTTTCTGCTTGGCAGCTCTCCAGCCACTCCAACCCCAGCCTATAGCTCTGCATGGGGTTATTGTGGCCAAAGTGCAGCACCCAGCACTTGGATTTGTTGAATGCTGTCATGTTGGACTCTGCCCATCTGTCCAGTCGGTCGAGGTCCCTCTGCAGAGCCCTTCTGCCCTCAAACAGATCATAGCCTTGCACAAGGGTTTATAAATACCAGAGAACTCCTTGAACAACATAAAGAAGGGAAGTACAAGTTATTCATGTAAATTCTTTTTAATCATGACAGTATATAAAGAAAGCAGAAGGTAGCAGAAAGATTACCTGCTTCCAATAGCCATTCTCTACTAGGAGAAAGAAAATCCATCAGTTGCACAAGCAGTGCTGAAAGTGCGTGTCTGCAGTGCCATAAGGGAGACAAATAGCTTGTGGTGCTAGCTTGTGGTGCTCACCTCGTTGAATTGCTTAGAGGATTTCTTTCCCCTGAGAAATGCATGTGTGTAAATACCACAAAGATGGACTTATAACCCTCTCAGCAGAGATAACAGAGAGGACTGCAAGAGCTCTGTCCAATTTCCTTACCTGCAAAGTAAGATAGTTTATCTCCTGTCTTCATCACACTAATCTTCCCCACACTACTTTTATGACTCCTGTTACCTGGAGTTAGACCTGCAGATGGGAGTGCTATGTGCATAAGTGGAAGATATGATGGATGCATCTCCAACAGTCAAAAGCTGCATGTATCCAATTAAACCTAATTTCTTCTTCAGCATGCAGGACATTCTCCATTATTGGATACTACTGCTGAAGTAAATGGTCTTGCCTTTACATTGCACTTGGTGGGGATGGGAGGAAAGCAATCTCCATTTTTCAGTGAACTATGTCTTTAGTTGACTCTTCCAGTTATGCTTTTCTGCTCTTCCCTGTGGTGAGCAGCCAGTCTGGCTTAATAGGATAAATCCTTACATGTGTCAGTTTGCATTAATGTGGAGGAAGAGAGACAATCATACTCTGCTGACATTTAGCTGCAGGTAGTAGAGTGCATATAACAAGACCTATCATGGTCAATTTTCCTCTCACACCTCATGGTCTCCTCCAGGGGTGGCATTTTGGATCTGTTTTGCATTTGGAGGTCTGACAAAAATGGCAGGCTCACTGAAGGAGCAGTAGAAACATCTGAACTACGCACATCCACCCAGTGGATTTAAGAGCATACATGTATAGTTTATTCTGAGAAGCCTCCTTCCGTGATGCTAAAAAACGCTGTATTTCAAGACATTCACAGTGAACCCAGAAGTTAAACACGGAAAACAAGGAAGTTTTACTACATAAGATCATGAGAAAAGTATTTCTGTTCTTGACAAGAAAACAGTAAGACCACTGAGTACACTGAGAGTGGGCTCAGTGACCTGATTAGATTGAGGCTGTTGAGCACCAAACTGTGATGAGGCAGACCTATCCCAAACTGTCTGATCTAACAGTTGACCTTCAGTTTTGCTTACTTTTGACTGACAGCTGTTTTGAAGAAATGTGCAATTTTCCTATCAGATAAATTTGTATCAGCACTTTATTGTAAAGCTAAATCTGCCAGTTTCACTTGGCAGAAGATGATACTAATGGATACCTTGTCACTGTCTTGTATTGTGGTAGCAACAGTGCAAATTCTCTACATTCTGCAATGGCAGAGTTAAATCTTGCTCTTCTCTAGACAGGCACATGAGAGTTGAAAGGTGCAAGTGAACCAGCTGTATCGTGGTGTAAGCCAGACACTGTTGCAAAGCTGCTCAGTGCAGGAGAATGGACCATTTCAGGCCATGTTTGGTTAACCTGAAGTTCAGAGTAGATCTCTATCATCTGCAAGAAGAGATCCAGAACACTGAACAGGGCTAGTAGCTGTATAGTCAAAATCACTGCTTGATAAGAGGATAATATAACCTGACTTTTAACAAAAGGACATCAGAGGTAATATCCATGTGTTTAAGAATGAAGACACCTGCCTTCACCTAAACTTAGCTCTGCTGCATGGTCATCAGTCATTTCAGAAGGAGTACTTATAGAATAAGTTACCACTCAATTAGAGAAGATGCATCAGCTTCTGGCTTCTGTGGATAAGGTTGGCAGCCTTTGAATAATGACATGTAATTAGGAAAAATTATAGTATTTGCTTTCAAAGTACTATTTGTTTTCCAAAAAAAGCAAACTGCCAGCCAAGCATAATATCCAGATATGGTATATTCTCCTCAGTTATTCACATATCACCTCCCTAGAATTAAAATAGGTAGTGAAATGTTTAATTTCCCAGCCACAACATTCAAAAGAGGCAAAACTCCACTCCTGTTTTCTTATCCAAGCCATATGCTTGGGTAAGTTCAACAAAGCATTGCTTGGCTCTCTGGTAGAGGAAAAGATCAAGTCCTTTGAAAGCAAAAGCCCAAAGAAAAAAAAAAAGTCATGATTTTAGACAATATTTTGCACCTAAAATGTTTAATATTTAAAGAAAGACCACAGGTTAATGTTCAGTGTCAAATGATGACACATCCATCACCTTCCAGTAAATATTTAGGGCATTATGACAAGTAGAATAAACTACATTTCATGAGTGCCTTCTGAATTGTGCTTCACACAGATGGATATAACTGGATATAACCTTACAGACTGTCTCACACTTCAGGGACCTTCTCACACTTCAGGGACTCTTCTGCCTGAGAGCCCCACCAAATCTCCAGTTTAATAAACATGGTGGGAGATTAAAGAAGTGCTTCACATTTGCACTTGCTAAACGAGCATAGACCAGCCATATCTCCCCAGTGGGGCAGAATCTTAACTTTGTCCACTACCAGTTCTTCTGAGTCACAACATGTGCTCCTTAAAGCATACCCTGCTAATAAAATGCAAAAGCTCTGACTCTTGTGTCTGTGGTACGCTAAACATAGCTCTTAAAGGCTAGAACAAACCACTACTGCGCAATCCAAAGTCAGTAAGAAAATGCTCATTGACTTCTGCAGACTTGTGGAAATTATCAGTTCAGTCCTACTTGTTCTCTCTATGTTGTTTATTTGTCCCATGATGTGCAATGCATTGTCTAAATTTGAAATTAAAAACATTCCTGAGGCAATGAATGTCTTTAAGCACTTGCATTCCATAGTGCTTCAAAGAACAGCTAAGACTTGTGATACTCCTTTGGTATCTATTCTTGCATTCAAGTTTTTGGAGACTTCGGATTTTAACTTAGGGCATCCTCATTACCTGCTAGGACAGAACTCATGTGTAAGGCAGTCCTGTGATGTGATATGTTTCCCTGTCTGATAAGGCAGTCCACCTGTGCAGGCTGCACCAAAGTTTGAGCTGATGTATGGACAGTGTATGTGACCAGGAAGTTTTTTCGGAGCTTGAGCCCTGAGCCTAGCTGGGGACACCCTAAAGCTGTAATAAACAAAACTGACCTCCTTTTAAAATGCAATTTTTGCAGCACATGTGCATCTCCCTGTTCCTGAGCTATTTCTTTGATTCCTTTCACTCCTCCTCAGCATGAACAGTGTCAATTCAGTAAATTGTCTTACTAAGAGAATTTTCTACTCTCTTGAGAAAAAGCAGAGTACAGCCTATGCCATGGTACAAACAAACATTTTCCACAGCTTTTATCTTGACAATAAGCCCATAACATGAATGGAACAGAGCATGACAAAAGCATAAAATTACATCAGGGCTTCAATTAACTTTTGTATTACCTGCAATTCAAACACTTACTGCTCCTGGGCTGGAGTTATTACTTACTTTTATAAGATTTTAAACTGCAACATTTTAAAGAGGCAGCCTGCCTTGTGGACAGATTCCAGCTCAGGGAACAAACATAAACTGGGAAATTTCAAAACGTTTAAGAGTAAGCCTCCAAAATGTCAGGCTGCTCACTTTAACATTTCCCGTTGAAATCTAGCAAGCCAAGTTTCTTGTGAAATTTCTAGAAATTTATTAGAAAGCCTAACATGGCATTAATTAATACCATCTTCTGTCAAACAAAGCTGTTGGTTCTAGTTTTGCAATAAAGTGTTGAGAGTGTCTGTATCTTCAGACCTTCCCCTGTGTTCCTTCCAGTATGCACAATCACTACATTAGGGATGTCCTTAGACATAGCTCTGCCTTGTCCTTTCAATACATTTCTAGCTCTGTTCTTGATTGGTTGGTTAAAATGGATGCATTTATTTGTCTTTTTTTTTCTTTCTTTCTTATTTTTGTTCTGTGTAACACTATCAGCATCTACATGGTATGTGAACTACTATGGTTAGCAGTAGCAATTCAGAAACCTCTGAGGAGGATAGACATTAAAACACTGGTATGATTTGTTAAACAACTTAGTAATTTTGAATATTTAAGATATAACTGCAAAGAGATTGAATGCTCAGAATTTTAAACATTCACAGTCTGAAATTTAGGCCACCCTAAAAGAGCCTCACATAATATGCAGAAGCAGAGGCAGTCAAAGTAGTCATAACTTTCAGGAATTTTAGCCTCTAGCAATGTTTGTTGCAGAGAAAGGATCAGCAAAATAGGTTCACATTCACTGTAGACACCCTATTAAATAAGGAATTAGGTTAGCTAAGGAAAGACAGATGGCAAGAGCAGACAAGACAGTTTGAGACTCAAGGCCTAATTCAGCTTTGACATAGCTAAGCTGAATGGCCACTGAAGTCAATGGGATGTTCACATTTGAATCAGGGTTGAATTTGCTTCCATGTGTTTAGCAAAAAGGGTTGAAGAGTTGAAATCAGGCAGATTTTTTTTTCTTTAACTTAGAAAACAGTGATGCTCAGATGAAATTTTTAGTGTTACCCTGAAGCCTGCACTTTAACAACTGATAGACTTTATAAGCAGAGATGTTTCCTGCATAATGCAAATACAGTTGAGAGACACTGGGTGGCCTAAGGCTTTGTAAATACATAATGAAAATACACAGAGTGAGACACAAGCAGAGGCTTGTTCAGTGGAACAGGATGTGAATCTTTGTTCACTGCATCTGAGCTAGGTCTGTGTTTTTTTGGTTTCTACAAGAGTCACTGCTGGCTGCCCAATTCTTAGAATTATTTTAGGAAGTATATACATTCTTTAAATAAACATTTGTCTGCATTTGCTAAATGAACATTTAGACAATGAGTGTTGGACTCCAGCATTTCACTATTTCTGCTTTTCCCTTTTATCTTGGTGCCTTCAGCCATGGGGGAATCTGAGATTAAAGGGAGATTAAAGGGATACCAAACAGTCTTCACTCACCTTCAACTGGAATTCTGCTCACCTTTTCCTTTTTAACATATCAATGCTTGTCAAATGGTTCCTGGTTTGTAATTTGTTATTTATCTGGACTATAAAGTAAAACAGGGTAGATCTTCTCCTGGCAAAATGGCACATTACTTTGCATTTGCTACTGTGTAATGACATCTCCAGTTACTGTAGTTTAAGACATCTTTCCTTGCCCTGCCTGCCTCTGTCGTGGTGCTCCTTCTGAAATGGGTGACTTGGGTAATCCTCCCTGGAAAACTGTGCGTTAGTTAAGACCAAGTTAACAGAAAGTTGCACAAAATTAAAAAAATAGAGAAAAAGAGAAGACGTAACATTTGTGATCTTGTGTGTCTTCTTTTCCGTCCAAAAACATTGTCAGAATGCAGCTTGCACAAGGAACAGTAAAAGATGACTCTTAAAAGGGAGCAGTCACACTTCTACTATGTAATGCCATGGCATTTTCTTTCCATCCTGGAAGGTAAGATTACCATCCAGGTAATCTTTCTTTGGCTTGGTGCAAAGCACACACTGCAAACCAGCCTGATCTATAAAATAAAGATCTCGCCTCTGTACCTAACAGCTCCCAGTGCCAGCAATGCACACTTACAGGACAGCAGATGCTTTCCTCACTATGGTTGCTAGGTCATTGCTAGGCAGAATTTTAGCTGATGGGATGTTATTGCACATAAAGGAGGTTTTGGGTCCATAATTATTCCCTCTCTTAACACAAAAGCACCATATGAGTGTACAGGTCTTTAACAGAGCTCCCTGCAGCTAAGAAGCAGTTACCTGCCTGGTAGCTTTTCTGTTCATGATTGTCCTCCATGCAGATAAAAAAGTGCATGCACTGCAACAGTGATGAGTCACATCAGCGTCAGAAAATATTTGCTTCTGAGAAACTGGTAGCCTTTCTGTTCATGATTGTCCTTCATGCAGATAAAAAAGTGCACACACAGTAGCAGTGAAGAGTCACATCAGCATCAGAAAATATTTGCTTCTGAGGAACTGATTTGGCTCCCACATTGTAGGCAGCAACTTCATTTTCTTTCACCTCAGTTCCTCATTTTTCATACAAGAATGATGGCACTTCTCTGAGTTAATGGAACACTCTGAAATTTCACTACATCAAAGACTTTGAAGCACTCAGACATGGCAGAGTCTGAGGGTGGGTGAAAATGTTATTAGCACTTCTCTACACAGGCTCTGGGTTGAGGAACTTAAAAATGCCAACATCACAAGGATGAGTTTTATTTGGTATAGCTATTAGTTTTTTTCCACAAACACACCATAACCAGCCTCAGTAGGAGACAGCAGAATTTCAAGCACTAATCCCAGCACAACCCAGACATGATGCCCTAGTATGCTTGTCTCTGGAGATAGGTATCTGCTAACTTTACATGCTGTCCTGCCACTTTTTTGGTCTTTCATGGAAGTGAAATGAAGCTATATTTTTTTGCTTTCTTAGGAGTTTTTTTTACTTAAAAACTGTATTGTAGGACCGCAGGAATTATATTCAGTTCATCTTTGTTCTGATTCTAATAAAAACTTTAGAATGTCAGTTATTTTAGTGTAAATATTCAGGAGTAATTTGGCTTGTATTTTAAAGTATCCTGACTCCTATTTCCACTCAATGGTCACAAGGCATTAAGACTTTTGGTGAGAAGCCATCTACCTTAAACTTAAATAATAACTTGGCCTTGTCTAAAAATACACATTAAATATAGCGTATAGCTTCTTTTATACTCTAATTGTACCACTTCCATTCAATTATTCACTTACTGTGTGGAAATAATTAGTATTCCACAAATACTTAGGTTGTACTTTAGTAAAATCAAATGTGCCAAGTCAGTTGCACAAGGCACACGTGCTGCAATGCAAGATGCTATCACTTTGCTGTTAGCTGTATTAAGCTGTTATTAAACTAGTTATGATTCTTGAGGGAGGTCTAACTACACTGTCAGCTGCCAAGGCTTGTAAACTCCTGTAACCACCTTGAGTTTATTACTTTATCTGAAAACAAAAATCACAGTCTCCTGGAACCATACATTGTATCTAGATTGTGGTCACGTTCACAACACTGTTAGTTTTTGATTAAACAGCTTCTGGTAACAATTCTGATGTTTTTGTTTACCCCATAACCTCACAAGTTCACTTCTACCAGCAGCCCTACTATGTCTAATAGATTACCACCTGATTCCACATCCATCTTGTTGTATGTTAATCTTGTTTAGCTTCAGATCCACATACTTTGCAGCCTGTGTTGCCTTCTACCTTACTGATACATTACTTCACAGTGCTGTACAAAAGACAATCTGGATTCAAACACAAATGAAAAGAGGAACTCTAAAAAAAGAACAACTTGTAGTTAACCACATAGTTTTGCTGGTAATAAGAACCAAGCCAGATGTGATCCTAACTTTTCTTTGGGCAATGTGCCTCTTCAAAAGCTTTGGAATTTGAGCTTGTTCATCTCAAAGCTGGACGTGCAGAGATGTCACTGCAAAAGAGTCACATAGGCTAAAGTCTGTATAAATAAATAAATGCCAAGTAAAGTTTTCTGCATACCTTCACTAGACCATTCCTCATAGCAGTGCTGGAAGTTTCTTTTAAAATACATTTTTCATAAACATATGATGTCCAGACTGAACTCTCATACCTCTTTACGAGGGGAGAGGGATACACTGCATTGACTGTATTCATAGATGTATAAATGCTTTTTTACATTGGGAAGCTTTACAGTATATTCAGGACTTTCTAGCAGCAGGATAGACTTTTCTTTTAAATTTAATGTCCCTGCATAAAAGCAGGTATTTGTAATACTAATATACTGATTTATATTTATGGCTTATATAAAGTAGTACATCCTTCCACGTAAATTCTGGCCTGCAAAGATTTATACACACTGATTCATTGTGCACCCTGGTCCTAAGAAATCAGAAACAAGACTCCCATTGATTGCAGTGGAGCCAGGACTCCAGCTGCTGCTTCCAGAGTGGGTAGTACTGCAAAGCTGAAAATTAACCAGATTTTGTCAGTTGTAGGGGCTGAGGGCAGATTTTTGAGATGAGAAGTCAGAATTTTTCCACTTTTGCCCTATTCTTGACACATTCTGGAATACTCATGATACAGTACCAAAAAAAGAATGTGGCTCCTGTCTCAGTGAGCTTGACATTAGATAAATTTGAAAACTCCAAAGGCAAATACTGAGAAAAGGACAGCCTGCTTAGAACTAATATTTTTTCCTCCCAATAAACTCAAGCCTGAAGCTGACCTTTTACCTTCAGGTCTGGGAATTTCTTTAGTTCAGGTTTGGATGTTTTGTGCCTGAAGACAATGACATTGAGGCATTTCATCTTTGTCTACAGGTCTGGTCAATAGTGGGTACGATGTGGAGATAATGCTCTGTACAGCGCTGCCCTGCACAAATGACACTGGTGGATCCGCATCAAACCACAGCTGCTGGCTTACCCATTTTCTGGGTAAGCCTTGACCTAGATCCAGCTCTATATCATATGTCTGTCTCTTACCATTGTGCGCAGCCTGTGCTTTGTTTATCCCTGAAATGTGGGATTGGCTTGTCTCATGGCCCATGCTCCTCTCTACTCTGAATTACAGGGAGAGCACGCCTGTGTTTGTGCTGTGGTAGTTCTGACCTAGGGAAGGCTTGCAACAGGCTGCAGTACAAACCAAAAAATGATCCAAAGAAGGCTATCCACTGTGCTTTCCAAATTTAATTTTGCCTGTTGACTTTTCACATATGACAAACTAGATGATGTCTCTCAGAAATGAAAGACCCTGAGTTGTAAATGGCATGAGGTCTCCCTAAGCAAGCTAGAGCCCAGACCCCATGGTCAGCATTGGTGCCGTGAAGAATTGCTTTTTGGTCCTCCTGCAGTTCATTGTGTTGTTTGATGCTTCTCTAATGCAGACTGCAAAAAAAATATACAAATATTGCCCCTTTTCTCCTCTTGCAGGACTCCCTTGCTTTCATAGGTCTGATTTCTACTTGACTGACTTGCTTTCAGCTCAGATGAAGTAAAGGATGCCCGCCATGCCTTGCCCAACCAGACACTTGCCTGTCTTCATTGAGTCTTAGTGTGAGAACCAGGGTTGCAATTTAAGTGTGTTGAACTAAAACAAACAAAGAAAAAGTCACTACCTTACAGCCTGCTAGGGGGTACTGGTGCCATTTTGCTTCAATAGTGAGGGAATCCTGTTTCCTGACATTGTCAGGGGCAATTTTCTAACATGTGCTCTTCATATAGGTAATCAACACACAGGCCTTGAATTATCTCACTGTGGTATTGGCACTTACACAACATCATGTGTTTACAGGGTCAGAGACTGCCAGCTTGCCTCTACCAAACCACACACATTATATTCAAGAGATGATTTCTCCTTATGGACAAAATCAACTGAACAGTGCTAGCAACTCTCTTGACAACCCCATCATATTCAGTGCTAACTCACACTGAAACAGGCAGAAGCCACGAGAACTGCTTTACTACCTACTGGAAATAGTTTCTATCAATATAAATGTTGATGTTCACATTGCTGTCATAAGAAGCACAGTGTCCCAATCTAAAGAAAAATAGGCAGCACTGTTGAAGGAGAGAGCTTAGGTGACTTGAGTAAAAGACGCAGAGATAGGTGCCTCTTAGCAGTGACCACACCGGAGGACTTTCTGGCTTTAAGGCTGTGTTCTCTCTGGAGAATGTCTCTCTGATTGCTTTTCACCTTTAGAGAGGTCTCTGGAGGGCTAAAGGATCTGCAAGACATTTCGAAACTAAGATACTTTTTGCACAATCATCTTATATTCTTGCCTCAGCCTTTTCTACTCAGTTTATTTTTTCTTACTGTATGCAATAGAAGTGAGAAAGGAAATGTTTGTTTTGGGATCAGACATTACATCTGGCTTGAAGTCCTTTTTGCTAGAGACTGACATATTGCCTAGGCTTTTCACGATGCATAGGTGGCACTGGAAGAGTGATTTGTGTCCAGGAGAGGATGAGCCCAGTAATAGGAATTGCTACCCATCAGTTATTTGTTTGTTGGGAAGGTTTAGCATCTGTTAAAGGCATGCTAGTCTTCATATGCATGGCAATGGATGTTAAACCAGAGTCTTCCTTTCTGGTGGCAGCACCCACTGGATCAGAGTGCTCTCTGCTTCAGAGACATCCATACAGAGACTGCAGTGCAGCAGTACTCCAAGGAGTATTGTGAGAATGTGTGTATGGTTGAAGGGAAAGAGGTAGCAGGAAGGAGGGAAGGGAAAACCAAAGAGCTGGACACAGTCATCAGAGAAAGTAGCATCATCCAGTATTGACAATGTACAGCTGTGGGTCTGTCACCCATGGCTAGCCCTTCATTACTATATACACTTGACTTGAAATCATAGTGTCATCCCTCCAGGCTTCAGACAGAAGTGCTGCGCTGGCTGGAGCCATGTAAATTTTTCCCTAGAATCCGCACAGCAAAGTTTCTGTAATAGAAATGAGCTCTGAGAGAATGAAATCACACTTAATTTCAGTAATAATAATGTTTGACAGAAAAAGTTAAAGAGAATGTTTTGGTAATGTCAAAGCAATATCTTAATGTATTGCCAACGAGATACTGGTGGGACGTCATGTTTTATTTTGGCTGTGGTTTGTTTTGTTGTTGTTGTTGGGTTTTTTTGTTTGTTTTAAATGCCTCCAGCTGGCATTGAAACTTCCAGTTTTTGAAAAAACACAACAGGTTTGTTTTTAACAGGTCAGTTGAGAAAGTTTCAGTTTGGGTTCAGCATGGTAGAATTCCCTGTTCTTCTTTTGTTTGTTTATTTTCACCAGCAAATCAAAACAGTATTAATTATTCTGCTTTAATACTGACAGTGTTCTCAGCCTCCTTCAGATGGAAGATCATGCAACAATAATTTTTGCCTCCTTCCCTTCCTTGCTCAGCACCATGCCAGATGCCTCTGCTCCGTAGGGACTATACATGATTTGCTTCTAAGCCCAGTAGCAGTGGAAAGCCAGGGAAGGTATTTCTGCAAAGCAGAGATCTTGGAAGAAAAGCTGTTAGCTACACAGAAAGCAAGATTTTCACCACTACAGGTAAGGACAGATCAGCTAATTTCAAACTTCACTGCATTTCATTATTACCTTGCTTTCTGCTTTCTACTATTTAATGTTCTCAAAAAGGGTGTTTGCTTTTGTAGAATGGCTCATCTGGAGAACTATTCTACTCGCCCCAGTTATTTGAGGCTTTATGAAGAAGTGTTTAATGAAAGGGGATGATACAAGTAGATCCATGGAAGTAAAGTTCACTACTCATTAAATTCAGGCACATGACTGGTTCTTTCAGGGCAAATGGCATGCCTAGTAGACTAGGCTATGTTTTATTCCAACTTCTACACATTTAATCTCTGGAAATAATCTTTTTTTTTTTTTTTTTTTTCATTGGACATTTTCCCCCCTCCTAGTTGAACAACGTGGCTTTCAGCAACCAGCACCAGAACAAGAAGACACAGTCTCAAGCTGTGCCAGGGGAGATTCAGACTGGATGTCAGGAAGAAATTGTACACAGATAGAGTGATTGTCCATTGGAATGTGCTGCCTGGGGAGGTGGTGGAGTCACCATCATTGGAGGTGTTTAGGAGGAGACTTGATAGGGTGCTTGGTTGCATGGTTTAGTTGATTAGGTGGTGTTGGATGATGGGTTGAATGTGATGATCTTGAAGGTCTCTTCCAACCTGGTTCTATCCTATCCTATCCTATCCTATCCTATCCTATCCTATCCTATCCTATCCTATCCTATCCTATCCTATCCTATCCTATCCTATCCTATCCTATCCTATCCTATCCTATCCTATCCTATCCTATATCACCATGACTGGTTCTTTTAGGGCAAATGTCATGCCTAGTAGACTAGGTAACGTTGTATTCCAACTTTTACACATCTTATCTCTGGAAATAATCTTGTTTTCATTGGACATTTCCCCCCCCCACCTAGATGAACAACATTGGTTTCAGCAACCTGTATCACCATAATTCACTAACCAAACCACTTATTACTGGGGGTGGAAATCAATCAATTAGCTTCTTCATAAACTCTTGTGGCCATTAAACAAAAAAATACAGTTGTACATAGTTGACAATGACTGAACAGGTAAGCAAAATTAAGGCTGGAACTTCTGGAGAAGTCAAGTGCTTTTATATTGGCTAATAGTGGTTAATAGTGGCTAAAAACTGGAGGAGTCAAGTGCTTATACAGCGGCTAATAGTGGGAGCATACTGGAACCTTGACTTCTGCTTGGCTCTTCTGCTGTAAAGAAGATTTGCTTTTTGAAGTTATGCCAACAGAAGAGCCCTTCCTGAAGAAAAGGTCTTGCTTATGGGCCAGATTTTCCTTACAAGAGACAAAACAATTGCTCCTCCAGTGCTGCTGGTGACAAGTAGCACACTTCTTTAGAGTAAACTGAGTATGTTTTCTTTGGTATTTGAATAAGATACTGTGCTCCCCTCCCTGATTTTCTCTTTCTGTAACTTATTTATAGTCTACAATCTTGCTGATGCCTAAAAAAATGTTACTGCATCAGTGAGGGGTTTTCAAACCAATTTTAAGATGACTTCTTTTCAGTGCATTGTAGCAAATGCCTGCTCTGATTGACTTGCAACACAGGCACTCTGAGTTCAACAGGCTGGTTGTGAGGATGAGGTCCTGATCCTGAAAGCAGATGTAGATTGTTTTCCTGGGGGCTTGGTGGTCCTGCTTGCAATATTTGCAGTTGTTAAGCTGTGAAAGTTGTCCTCTGACATCAGACTGGATTTAATCCCTTTTGCTCTATGGATTAAAGTAAGACAGTTCTTGATGCTGGATGGGAGAAAAGACTTGCTTTCCTTGTATTTCCACTTTCAATGACACCTTTTAAATTCTCTGAATTCTGTCTACAGCTTTTCACCCCTGATGATTTCTTTGCAGGAGTTGTAATGAGTAGAGAAAATGGAAAATGGAGATAGGAAGAATAGAATAGAATAGAATAGAATAGAATAGAATAGAATAGAATAGAATAGGCCAGGTTGGAAGATCATCGCATCCAACCTATCAACTAATCCAACCCACCTAATCAACTAAACCATGGTACCAAGCACCCCATCAAGTCTCCTCCTGAACACCTCCAATGATGGTGACTCCACCACCTCCACGGGCAGCCCATTCCAATGGGCAATCACTCTCTCTGTGTAGAACTTCTTCCAAACCTCCAGCCTAAACCTCCCCTGGCACAGCCTGAGACTGTGTCCTCTTGTTCTGGTGCTGGTTGCCTGGGAGAAGAGACCTGCCTGTCTACAACCTCCCTTAAGGTAGTTGTAGAGAGCAAGAAGGTCACCCCTGAGTCTCCTCTTCTCCAGGCTAAGCAACCCCAGCTCCCTCAGCCTCTCCTCATAGGGCTTGTGTTTCAAACCCCTCACCAACTTCGTTGCCCTTCTCTGGACACGTTCCAGCAAGTCAACATCTTTCCTAAACTGAGGGGCCCAGAACTGGACACAGGACTCAAGGTGTGGCCAAACCAGTGCAGCATACAGGGGGAGAATGACCTCCCTGCTCCTGCTGGCCACACTGTTCCTGATGCAGGCCAGGATGCCATTGGCCCTCCTGGCTGCCTGGGCACACTGCAGGCTCATGTTCAGCCTACCATTGACCAGTACCCCTCAGTCCCCCTCTACCTGGCCACTCTTCAGCCACTCTGCCCCCAACCTGTAGCACTGCATGGGGTTGCTGTGGCCAATGTGCAGAACCTGGCACTTGGATGTGTTCAATCTCATGCCATTGGATTCTGCCCATCTGTCCAGCCTGTTGAGGTCCCTCTGCAAAGACTCTCTGCCCTCCAGCAGATCAACTCCTGCCCCCAGCTTGGTGTCGTCCACAAACTTACTCATGATGGACTGATGATGAAGGCTAAAGCCTACATGGTAGGGCCTCAATTTATTTGGGTTTTGGGAATTGTTTGGCACATTGTGAAGACAGATTGGTAAATCACACAATTAATCACAGTATTTCCATCTCTGTAAATTTTAAATGCTGATGTATGAAATAAGTTAAGAAAATCAATAGTCTGGTCTCTCAGTAGCTTCACCGTGTGCCACCCTATAATTTCCTGATTATATTCAACAGTGCTTCAGAATAGTGTCTTTAAGTGTCTTAAATACCACAGAAAATGAGACACAGAGTATCACAGATGTGTAGGGCTTGCACATACAGCTAAAGCAAGTATTTTACAGATTTCATTCTTAGTCAAGAAGCCCAGAAACTGCTGTTTTTCTTCTTGTCTCTTGAATTTGTGGCTCTCTCTCCCCAAATTAATTGACTCCATGAGCTGCAGATTCAAAAAAGACCCCAAAGATCATTAGATTTGCAGCACAAAGTGTGGGAGCGAAAAGGGGAATTACTTGTCTCAGGTTATAGGACTATTTTCTTCCCAGGATGGTGTAAGTAGAAACTATCTCACTTAGTTAACTCTTCCAATTTACTAATCCCCTGACAACCTCTAGCTTCTGTAACAAAAAAAAAATTCCAGAATCAAATAGCATCTGTGGACAATTTCCAGATGTCATCCCTGTTCTCAGTGTGCAACTGCACGTGGTATTTAAGAGCTAGATGAATTTACCCCATCTCCCTGGTAACTTTGCCATACCTAACAGTATAAGATTGTTTAAGCTGGTCAGCAGAAGGAAGCATTTATTCATGTTCACGTCAATGAACCCCTATTGCTCCAGTGATAAAGATGTGTCAATAACTTTGTGTGTCAAGAAGAAACCTTGTACCACATAACAAACCTAAGCATATTAACAATCTGTTCACAGGTTTGTTAAGTAATCTAATTTGCTTTAACTTGAGTTATGCAAATTACAATAACGATGACTTTCTGCTGGTACTAAACCTTATCTTTCATTCAAGATTTCATTCAGCCATGCTTACAAACCACAATGCAATGCTGTCTAAAAGTAACTACATGTAGTGAAGGGCAGTACAGCCTTTTTAGCATGGGGTTAGGCTCAAGTGAATAGAGAGCCTCTTTCTCAGCAGAGCTAATTAGCTCAACCAATTCCCTCCTGTCTCCAAAAGCTGCCATATTGCTGCCAGTGCTGGAGCAGAATCATATATAGCCAGAGGGAATCTATAGGCAGTGATGCATTACACACTATGGAAATACTCAGAAAGGATGCTGAACTGATTTGTCAGATCTGAGAAACTGACCCATTTTTGCATTTGCCTCCTTTTCTCCCTTTGCCTATTCTTCACCCTTTGTTCTCCAACCTACAAGCAGCAAACATGTTTCTGCTACATCTTTTTTACCTCCTAATTCTTGGCAAACCCATCATTCTCAGCAAAAGCCAGTTTGTTGTGAATTGCTGGTTTTGATTGCTATATAGCCTACTTTTTTCTGGTTTGTCAGGGCAGTTACAAGGGTAACCTCTCCAAAAACTGTAACAGCAAGAAAGTGTTTTGTGATGCTGTGTACTCAGAGCATGTCCCAAATTCTTGCAGTCTTGCAACAGACACTAACAGACACATCCCATGAGGCCCCATGGCCCCATGAGGCAAGGTAGTGCTAATTGTCCTAAATTACAGGCATAAAGCTTATGAAAAATCTTGGACCTACAGAGGTATTTTAGTACCTACACCTCCAATCTAAAACAAGGGGATAATGTCTCTACATACCTTTGTAGATCTGGAGATGAGGGACTTTTTGTGAGGTCATGCCATGCAGAGCAGCAGCAATTGGAAACGATGTTTCCCAGGACCTGGACCAGCACCTTTATTAGTGCTCAGCGAGTCCAGAGGGCTTGCATACTTATATTGGGAGGAGCTGCTGTGTATGAAAGACAGGAACCAATTCCCTTCTTTCTGAGGCAACTGAGTCACAGGTTTGCAGGTATGTATATGTGCAGCAACACAGCTCCTCCCCACCCCTGATTTGGAGTGAGCCATTCTCTCTTACTGCCAGCTGATTATTCCCTTTATTCTTTTTTGGATTATATGCTGGAAAGTTCACTTCTCCAAGTCTGATACAGTAAGTGCCTCCTTCCTTGTCTCATCTGAGAATGTAGTTACTGGTAGCACTAGTGACAATGACGCAGGTAGATTTTCTATCATGAGTAAATGTGGGTCACAGTTTGCACATCTCTGCCATACTCTGTGATTTTATAAACTCCTGTGGGGACCAGCCTGTGTTTCTCCCATGAGCAGCTAGAGAGGATTTGTGTATGACTGTGCACAGTGCAACAGACATCTGGGCAGACCTTTTGCAGAGGATGGGGAATACAAATAGATGTCTTGGGACAGCAAAAATTGTTATTGATTTCTTGCCTCGATGTTATTGTTCATTCCTACAGTTAACAGCCTTAGAGGTTTATTCCTGCAACCTCAAAAGTACTGTAGTGAGAAGCAAGAAGTGTTGCTGAGTTGGTATGAGTTTTCAAGCATCGAGGGCAGGTTGCAAGGGCCCTGTGAGAAAATAAAGGGCTGACTGAAAATGAGCTTTTCCACTTCTACCCCACAAGAAACTGCAGAAACACTCTGGGTTGAACCTTCAGAATGAGCACCTATCTTTCTTTTTTTATCAAAAGGACACAGAACTATTAAGATAAAGACCAAAAACCTGAGAGGGCTGGCATTGCACATGCTGAATATGCCCTTACTCTGTTAAAGACATTGACCTCCAGGGCACCACTTAAGAAGTACTTCAGGGGAGTGCCACACTATCTCACCAGCTGCTAAGCATTTTCTTTCTACCTACATCCTATGATGGTAGGAAAAAAAAAAAAAATAAAAAAAAATAACTTTTCCCTAGATTTAAAAAGGAGAAATGCATGAAAGTATTTTGTTTCTGAAAGTTTAGTAACAACAATGATATCAAGATTGTCTAGTCTGGTCTTGGTGTTGTCATGGATGACTCAGTTTTGTGCAGTGGAGGAGTTTCCAACTGAAAACCTTCTCATGGCTATATGATTAAATGAGGTGGAATGAAAATAAGAGCATGTCACAGGCTATGGCATGCACCAATAAGTGGAATATGTACCTGTCACATCCAAGTGTCCAAGCACTAAATTAGCCACACATAGTAATACCTTTGTCATTTCATAGTCTTCACATAGACACTTTTGCTAACGCAGAGTCATAATCCTTCATTTTGCCATGTTAACACACCTTATGAATTAGGAAGGTTTTTGCAAAATAAAAAGAGATTAAATAGTTATGAACACTTCTCTCAGCTTAATTGATTCTAGGCCTTTGATGATAGAAACACACCAGTCTTTCAGGTATTCACAGTCTTCCAGGACAGACAAAATTCACTTTTTGTCACTCACGTACAAATAAGGAAAAAAAGAGCTTGAATCCCCACTTACTGCAAAACTCTGAGAACTAAATTATAAAGCAGCAAAGCAGAGCACATGGCCATTTCCCCTTCTGTGAGGTTATAAAGTACCCTATTTCAGAGGCTCAGATGCATATGTGTTGTGCATACATTTATCTGCATTGCTACTGGGCGAAAGGAGCAGAGGGAAGGTACTTAGCAGTGGGAAGTTTGTGGTCAGTCTCTTAAATGACTGAGCTTTTTTTTTAATTCCTGAGAACCAGGCTTATGATGCCTGGCTACATTAACTACCCTATTACTGTTACAAGCTTAGGTAAATATAACATCTTTTTTTGCCTACAAGTCAAACTATGGCAAGCTTCTTCCAGTATGAAATATGGAGGACACTATCTGTAATAAGCCCTGGGTAAAAAGGGCACACTATTTATTTTGTCATTTCTTAAAATTATTTAGTGATTATTTCTGATGAATTACATATGCCATATGGAATAACTTGACCTGGGACATGCTGCCTTGCTGACCCAACCAATCCTTTATCTTCTGTAAACACGAAAAGATGCTATGTAGTCCTAGAGCAATGTGCTTGGCAAAGAATCATATGAGAAGGAAAAGAGAAATGAGACAGTTACAGGCAGATTGGGTTAATATGTATTGAAGCATCTAATTAAAATAACATTCAGAACAGCATGGCACAGCAGAGGAAGAATAGAAAAAAAACCCCAAACAACCAAAAACCACAACACCACCAAACTGTGCAGTTAGTACTTCAATTTTGTTTTTTTTTTTTTTTTTTTTTTCAGAGAGAGAGGCAGCTCCAGTGTGGCATGTCCTTGAGATCACAGAGCATCTTGAAGAGTGGTGGTTAGAGAGAAACAGTAAAAAGACACAGAAGTAGGCGCAGTGAAAAGGCAGATTTATTTACTAGTAGTATTGTACAGAGAAAAAAAAAGAGAGAAGCCACAGTTACAGCATGGCTGTTGCTGGCAGTGTTCTTGATTTTTTATTTTTTTTTTTGTACTCTTTTTTGTTTGTTTGTTTGTTTCAATCTGAAGAAAAAAAAAAAAACATAACAGTCAAAAAAGTACACTTCAGGTTACAAAGTACAGCAGCTATCCCCAGCAATTCTAATCCAGTGTTAGCACAGCAGTTTTTCCCCCACAAAATGGGATTTTATTTACATTAGCTCACAAAGAAAGTGGGAGACTAAAGCTTAAAAAACATCTCAACCACAACCTACATTCACCATAAAAGCTGCATTTTACACAACATTTTCTTGAACCCCTATAAAGAGTCATTCCTTGTCTATGGAGTGAACATAGTCAGGAGGGGCAGGAAAAGTCCAGAAATGTGTTCTTTGCCTTCATCCTGATTTTGGTTTCCTTTGCTGCACTCAGATTCAGTGGCCACTGGAAAAGCAAAGAACTTCCAAATGCGTTTATCTCCTGTAAATGCCCCTAAGCAGTACCTACATCCATACATGCAAAATAACAGGAACAAAATTTGAGCCCATCATCAATCAAGCACCTTAACCATGGATATGGGCTGGTCTTAACATACCCTCAAGGCTACCTCTAACTGGTACAGTGCTTACTTATGCATTACTCTTAAAGGAAGTGCTTAAGGTTAGCAGAGCTTAAGCATTGCCTCCAGTTGCGACTTCATACATTGCACAACACCTTCTTTATTTTTCGAGTTTACCTCCCCCAACTAGCACGTTATCTTGGAGGGATACCAGTAACTTCTTGGCAGCTAATTTTACCAGGAATGCCTTTGTATACTGAATCAGTCTGTGGGGAAGTTCATGTTTTCTCCTGGCTCCTATACCCTGCCAATTGTAACCTGACAATTAGAGGGTGGCTTGTCTTTTGCTTCTGTAAGTGGCTTCTGGATACGGACATTTTATGCACTTGAGCGTATGCAGCTCATATAGGCTGGGGGGTTTAGGACATTCCCATGGGAGTGGGAAGAAAGTCAGCAGATTTACCTAAACAATAAATTTGAGTGAAACCCCTGTTTGTGCAACCCATGGGATGCCAGCTGAATATCTACTAAGATGAGTATCGCCAGATGAGTATCTAGGGAGAATGCTCCTCTAGAACCAAATCTGAACCTAGGAAATTTAAGGAGGACCTTCAAACACTGTGGACAGGACACTGTAATTTCTTTTTACTTGGGGCTCATGACAACAGGCCTGCGGTGATGCTTTTAACTGCAGTCTCTCTTTTCTTCCCTCTACCATAGAAATGTAAGCAGAGAGAGAAGGAAAAAAAGAGCATTTGAGCAATGGTGTCCAGGATGAGAGCAAGAACAGAGAAAACAGGCAGAGTCTGGAGCAGAGGTGTGCAGAGGGAAAAATTTGGAAGGAAAAACGTAACACTGCCTCTTTTGTGTCATGTTTGTGTGCAGGTAAGAAATTTACCCCACCCTCTTCAGGCACTGGGCCTTTCCTGGAGGGTGTTTCTTTTACTTTCAAACACAGCAAGCAGACCACGCTCTAAACCCTTCTCTGCAGAAAAGTGCACCAGTTTTGCAACACCAATAAAAAAATCCATCTAATTAAAGGAATGAGAAGAAACAGTTGAAGTTGCCTTCCTTGTAGCACATTGTTTAAAGACCAGACCACATTTCTGTGTGTGCTGAAATTGAATTTGCCTGAGTCATTTCATTAAACTGAAAAGGGCTGCTTGGATGCTTAATTTTATGCTCATGGCCAAGTCTTTAGGTCTTAGAGACCTACTGAATGCAAGGACTAAATTCAGGTATGAATCACTAACATACCAATGCGAGTTAAAAATGTACAAATATACCCAAACTGGTGGACTCGAGTTACTTAACTAACGCTGATAAAATTAATTGAGGGGGAATATTTTCTTTTTTTCCAATTTCTAAAGTAGATTAATTCTTAAAACAATCACCTAAATCCTCCTTGGAGAATTTGGGAAACAGTTCAAAAAGGCTTTGCAACACAGTAACAGCAAACCTCCTCAAAAGAGGAGAAGTTTTTGCAAACTGGAGGAAGGGTCTCAGATATTTTTCACAAATTTGCCCTCAAGAGAAGTGGCCTATTCTTTATCTTTTGAAGTGGAATCAACAGAGGAAAATGCCATAGATTTTGCAAGACTCTTTGAACCCATGAGGAAGAAGGATCGGTTTTATATTATTTTGATTTTAAATGCAAGTGGGACATTTTAAAGAATTTCATGCACCTTTGTCACTATTTACAAGCTAAGTTATTATTATAAGTTTATATTACAAGTTGGATTTATATTCTCTTTGGACCAGATAACAATCCATTTATATTCTAAACTTGATAAATTCAGCCATTTTATACAACTTTTACATACAAATATTACAGTCCACATTTTTGTTGGATATTGTCATAGCCTGTGACTTCTGATTAGCTCAGAAATAAAGTTTATTCTTGCTGCCCAGAAGGCTCATGGAACATAATCTGAGCAAATCCTAATCTTTCTAGTAGACATAGATAACTGGTTGAAACAAAGTGAGTTTGGAAAAAATAAATACAACATGTGTCAGTCTGTGGGGAAGTCCTCTATTTTGTTTAAATGAGTTTGTTCTACTCTTTCCAGTGGCACCATCTCTTCTGTTTTGAAATCTAATGCTAGATAAAGTATGACAAAGTGAAAAAAATAATATATAGTTCTCCTATTTAGCCATACCTCTATACTTAAAGTAGGTATCTATTGCCTACCATGTTGGCTTTCTAGATTAAGAAGCTTGTCTAGCTATAGAAAGCATAGGTCCACCTTTTTTCTGTGAAATAAATCTCGCTAACTAGCTGTGTTCATAGCAGGTATACTGTATTCTACTCTTCTAATTTTACTCTTTAAAAAGTGTTGTGGTCCTGCTTCCCAGAAAAAAAAATGTGGTAAAATCTACAAAGGTTCCCAAGAAGCTGGGTATTGTCATAAACATATGAAAAAGTTCAAAGGTTCAGTGTTATGGGAAAGATGATATTCAGAAACTCAATTCCCATATAGGGTTTGTATCTTGTTACAAAAATATCTATTCCTTAAAAAAATACAGAAATGTAAAATTCTACATTTTCTATTATATCCCCACTTACTTTCCAAGTATGCCTTTTGGATGTCAGACTAAACCAAAAGGTAGAACACCTTTTACTTCTCTAGCAACTCTACATGCTGTCTTTCTGCTCTGATTCATTTGTTGTATCTTCATAGTTCTAATCATGAAGTATCAGTAGTGAACTTAGGCACAATGGCAGGGTACTAACATAATAGCTGTCAGGGAGGTCCCACTTGCACTTAGCCATGGGTAACACTGCCAGAGTAGCAATGCTTACTCAGGACCTGATCCTACCATATGCTAAGCACCATTTTGCTTTGTGTCTTTCTCAGCAGAAGTAGCAATGCTAAGAGTTAGCCTCTAGGATTACACGACCCTAGGCAAACTCAGCAGTGCATATAATTGGTATAGGTACACAAATAATACTCAAACTACACCCTGTGGTAATTGTTCATGCCCTGATCTTGCAGACACCTACACATAATACTCCTGTGAATAGCCCTGTTAACTGAAATAGGTCTACACACAGAAGAATTAGGTGCATGTGGTGGTGTTTGCAGGGCTGAGGTCTTCTATTGCACTGGTAGAGGTATGCTTCATAGAGAAGGGCTTGTGCACACTTCTCTTGCTGGGGATTGAAAGATAATGTTGTGTTTATACAGCTTTGGAATACAGCCTGCACTTTTTTTTGGGGGGGGGAAAAAAAAAAAGAAAAGAAAGATACAAAAAGAAGGAAACCCAGGAGTGCTAAGGCAAACTGTCAAATGGCACATCATACCTACTTTGTCATTCATTTAGTTAACATCACAAAGGCAGACCAGAGGAGTTCTGTAAACATAATACCATACAGTACATCAGCCACAGGAAATTAAAAAAGAAAACCACCCTGTAATTCTTTTCTTTCTGTATTGATATTCTTGCAATTGAAAGAGATTGCCTAGCCACTGATCATAACGCTGTGGTTTTTTGATTTGTACTTTTCTTCTGTTAAAAAAAAAAAAGAAAAAGAAAAAGAAAAAGAAAAAGAAAAAGAAAAAGAAAAAGAAAAAGAAAAAGAAAAAAGGGGGGGGGGGGGAAAAAAGAAAGGAAGTAAAATGCAGTGGTTTGCCAAAGAAACAGTCCCTGGATGCAAACAAGGGACAACACGGAAAGTGGGTTCATAGAAACCTAGAAAATACAAAATATAAAATAGTTTAATAGGTTGCTTTTTTTTTTTTTTTTTTTCCCCAGTCTGGGAAAAGGTACACAAGATACACTGAAAAGAGGTTTGGTTTCTTGTTCTATTTTTTTTTTTTAACTTTTTTTTTTTTTTTGCTTTTTTTCTTCTTACAAAAGTTAAGGCGAGCAGTTTGTTGTGGCAAAAAGCTGTCACCGAACCAGTTTCTGACTCTACTTTGTATCCTCACATGCTGAAACTGAAAATGTATGTGTGATGGCTTAAATTAAACAGACAGGGAGTTTGCTTAAAACAATATAAAAAAACCAAAAACTTCCTGCAATGATCCTTACAAAAATCTCTCCCTGACCACGGAGTGGACCTCTTCCTTTGTGCCTGATTGTGCATGGATTTCCACAGGCAGCTTCCTATCTGAGGCAGAGGGGAAAACTGACCTCTTCAAAGCCCAAAGCAGCCCTGGAAAACCAGCTTACATTCATCAGCCTAGGACGATGCATCTGGAGTTCCCTGTATCTTGGCTGCAGTCTAATGGCTAGAAGGGGCAAGCTGATGTTCAGGCATGACTGCTGCCCTTGTGGAGGTGGATGATTGGAGTAAGCATGTTTCAGCCCATGTAGACCCAGTGAGTTCAGATTGACTTGTTCCTGTTTCTCATTTTTCCTGACCTCAGATGTGGAAATGTCTTTGACCTGAAAAGACAAACCCTATGCAGACAAACCTTTAGCTTTCCTGCATCTATTGGGCTCTGTTAACCATGGAGATCATATGAATATACTAAAAACACTGGCCTTCCTAGGCACTCAATGTTAGCTACAATTACTGAGCAGTAGGTATTTGGCAGATCTTAAGTTTAAGGCTTGTGCTCTACTTCTAACCACTAAAGGGCCACTTCTGGACTCTTGCATGCCACCATCTCCCCACAATGCTGTGCCTCGGATGCTCTCTAACATGTGCTGGTTCCAGCCTCAGCAAGCATCTCCCCTAGCTGGCTGCTGTGGGAGTCATCCCCAAAATGCTGAGTCTGTGCTGAACCAGAAGGTCATCTGACAAGGGAGCACGTGGCTGAAGAGATGGGTGGACAGTGCGGGTTAGGATAAAGATGACACCCCAAATTTCACAAGCATAAGGCTTTGGAAAAAAATGTCCATAGGGCAAAGAAATATCAGAGGGAAAAAGATCAAGCTGGGAAGACACTGAGAAGCCAAGGTGGCCGTGAAGGCAGCATCACACCCAGAGAGGAAAGGGTGGTAAGCAACAAGATGACCAGCCAGGCCAGGAGCAGAAGGCTGGAAGATTTGCATGAGGTGTTACTGATGAGGTCAATAAGCCCCAGAGTGAGAGAAGTATTGCAAAGTACACCTGGCTCCTGTGGCACTCCTGTGGTATACCTGTGGTAGAGGTGAGACAGAAAGGGCTTTACCCTTCATGTTGTAATGCTTTGGGGTCCTAAATGTGCCCAGAGACAGCCGCCCCAGGCCACCCTGTGGTTGAAACCTCAGGTTCTCATTTTCAGAAATACTGAGATTTGTAAATGCTTAGTGTTTCTGGGAGAAAAAGAAAAAATAACACACAATCCAACAACAACGACAACAAAAGCCAAAACAGAGGTTGCTAGTTTCCAACAAACAGCCACCAGACCTGTTGCTGCAACATGGGGCTCTGTGGCTCTTCCTCTCTTTGATAAAACTTAACCATGTAAGCCTGAGTCAAGAAATGATGTGCTGAGCTTCTATAGGTGAGTTTGGTCCTTCTCCCATCCAAAAGCCCCCAGGGGAGGCAGAGGGAGTGTGTAGAAATCTATTTAATCTGGCCACTGCAGCAGATAGGGAGGCCACCAAAATTTCTGCAGGTGTCATGTGGATGTGGCTGTCTTTTCCTACTCTCTGCTTGCTTGGTTTGTGTTCTGTCCCCTGGGCAGTGGTGAGTAGTTACACTGACCAACTCTGTAGTGGTGGTTGAGTGATCTAACAGAAAATCTACCTTTTGCATTTTTTTTTGTCTGTCTGCTTTCAGTGTGCTTCACATTACCAACACTGTGAACAAGTGTCTTTTCTACTGGCACAGAAAGAAAAGAGTACAGAGCGAGAACTTCGTTTAATCACATGTTCTGAACTAAAAATTAATGCAGTAAAAGCACCATCCAAGAAAGAACAGAAATATGGGAATCATCTCAGAATGAAAAGAGGCTTTTTTTGTTGTTTTCTTTCTTTCTTTTTCCTTTTTTTTTTTTTTTTTTTTTCAGTTGCTGTTATTGATTTAGAAGTCTGACAGTTTCAAAGACACATCAAAATAATCTCCAGCACTTTTAAACACTCTTAGAAAATTTAAATCCTGATTTTTAATCTCACTTCTGTAGCTATAAATCCAGACTAACTCCACTAGGGTGAGTGAAGCTGTACTGAAGCAAAACCAGCGTGAGATGAGAATCAGGCATGTCACCAAGAAAAAGCTGTCTGCCTTTTCATTGTAGTTAGAAGAATCACAGGATCAAGAAACAGTGAAACATCTACTGATTTTGGATGTCTTCTCTTTTTTTACATTTTCACCTTGAGCTGTTTTTAACAGGCCTGATTTTCAAGAGAGCAGATGAAAATAAAACTACCGGAAACCAGGCCTCTTTGAAGTGTCCCACAACAGAAACGGAAGCATCCAAAACCACCAGCAGCTTTTGACAGTGTTAGCCTTGTGGCTGTAGGATCACCTCCCAGAACAGCTGCTCTGCCAAAACTCCTGTGGCCTTCCACAGGAGTTTTACCCGGGTAAGCAGGGCAGGATCAGACCCACCACCTGTCATTATTAGGTGCACTGGAGGTACACTCTATGAGAAATTACACTTCCTTATGAATTACAAAGTAAAACTCTGGCCCTGCCAGAAGTAAGAATTTCGTCACCGAATCCAGCAGGAACAGAGAGAGAAGTTCATTCATATTCTAAGGAAACAGAAAGCAGTATCTCTCATCTACTGGAGTTCTGCAGGAAAACTTCATGTATAAACATTGGCAGAGTTACTGAAAGGCAAGTAATTAGGTCAGTGACTCCATTTCAGTTGGTGTGACAGCTGCATCTTTTTGATGTCAAGTTAATTTCTACTGTAATTTGGGGAGATGAAGTACGCATACAATACTGTAATCTGGAAGATTTATATAAGGCAAAATCATCATTCATACATTTTCTAGAAAGAATAATTAAGGTCCACTTTTGGTACCACCAGTAAGCAGAAATGGGTGATGGATTTTTTCTGACACTGCAAACTGAACTGTAAAGTTACTATAAAACAAAACTATGCAAACTTTTTGAAAGTCTTGACTGAGTTCCAGCAAATGAAAACAGGAAAATTATCTAAACCTTCCTCCAAGAAATAAAAAATAGGATCTATAAAATAATGTTTAAATGTGATTTTTCTTTAAAAAGAGAAGCAACATCTTTTTAAGGCTCTCATATCTGCCTGCTGTGAAACTCAGACTCCCATAAAATCCTAGGAATCTGATCAAGCCTGTCAGATACTAAAAAAAAATCAAAGTAAAAAGTGTTTCCATTATATATATAATATATATGTATAAAAATCAAATAAATATGAAAACATTTGTTCCATTTCCATTTATCTCTCAATCTGCAATATTAAGGAAAAAAGAAAACAAGAAAACAAGAAAAAAAAAAAAAACAAGGAAAAAAGAAGGAAAACCCTCCACAACACCTCCCCAAACCCCAAATAGTATATCTGATGGGAAAATAACCATGCGTTCCTCTTCCTGAAGAACTAGAAAGCAAAGCAACCCAACTGCAAGGCAATGGAGGCAATCACTTCCAGTTCACAGTATTGCAGTTAGAAGTACAGTGAGGTCTAGGTAAGTGACGGAGCAGGAGCCGCCTGGAGCAGGGAAGGAGGAGGAGTTCACATGACAATACAGCATTGACAGCGCTTTTTCTTTTGTGTACCTGGGGCAGCTTCCAAGGGCAGGCTCTCTTCCTTTCCCTCAGGAGAGGAGGGCTCTGTTGTGTCTGACAGTGGTCTACCAGAGACTAGCTCAGCAGCGTTCCCATCCATGGTGGAGACGTCTGTCACTGTCTTCTCCCTCAATGACTTCTCATCATCTTCATCAATCAGGACCAGCTCTGCCTTGATGGTTTCATCATAGCCCAGCACTTTCTTTGTTTCCTCTTCGTCATCGATGTTTTGGTAGCCCATAAATATCATGGTTACCGGCTGATCTGTGCTGGCCACTGGGGCTTCGCCACTGCAGGATTTGTCTTGGAGCTGAGGGTTCACAGGATGCCCTTTGCTGGGTTTGTGTATCATTTCCAGCTTTGCCTCTTTGAAGAGCATTTGCTCCTTCATATGGCTAAGGTTTCCATCGGCTACTGCATTTCTGTCTGACACAGTCACTGTTTCATACCCTCCTTTTACACTTGATTGTCCAGCTTTTTGCATAAGTTCATCTACGTCCTTTGAGCTTAATTTATGTACTCCATTTTCTACCACTGTGCCACCAGAGTGAACCTCATAGACTACCTTGGTACCATCATCATAGACTTTGAATCCTCTTTGATGGGCCTCATCTGGGCCAATAGGTGAAGCAGAGACAATCTTGGTCTCTCCTGTCTGTTTGTCTTTCTCCACATTAATTTCCATGGTGCACAAAGCTTGAATGAAAACAAGAGAGGAAGTGCATGTTACAACAAAAAAAGCCAGTGAATGGTTAATTGCCAAACAGACAAAGAAAACTATGGTGCCCCTTTTCCTACCTCTTGCTACTAAAGGGCCAAGTGTTCTATGTTAGAGGTGGGATACAAGGCTGTGGGCAGAGATAATTATTACACTAAAGCTTTTTATGCAGCTCAAGGCTCGGCATACCTGCATCAAATGGTACCTAATCTTCCAGCTCATGCCACGGGGAACTGCCTCTGATCAACAAGGAAAGCCAAGAGTGCTTGGTTAGGTGTAATTTAGACAAAGGGAGGTGAAAGCATGCAGGTTTCCCTCAGTCTTTCTATTCTGAACTTGCCTCAAAATTCAGAGAGAAACTCATCTCCCGGAACCTCTCTACTCTCTTTTCCTTCTCTGCCATCAAGCTGGTAGTTGGATGGTAACAAGTTGTGTCTGCTGAAGATAACAATTAGACTGTTTTATTATCAATGTTTGCTCTTGCTTAACTCTTCCATACGTAGCATTCAAAACATTTTAGAGAGGTGAAGAAACATTGTTTACCCCTGCTCTACAGGTAAGAAAACAAAATCACGTAAGAATGGGACAGCTTTTCCTGCAGGCGCGTGGCAGCACAGAGCTCTCAGCTTCCACACCAAGACATCGACAGTGGCCTCTAACTGCAGGTTAAGAGAACGTTTGAAATGGCCAAGAGGTGCTCCCTCATTTATTCGAAGTAGGTCCTAAGCACCATTGCTGAAGGTGAAGGAAAAAAAAAGTAATACTGAACTGATTTTCAAAGTGTCATGAATCAACAGGTAAAAGCATGTGTGCGAGGGATGCTGCTTCAGAAGACAAAGAAACTTTTCTAGCAGTTACGAAGGACGCAGTAGCAAGATGAAAATTGTGGAGACCACAGAGCAAGGAATAGACAGGGAGTCTACACCGCTCTAACACCCATTGGAGATATGGTGGCATCTCACCACACAGCTTTTCAAAGAAAAACGTGCAAAGATCTCACAGATCTTCCAGAAGTGGCCATCTGTTTAAGCATTCCTTGTATGCAGATGATGACATTTTGGCTCCTGGACAGACATCCACAGACACTAAATCACAAATTACCACAGACAGTGACAAATGTTTATGAAACTTAGGGTGACCATTTCCACCAATGAACCTCAATGGTATAATCATGATTTGTCTTACCTGGAGACACCACAAATTGATGTGTTGGCTTTTTTTCCTGACTTATTTTCAAGAAAATACAGAATATCATTGCCCCAAGAACCAATTTAGCTTGTTATGGCTGTGTTAAAAACATTAGGAATATAAAACATTACTCTGGTTTAATATATTCCCTCAGTCTTATTATTCATATCCTGTAGATTCCTTTTTTTTTTTTTTTTTTTTTTTTTTTTTTTTTTTTTTTTCTTTTCTGTGTCTTTAAAGCAAAGTATTTCATCATCAACAGGAAGTTTATCATGGCATGTGTTATGATCATCCCTACAGCTCTAAACAAAAAATCAATGTATTGCTAGGTGGGTGCATGCCGGCTCCTGCAAGGTGGTCTCCTCTTCACCCCAGGAGGGCAATCTGAGAGGCAGCCTAACCAAATGGGGGGTCTGGCTATTTAGGTGCCAAGTGCATCTGCTCAGACCTTGTGTAGCCCTGGCAGGGCTGTTGAGGTCAAGTGCAGTTGCCACACAAACACCTATAGGGAGCCTGAGGAGAGAAGTGCTGATGAGTGAAGGAGCATTGCTATCTCTGAGTGAGGCATTGCTGAAGGTTAGAAGTTGGATCCTTGCTTTGGCTGTTGCAAGCTACAGGAATATCCTTAAGGACTGTGTTTTACCACTGCATTAAGAAATTTATGGACTATCTGTGTCCATGGCTGTCATCACCCTGTGCACAGGATGCCCATTTTCACAACAAAATAGGTACACCACTTTTCTGATTCCCCTCCCTGTGCTGGAGTTTATGTGCCTGGTCATCCCACAGCAGTTTGAGGAGCCAGGAGGAGGCTGGGGGGTGCGAGTTGGACTCTGTTCCAAGGTGTGTGGCAGAAGAAAAGGGGGCAGCTGGCATGGACTGAAATAGGGGAGCTTTAGGATGGAAGTAAGGAAAAACACTGTTCATAGAATCATGGAATTGTTTTGGTTGGGAGAGACCTTGAAGATCATCAGGTCCAGCCTTTAACTTAGCCCTGCAGCCCCAGGGCTTGCAACAATTAAGACCTAGAGCACCTTGCTCTGAGGAACTGTAGCAGACCTCAGACTGGGAGAGCAGCTGGCAAATCAGTTGCTTTGGACTCTCCCAGCCCGGGAGCTGGTGAGCAAGTACTCTTCAAGTCTCATGAATACATTTCTGCTTTGAAACCTTTAATCCATCTTACAGAGGCAATGAAGTAAAAAGATGCAACTTGTGGAATTTGCTCCCTTCTAGTTGCAGTTTCTTGAAGAAAGTGGGTTGGCTTGACCCACAGTCCTTGAGTGAGTGGGCTGTCATCATTGCCTGATCATGCCTGGGCTGCTCAGGCAGACATTGTTCAATAACTTCCATCATTACAGAGGTAAAAGTAGAGGTAGGTCAGCTTATGGTGAAGATCTTACAACTGAAACACTGAGACGTTTTTGACTGGTAGCCAGCTGAACTGAATCAAAGCTCAACCACAAGGGAGCAACAGCACACCCAGAAGATTGTCTCTGATGGGTGGAAGTTCTTCATTTGTCCTAAGCACCATAGGCCAGCCCACTGACTGGGCACCTCCTACATTCTTGGTGAGAAGCAGCATTCTGAGCTCCTCTGGAGATCCTGTAATTCTCTTTTTCTTAAAAAAAAAAACCACATAAATTGTCTGTGGTATGATTTTTCAGTGAAGGCTGATGATTTTCCTGTGAAATAGTTGAGTGCCATGTTTGCAACAAGAGTTGCAAAATACATATTTTTATCTATGGTATGGAGTACTGGTCAATTACAACAACTTATTATGAAGACTTTGGGCAATAAGTTGTAGTACTGCTTGGAAGATTCTATCCTACTGGCTGATCTGATCTAGAAAGTTAACAGGTGTGGATCTTGTGTATTTTATGTTTGGCTAATCTGTTTAAGCATTTGCCACTGTCAACATTTTCATTTCTTTTACCATGATTTCAACAGCAGGTATTTTCTTAGGTATTAGCATAATGTGCAGTTTATGACCTTCCTCAGGGATCACATTAAAGCTACTTGTGCAAGTCAGTGAATAAACAGCCACAAGTTTCTTAGAAAGCTGTCAGCGAAATGCATTGCCATGGGAGAAATGAGTCATGGAATCTGACTTATCTGCTTGTGTGCATAATGTTCATACTCTGCAGGAAAACCTAACAGCCCAGAATGTCAGAGTATCTGGAAAATGAACTAATGTTGATTTCTAAAATGTCTGCATCCAACCAGGGTTTATTTACTGCCAGATGTGCTCTATTAATAGAATGCAAAACTGTATTACAATAGAGTTGACACTGAGAACAATACTTGAAGATGACTGCCAGTATTCACAAGTACAAGCTTTCTGCACAAGCTTTAATTACAGTGTAACGTGATGCAGTGCTTCATGACAAGTTCCCACCATGGACATGAAAAGATCTGGCTTCTGCTTCTGGTGTGGATTCAGAGGCTGTTCTTTAAGAAAAACCAAACCATAATTTTAACAGACTTTGAGCTTTTTTAAAGATGGATGCTTACAGTCTAGCTGTGAGCACACACACTGGTGCCTTTTCTTCAACGTTTTCCACACACACAATACTCTTATAAAGGACTACATGAACAAGGCTTCTGAGGCATCCACAGAATGAAAGAAATTACTGTTTTCTTGGTGTTGACAAAATGGCACAAAACACACAGGGAAAAGCTTGCTTTTAAGACAGATCAGGGTAAGCACTGGTGGAAAGGAAAGTTTTGAAATGGCTTGCAACAGAACTTCAGAACAAGAGGACATGTCCTATAGCTGTGTACAGTGTCTTAGCTGTAGGCATTGCTTTGCTATGTTTGTTAACCCATTCTTCAAATAAGCCACCTTTGTTTCCCACTCCTTGAGACCTCTCTCGAGCAGCCACCAAAAATTTGGTCTTGAAGTAGGAAACACGTTGTTTGGAAAAGAAGGTTGTTGAAAATGAGAAAAACACATGTCTTTCAACAATCACATTGTTACATTTAAGACACATAATCAGAAAAGTGTTAGAAAATTCTCTGCACCACTCCAAGCACAAAACATGCCATAGTTTTTCCACACCTTTTCCCCAGGAGGAATGGCATACAAATAATATAAAATGATATAAACGTTTGAAGTACATGTGAGATCTTGTGAGTTCCTGTCTGCCTCATTCTTCTAAATGGGATTTGCATGGGTACATAGGACGAGAAAAAACCCTTGGCCTAAATACCATGTATTTGTATCAGGAGAGATGGAAAGAACTGAATGTTGCCATGTAAAAAAAAAGAAAGAGGACATGTTTCCTATGATACTTGTTTGTAGTGCAGCTACATTGTTTTGAGAGTACTCACTGTTGCTCAAAAAGCCTTGACTTATTTACAAAATACGAAACAAGGCATTTCCTGGCATTTAAATGATATCAGGACACCAGACCCATTAAGGTAACATAACAAAAAAAGTTCATGGCTACTGGACTAGTATTATAATACTTTGCTCCTTGAGACTTACCAGCTACTCTGCTTGCTCCGTCCCACCCAGGAACTGGCTCTGCTGTTCGTGAATAGAGGGTTGGGAGTTCAGGGATCTGGGAGTAAATGTAATTTACTGCATCTGGTGTCAGAGAACAGGAAACAGTTAGATTCGTGCTACCAGCCCCAGTGGCTTCATTGCTTAGACAGCAGAGTGTTGTCAGCCCTGACAATAGTCACTGGAGCTTTGTACTAGATAATTGGATCAAAGCAAACAAAGTGCAAAGTCATTGTCGTGTGATTGGTGTTCAATAGACTAGCTGAGGCAGGAGGGAATGGGTCCAGATGACTCAAACCTTATGTCAGTTGAATACATAAAATTATTTGTCAGGAGGTTCTGGATTTATCAAGTCTGTGGCCTTTAAAATGGTGTGGAGAGAGGGGGTAGGTAAGGAGCAAACCTACGTGATATTCAGATTACATGACACTTCAAAGAGAGATATAAAAGCCTAGAAAAGCTAGTGATGACTGAACTGGATGAAAGGCCAACTCTTTTGCACTGGTGGTTTCTGATATTATTCAATGAGCATCTGACTTCTTGTTCTTAACGCTAAAATTTAGCTAATCACAGGTTGGAAGGGACCTCCAGGGATCAAGTCCAACCCCTCTTCCAAAGCAGGATCACCTAGGGCAGGCTGCACAGGAATGCATCTGGGTGGGTTTTGAAACCTCTTCCTGTGCTCTAGTGTGTACCCATTGTTACTTGCCCTATCACTGGGCACCTGTGAAAAGAGACTGGCACCTTCACCTTGATACCCATCCCTCAGATACCTACAGGGATAATTGATAGGGTGCCTTCAGTAGGTACTAAGTGCCTGTCAGCTCTTCAGTGCCATCACTAACAAATCCTGAGCTAGTAGAAAGCTGTCTTAAAGGACATACATGCCTTACATTTGAGCTTATGATTGCTTAGCATAACTTAAATATGTTCTTCAGAAGAGACATTGAAGACATTTACAAATATTTACCAGGAGATATTTTGTGGCTGCTTTAATTATAGGTAGCCTCTGTTGTTCTGCTAGAATTCAGTGGCTGAGGTAAAAGTAGAGCTCAGAGGAGTAATGTGCAAAAAAAGAAAAATGACAACTGGAAATGTTTTGAGTTTTGTATGGAAACAGTTAAATTTCTGTTCAAAAATAAGATCCTATCTTGTGAGAAACAGAGCACTCTTTTTCCTCCAAGGGTACCTTCTGGTATAATGTATAATTTAGTTTGTCAAGCCCTTGGCATGGCCTGGGTCCCTGTGTCAGGGTAGGAGGCACCTTCCTTGGTACTTCTTGTTGTTACATGCAGGTGAGATAAGAAGAACAGTGCATACCATAAAAGTGAACTAGAGGAAAGAGAGAGAAAATTAAATGTCCTGGTTTAGGCTGCTTGACTGCATCTAGTGAAGGGAGATACTTTCATCACACCTCCTGTGAGGTAACACCCATCTCAGAGAAAAAAAACCCTACAATCCTCAGCAAAGACACGATGCACTCCTTCTAGTCCCAATATCTGCTACTTTGGCAGGAAAATTTGTCCTGTTATTCATGAAATTATTTTGCCACTTTACCAGCCTGCAGTGGCCGCCAGGGCTGTTTGGTCCAGGAAGACAGTAATTAAAGTACCCAAGGAGACACTCTATCCCTCCATGTACCAACCCAGATGAGGTGCCCTTTCCTTATTCCTTTGTCAGAGGAGGATTACACAGAGGCACAGCACACATTAATTCCAGAAAGCCAAGAAGTTAGTATACAAGTTGAGTTAATAGATTAATTGGGGGAAAAAAAAAAACCCAAACAACAAAACCCAACATGGCCAGGGAAATATTAGTTTGTTTCATACTTCACTGGACAAAGGAAATTTCAATGCAGACTGTTTTCTCAAAGTTTTTTATTTTTAACAGTAAACCCTAAGAAAAATAGTTGTTTAGGACACAGCTGAGTGAGCGATGGCCAGCAACAGTTGCTTTCTTTTGCAGGAGTTTTTTGCCTCTGATGAGAAATTGGTACTATGGTTGGTGTTCTTGTTCTGGGAAATACGACCAGCAAATGAGAAGGCCTTTAAGTAAAAGCTGAAGCAATTTCTCAGAAGGAAGAAGTGAGGACTGTGTTTGTGGTTCAGAATAAGGAGGCACTTTGTGTTCTGGAAATAGCAGAAATTCAGTAATTATTCACCCTGGAGAGTGTACTGCTGGAACAATAATTTCAGTACACATCTATTCAGTGACTTGAGTGACCAACCTACCTGTCCACAAGTGGGTACAATCAATGCAAACTTGTGCTGCATAGCTAATAGTCCTTACCTATTTTGGAGTCTCTGAGAATAAATAGGTATAGGTAGGGTACAGTTCTCATCTCAGGACACTGCAGGAGGCAAAATCCTTTGCAAGCGTTTGTTTTCCCCAAGTGCCTATACAAGGAACTGTGCTGACCATCCTGGCAAGATCAGTTGTACAGCTTGATGGTGAAAATCCTGCTTTGATGCTGTACATATCTGAGAACCTTAATAAATTGATGGGTTTTTTTGCCTCCTGTGTTAGGAGACAATACTTGGGTAAGTGTTAGGTGCTCTTAATACTGACCCAGATTAGAGACTTCTCTGGATGGTACTCAGAATAAAACAGTAAAAGATCAGCTTCAGGGCTCATGAGAATCTCTCTTTATTGTCCTAAGACGGAAATGTCATGGTAGGGGGGATGCTCATGTACTTTTTGCTGAAGCAAAATGTGGTGCTGTGCTGGGTTACACTCATCTTGGGTGGGGGGCTGAAAGAACCCAGCCCCTAGGAGGACAAAAGAAACTCGATTCAGGCGGGCAGAGAAGGACTTGGTTTCCCCCTCCCAGGAGGAGGGGTCCCCTGGGTCAGAGGTGGTCTATTTCACTCCCCCTTCCTGTCCAGCAAGCCTGTAAAAAGGGGGACACTTGCTGCTGTTGTTCCCTTCTCCTGCCTCGCCTGCTGCTGTCAGCTGCTGCTGGTTTTCTGCACAGGCCACGTGGCTGGGCCTGGCTCTCTCTCCAAGCTGCATCCACGTTTTCTAAAGGACTGAATCCACCTACATCCAGGGAAATACAAGGCCACCCAGGCTTGGTTTTGTATATTTTCCTATTTATCCTTATCCCTTACCCTTGTAAACCCTCCCTGTTATCGCTATATTTATATATAGTTAAAAAATTTACTTCTCCTACTTCCAAACCGATTCCAGGCTACTTATGTTGTAGATGCACCTCCTCCTCTTTTCCCTACCCCCTTTTTTCCCCCTTTTCTCCTTTTTCTTTCCCTTTCCTTACCAGGGAAAGGGAGGGGGCAGGGGAGGAGTTCTCAATTTGTTATCATCTGAGCTCTTAAACTCCAGTTAAGGCTGAAACCAGCACAGGTGCCATGTGTCAAAAATGAGGTATATGACTAGAAACTGGCTGATTCTGCCAGTTCTTGTGTCTTCCCCCTACCTTACAAAATCAGAAAAGCATGCTCATTTCCATTTATCTCAGTGTCAACAAGGTTTGATTTTACTTAGCACCTTTAAAAGGTATAGAAGAGATCAATTTTGCAAGGAGTGGACAAGATGCAAAACAGCATTTCATTCACAGGAGAAGTAACACAACATAAATTAAAGCATTTGAACTGGATATCTTTATTTCAGTCTTTGATGAGTAATTAATATCTAAGGATGCCATAAAACATGCCCTGTGGCTTTCTGTACTACTTGCAACAAACTGTGTTTTAGGACTATGGAACTATCCTGTATTATCAGACAGATAAGTGCTTGGGGAAATGTGTGGGGCAAGATAATCCTTCAAGGGTGCTTACACAAACCTAAACCTTCAGAACTGCTCAGAATAGCTCCCACGCAGAGGCTTGTGGCCAAACACCAGACAAGCTCATTTTCCAGGGACTGGATTATCTTTAGAAAGCCTGACTAACCACTAAAATTAGTGGTAGTACTTCTGCAAATACTGGCTTCCAGGGATTGAATTTTCCACTTGAAAAACCCTTTGAGGGTCCATGGGGCTACATCAGAGGGAACAGAGATTATGACCCTTCCACCAAGTTTGTTAGACCACAAATGGAGGTTTAAGCAGGAAACTTCTAAAAGTAGAATAGCCTGACTCTGCTTTAAACTAAAGAACATGGGTTAAAGGGTCCACAGCACCAGAGTGGGTGAGCACTCTTACCAGAGCAGTAAGAAATGCTCCCCAGACCTTTCTAAAAGCAAGAATGCTAGGCTTAGCACATTCATATATGTCAATGTATGTAATCAGGGCAACAAGCACAAGGAACTGGAGCCCTGTACTCAGTCTGAGAAATGTTGCAGGAAACTTGGTTGGAAAACTCCCATATGGGGAAGACCATGATGGATAGCTAAAAACACTTTCAGAAAGGTAGGAAGGGAAGAAAAGGAGGTGCAGCTGTACTCAATGTGAAAGAGAAATCTGAATGTATACAGGAGAGCTCTGGAGACCACATGACATCTATTGAAGGAATACCTTTGGATCAAAATTAGAGGGATCATCACCAAGAAGGATATTATGTTAAGGTATCTGTTACTGACCTCCCAGCTGGGATAATGACACCAACAAGAACTTACTTTGGCTGCTAACATCTCCTGGTTCTCATGTGAGGGCTTAAAATACCCAGGCACAGGCTGGGAAAATAATAAAAAAACCCAGGCTGCACAAGCTGTCCATCAGGCCCCAGGAACACACTGAGGATTGCTTCCTGCTATACGTGCCAGACATACTGACTAGGAGCAGCACATTGCTAGATTTACTGCTCGTAAACTGAGAAAACTTAACAACGTAACTACCAGTGATAGCCTTTAATACAGTCGCCAAAACATTTTGGAGCTTAAGATTCTGATAAGCACAATGAAGACCAGTAGCAGAACAAAACTCAAATTTCAGAAGTGCCAACATCAATATGCTCAGAGCCAAGCTGCAAGAGATTCCACTGGAAGCACCCATGGAGTGTGAAGGAGCTTATGAGTGCCAGGAGTTATTCAATGAGCGCCTGTTGAAAGCAACTCTACAAAGGGTAAGGAAGAAGCCTCAACAAAAGAAAACCCTCACTTAACAATGACTTTAAGGTGTAATTAAAAGCAGAAATGAAACATACTACTTATGGAGAAGCAGCCAAATACCCTTTAAGAACTACAAGAACCTCACTAGGGCATTCAGGGATGCAGCTGAGAAGGCAAACTCTCAGCTGGAACTGAAATTGACCAAAGGTGTCAAGTCCAACAAGAAAGGGTTTTTCAGGTTTATGACCAGTAAGCAAAAGCCCAGAGAAGATAAAGGTTGATTACTAAACAGGACAGTCACTAGCAATTCTGACAGGGCAGAAAATCTCACGATTAAGCAGCTGTGACATTTCATGTGTTGACCTGCCAGTAGAGGAAGAAGGGCTGGTCTGTGGCCTCTTGCAAGGGCTCAATCCACATAAATACATGGGTATGGTGGTGAACCACCCTGCAGTGTCAAGAGAAGTGGCTGACACTGTTGCAAAAACTGCTGTCTGTGGTATTTGAAAGTCATGGAGATCAGGGGATGTCCCTGACAACTGGAAGTGAGAAAATACCAAGGGACCAAAAGAAGATGTAGGAAGCTAGAGGTGCATTGGTCTTGCTTCATTCCCTGCAAGTGATGGAGTGAATCCTCCTAGAAACTATGAAGCAGGTGATTGGGAAAAGACAGCCTACTCATACCAGACTAGCCTAGTCACCTTCTGCAAAAAAGTACCACCTTCTGTCCACATGGGAAGAGCAGTGGATGTTGTTTACCTGGACTTCAGCAAAGGTTTTGACATTGTTTCTCACAGCCTTTTCCTGGACAAACTGGCAAGATAGAGATTGGATAGTGGTCTGCAAGATGGGTAGGAAATTGGCTAACAGGTTGTGCTGAAAGGGTGGTGATCAATGTTTTTTACTCGGATTGTCAGAGGTGTAACTGTGGCAGATACAGACAGGCATTTTGAGTGGTGGTAGCTTATATTAAAAGTTACCTAAAGTGCTATAACTAAAAAGCATTTGCTAATGAGTGTTTGCAAGACATGTTGAAAACACTCTGTCAAGATCTTATTTGACTCTTCTGAGCTCATGCTTGTCTGTTTTGCTGTTGGACTGCACAGCTGATCAAGATCAGAGAAGACAAAGAACCTCTGAGCAATGAGCCTGGAACTACACAATGCAGGCCAGGTTTCTAGTGCCACATTTTTGCCAAATATACACTCATACATACCAAATTCAAACAGAGCTTTGTGTAAAATCTAGATTTACCATAACTGTGGCTTCTGCATGTTGACTGAAGCAGCAATGTGTAGTTTGCATACAGATGGCCAAAGATGCAGAGGATTAATGTACCCCGAGGTAAATTTCAGCAGTCAAGGGATTTATATCAGATTTTAACATGGCTTTTATTTTACATAGACATAGGGCCATAAACATACATACACACAGAGTAAGAGCTTTCTCTTTACTCTTTTTTCATGATGTACATGTGGCATAGCTCTACAGAATGTCTGGGGTTTGACTATAGACCTGAGCAGCAACAAATAATGTAATCCTAATGCCATCTCAAGCTTTGTTTAATGGAGAGCTTGCCAGTGACAAGATACCAAGGAGCTGGAAGAAGCATGACTGTAGATGACTACAGCCTGCAGCCTCAGCATTTCTGCTCTGCTATCCCCCACACAGTGATCTATGAAGGCAAAGTGTGTTTGTATCCTGGAAAATGTGGGATTTGTGTTTATTGTGCCTGGATATTTCAAGCTCAGAAATGTTCACTGACAAACACAGCTGTTTTCTGGGAAGGGTAGGAAGAACACACAGTCACTTGATCTACCACTGGAGCTCACCACTTTCCCTTGCAGCCTTTGCCTAAACTCTTTCTAAAGGCCCTGGAGTTGTCCTTTCTGCACAATAAAAAGCACTGTCACCACCATATTTATGTCACAAAAACATACATGAGGACATAATAGTGAGATAAATCCCTTTCTGTACCATCATATTGTTTAGAATAAAGGCAGGGATGGACCCCAAGTAAACTAATGTGAGATTTATGGACTCAAAGCTGCAGTGGCAGCTCCAAAAGGTTGATGTTGGTTTGTGTCTTTTTTTACACAATCTTCCTGTACAAGTCAGTGGCTCCTACCATGTTCCTCTGCAGCATGTATTACAGATGGTGTCAGACAGATGGCTGATTTACTGCAACAAAGCAAGTCCTACATGTTTTTGATGGAAAGAGAAATCTGTGGTACCAAAGGGGTTGCAGCTAGCTATGTACATGTTTTCTTCCTGGTCTAATCAGCTACCTTCACAGGCTGTTATTAGAGAACAGAAAACAGAGGGCCTCACTACCACAGCCTGCTTTACTTTCACCATGTGAAGATATATGGTCACATTGTGCTCACAATGGGAAGGCTAACAGGACTGCTTGCAGCCTTGGTTGTCCCTAGAGGAGAAGAGTACAGTACTGCTTAGGGGATGACCCAGGCCCACACTGGCCCACAAGGACAAGCTGCCAAGAGGAAGAAACAAGATGTACAGAGCAAGTGGTCTGGAAAGGAAGAGATGCCAGTTAACTTATCTATACCATGTGCTCTCTCTGCTTCTGCATTTATTCTGGAGGCACTCTTATCTCCGGCAATAATCCTTGCTTCTAGCTCTGTCTGTGAGATAGGGATACACTGAAAGAAGGCAAAACCTGGGGAGCAGTGAGGCTCCTCTTGAAACTAGTGAAATGCTACACTGCTGCAAGAAAATACCTTAGGGGAACTACTGCTTCATATTCGCTAGACGGGGCTTCCTTTAGTTCCCATTTTATCACAACACACATGAAGAGACAGACTGCATGTCACAGGATTCATAAAAGCACACTTTGGGTGCTATTTCCTGTAGGAACCATTCCTTTTTTTCCTTTTCTTTTTTCCCCTCTTTTTTTTCTGTCAAACTTGGCAACAACCAAAGTGCAACTCTGCATAGGTACAGAGTATTTGCCACACTGTATCCAGAGTTGTTAATTTCACGTTATTTTGTTGATAGTGGGATTTACTATAAAGCTTGAATTATATTGCTATTGAAGTAAAAATTCCTGAGCTAGACATTTGAGTTAAAAAATATTAATCACCTCAGAAGGACACCTCCAAGTCAGCTCATAAGCTGCAATTTGATCTTCCATTGTGTCCCAGTGCTTTAATGTTAGGATATTGCTCCACTATACTCACAGTATAGTTGGGCATGGCCCTGTCAGGAGCTTGAGGAACTAATCTTGACCCCTTTCTGGGACCTAAAGGTTCTGGAGAGTCACTACAAGGGTCTTTCTAGCTTCCTGGGAACCAATTGTATGTTTTGCTCACTAAATTTATATCTCAGTATTTAGACTGATCACACATAGTGTGACATTGAATTCATAAATTAGGAATTACTGCATCCTCATTCACTCATGTGAGGCTTTTGTTCTGTAAGGATCATTGCACAGACAATCTAATTTTAATAGCTGTTCCTGCATAAAAGGAACAGTCCTCATTGTATTTAACTGCTTATGAATAGAGCATGAGCATATGAAATAGACAATATTGACCACAGAGAAGTAGAAAGGAGTCAGCAGTGCTGGGCTACCATATGGTAAAAGGGGTCAATAACACAGGAGTTGTATGACGTTTGGTTTAAGTCATCCGTGCTGTTCTTTCCCCTTGTGTGCACTTAAGAAAAGAAGGAGCTCTGCCAAAGGAACCCTGTTTCACTACAATAGTGACATTTGTGTTTGCACTGCAGCAATACCAAAGAAAAAGGTAATGGCTTTAGCAATAAATCAGGAACATACAATGAAGGGAAAACCCATTTCTTTTTCTCTACAAACCTTTGCAACAAAGCTAAAGTAATAAATCTTGTTAAACCCAAAGGTATACAATAATGAAAAAGGCACTTACCACCATCCTGGTGTGAGAAACCCTGTGAAAGGAAAAAATAAGATGCTTGGTTAAATCTTTTGTACTTTGAGTATAAATTGCATGAAGTGTTGATTTTTTTATGCTAGGTTTTATGCTAGGTTTGCAGGGACATGGCTCCTCAGGTTTCAGTGCCATTAGAGGCCGAGGGAGAGGGACATGGTGCAGCTAAGAGTACTGCTGTTTGCTGCAGGCAGTAGCGCTCAGAAGAAGCATCTGTGGTAAGCACCACTACCTCTGGGTGAGGGTAGGTACAGGAAAGTTTGAAATGTCTTTCAGGATCCTGCGGGCATCTTCCAGTGGGGACAAAAGCTCCCATTGTTTCCCTGCAGATAAGCTATCAAGATACTCTCTAAAATCCCTTTTCACAAAAAGCTCTAGTGGGAAAAGGAAATCCAGAGAACCCAACCAAAATAGATCTAACACCTCTGTATCTTTCCTAGTCCTTTTCATTCTCTTTTGAGCTACACACTCTGCAGCTGGTCTCAATCTCCCTGTAAGGGCATGAACTATTACTGCTGCTTTCAAACACTGCTATGAGTCTACCTTGATTTCAATCTGTGCCCAAATGTGTTTTGTGGATTTTCTGGGGTTTTTTTGTTTGTTTTTAATTTGTTTGTTTGTTTGTTTGTTTTTTAATACCTTTTGCAGCTTGTCAAAGGATTTCTCAGTCTCCTTTAGCTTCTCCAAAATGATTTGTTCTTTGGCAGATATTTGGGATTCCTCACTTTCTAACTTCTGTATTTCTTGTTCCAGCCTGTGGAAGACATACAGACATGTACATACACACAAAAATAAGACATGTAAAAATTATTTCAAATGAGTTGTAGTTTCCCAGGTAGTAGTTAGCATCTCAAATGTCATCAGGAACAACTTTCACCTTTGTAATGCACGGCTGCTTTCCTAGCACATTAAGGGCACATGAATTATTGGTAAAAGATGTCTAGTTCAGAGAAAAACAGTAATTCTCTCATTATCTGCAAAAGCATGTACAGATTAACTAAAAAATATATACCTCAATATCTCTTCACTGCAATTCCTGTAACATCCCTCAGATATGCACTCTCATTGTAGAAACCACTGTACTCCAGACAGAGAAGCTGGAAATAGTTGCAACCTGGCAGTCAACAGGCTGTGCTAGGAGTCTCTCTTGAATTAGTACTTTGCCCACACCCAGCAATAACACTTCAGGATATCTACTTGTTCTTTCTATTGTTACTGCATGATGCTGGGGACCTCAGATGCTTCAGGTAATAAAATACAAAGACAACTCTGACATATTTTTCTAGGCACATCCAGCAGTCTTGCTTCTTTTGTTGATCCCTAATGGCACTCCCTTCTTCACATGTAATGACTGCAACTTGGGATACATTTGAATCAGGGTTAGATTCTCCATTACTTTCCATTCTCCTTTTACTGACAGACTAGACAAGAATATGGTCTCTTTCTCCCTCTCTATGTTTACGTATACCATATGTATACCATCATCTTTATTTTTTTACTTATGACCCATATATATATATATATATAAATCTGTTACATGAGCACTTTTGAACAGGGCTATTTACCTAAAAGTCCTTTTACCTACACAAAGAGTTGTAGCTGCTCACAGGCTGTTGAACCATATTTTTTTTCAATGTGACAGATCAGCATCACCAAGTGCTTTCCTGACCCAAGGCTGCTTGCTCCTGCCTTTCTGCCATCACTTCTCAAGTGAAGGTTCGGGGCACTGATCCAAGAAAAAGGTACACAATCTTGCTTTTTCCTAGCCCTGCTTGGCACAGGACTTAATTAATGCTTGTTCGATCACAAGGTAGAAGGCAAGGAGAAGGTGACAGTGAGCAGGGAAGAGGAGGGAGAAAGGGATTGCTGATTTCAGGAGCTTGACAGCTTGAGCTGCTTGTGAAATTAATGTGTCTAAATATAGATGCAAGGGTCTAACTTAAGGCACCCACCTGGGAAATTTCTCCCCACTTTCTAACTGTGCTAGGATGAAAGATGCGTGGCACTTGCTGATAACGCTTTTCATTAGAGGAAGGCAAAAGTGTCATTGCCTCAAGTTGTTGCAGATGGAAAGAGGCAGAGTCTGCTTTTCTGAATTATGTGAATACTTAATAGTCTCAAATTCATGGTGGTTTGTTGAACTACCATTTTTCTCTCTTAAAGGCAACCCCCTCATTTCCAAGTTGAAATCACTTAATTGCAGTGATTTTAAAATGAACTGTTGTAAAGTACTTCTCCAATCCACTTAAAGTTTCCTCCAAATTAATGTAAAAAACTTTGAAAATGAAAAAAACAATTCATTCAATTTTCTACAATTTGCATCTGTACTCTCTAGGCTTAAAGGCTGAGGTAGTGGTACTGAGGTAACAGAAATACTCAAGGGCACACTTTCCGTGTGATCTGCTGTATATATTCATCAGTAAACCATCCTAGCACCACATAACTCATTGGAAAATTTGGACCTAGACTCTGGCTTTTCACATAGAGGTCAGCAATGCAAAAACTAGAATCACAATGCAAGGATTGTTTTGCATGCTTAATTTTTGATTTTTTTTTCCCTTTTTTTTTTTTTTTTTTTTTTTTTTTTTCAAGTGAGCTTCATTATCAGAATTGCTAAGTGATAAGGAGAACTGCCTGCTTTTTAGTAACAAGATACGACATAGACTTGCAAATTTAGTCTGAAAACCAAAATGTATTACTGCCACATCTGTTTCAAACAGTTTGCTGTACAATGGTTTAAACAGCAATAAATCCATTCAGAGTGCAGGTGTACATCTATGTATATACACAAAGTGCTTACATTCTTCCTGTGTAAACCTGTTAAATACTGAATAATGTGCTTTTCTTCTAGGCCAGTTTAAAAAGGATGTCCCTTATTTGTCATTTGACACCTGGCAAGGAAGCCTTATATTTCCTTTGTTCCTGGCTTCTTAGCAGCTTTCAGGCTGGCATTTCAAACAGAGCCACAACAGTAAAAGCCAGTTAAATAAAAAAAAAACCCTGCAAAAATCTGGAGTGCTGTAGGGGAAAAAATATAAGAATGAGATCCAGCTGAGGCAGAAGTGGTGTAAAACAGACTCTTGGTATTGCTGCTTGTTGGCCCAATCAGTTATTTGATCACTGGAATTTGCTAAACCACTTACAGAAGAAAAATGGGTCAGAGCATCCAAAGTTGCTTTGGTAGAGGCTTTTTTGTTTTGTTTTGTTTTCCCCACAAAAACCCTGTTTCCCCAAATATAGAAACAAACAGGGGAGATTTCCTCACTCAGAAAGCCAAGCCTACTTTGCAGCTAGTCCGTCCTGCAGTTTTCTGTAATGAACACCTAAGGAGGTAAGAGGATTTTTTTCAAGGGAGCTCAGAAGGCCTGGCTGTGAAGCCAGGTGACTCTTCTGCTCATGTTAATGGTTCTATCTTGCTATGAAGGGGAAGAAACTACAAACAACAGAAGGGATACTGCCTTTTGGACAATATTCTGCTGTCATTTGGGGGCATCCTAATTCCTTGGTTAGTGAGATTACAGGCTCATAGGTAATTCAGGCTGGAAGTAAACTCATGAAATCTCTAGTCCAAGCTCCTTCTCAAAGCAAGGTCAGTCATGAGATCAGTTCATGATGCTCATGGTTTCTTCCAGTTGGAACTTTAAGCTACTAATTAAAGGCTACTTGCAGTTTTTCTCTTTTATAGTCTGTAGCTACTAGATATCATGCCCTGCAAAATTCAGAACAGAACCCTTCAGGGTTTCCCTGCAGAGGAAAGGGATGCACTAGACTGCTAATACAGGTCTAGTCTGTGTGTTTAGTGGGAGTGTGACCTAACCAGGTGACCACACAAATGTAGGCAAGGTAAACAATGCAGTTTCTGACTGAGAGGACTACTGGCAGAAGAAGCAAATGAACCCTACTGCTTTGATGCCAGGAGGAGGGAGCAAAGGAGCTATCAGGCAGCATGGGAGACTTTAGGTGATGAAAAGGGGACTTGAGAGGTCTAAGAGGCTAAGAGGAAAAAGAGAGGTTTGATACTATGGTATGTGTATATGTGCATTTGTGTTTAGCACTCAGTACTCAGTAAACATTATGTTAGGATACAGGGCTCTTGTTTTGTGCTCCAGCCTGAAGGAGATGAATGTACTTTTTCCAGGTGAAGGACTTCCTCTGTTTTCTGCTTTAAGCTCTTAAAATCCATAGACCCAGGCTGTCATTTTACTCTTTGCTAAAAGGCAGAGGCTGTTGTGACACAAGGTGCCCTTACCTGTAACTCAGGAAGGACCTTAAGTAGGATCCTGCAGGACACTGAGAGAGTGGTGCAGTCATGCTGCTTTGCAAGAGGAGCATACAAATCCCCAGTAAGCAGAGTTATGCCTGAAGAAAACAGCCTCCGCTGCTCAGATAATTAACTCTGGCAGGCACAAGACTTTTAGAGATAGATACCTACATTTGAAGCTGGAAATGGGGAGATTCAGGCTAGATGTGAGGAAGAAGTTCTTCACCATGAGAGTGGTGAAGGCCTGGAATGGGTTATCCAGGGAGGTGGTTGAGGCCCCGTCCCTGGAGGTGTTTAAGACCAGGCTGGACGAGGCTCTGGCCAGCGTGATCTAGTGTAGGGTGTCCCTGCCCATGGCAGGGGTTGGAACTAGATGATCCTTGTGGTCCCTTCCAACCCTGACTGATTCTATGATTCTATGATTTCTGTCAGCAGTGTTTTCTTTTCTAGGGTAGGATGGTAACAGCATTAATAAGCAAGGATAACATCTGCAAGTTTGTGGACAAGTTTCTTTAGCCTGTACTAGCTCTGCATGATGAGTTCCACCTGAGAAATACTCATGTCATTTCTGCAGTGAATGCAGAAACATAACAGAAGTCCTTCTGCAGCACACACACTGCAAAAGAACATCCATCAGCACATATGAGTGTTCAGAACTTAAGAGGAAAACAGGAAAGACCTAATCAGAGTAAATACTTGGAGGGAAAAGGTGACGGATGCATACGTAGAGTGGGGGATGGCTCAGCTGTAAACTGATTATTTTGCTCTTGCTTGACTGACACCCTAGATCACCCTGAAATAGCAGGCACAAAGAAGACATGGGCCTGTATATCAGTAAGTAATGCCAGGTCTCTGATTGCTGACCATCCTGAGGCACTGTAGCTGGTATTAAAACAGCAGATTCATAAGCAGAGAACTGCAACAAGCCCATCTGATGCTTACTAAAAGAAAGTTAAACATGGGCTTGACCACAGGGATGAACTTGATCTCTATATGAACTCCATGACAGTCTCAAGGATCTTATTTTGACTACATATCAAAATCAGAAACTAAAGGTGTGCAATGCCCACCCTTCTGTTAAGCACACAGATGCGTCTTTTCCTGCAGTGCAGAAGAGCACTGATGAAAATGCTCCACCCTATGGGCTGCTCATTCCCACTTCTTGGTCACTGTAAAGGTTTTTGGGGCAGCAAGGTACCTATCAGCTCCCCCAGGTTCATAATAACCTTGGAAAATGAACTTGCAAGGGGAAGAGGAAAGGGTTCTCCCTGCTAGATGTGTTAGTCTTGCCTTTAGGTTCTTTAAGCTAGAACAACTGGGAATGGTACCCTTACTGCCAGTTTAGCACCTCAGCCTTCAACGTGCTTCCTCAGCTGCCAAGTACCAGCAACCTGATTATAAACCAACAGCCTAAGAAACACGAGACAAAACCTACATAGAAAGAGTGATTGCCTATTGGAATGGGCTTCCCAGGGAGGTAGTGGAGTCACCATCACTGGAGGTGTTTAGGTGTTTAGGTGTTTCAGGGGCGACCTCATTGCTCTCTACAACTACCTGAAGGGTGGTTGTAGCCAGGAAGGGGTTGGCCTCTTCTCCCTAGCAACCAGCACCAGAACAAGGGGACACAGTCTCAAGCTGCACCAGGGGAAGTTTAGGCTGGAGGTGAGGAGAAAGTTCTTCACCGAGAGAGTGATTCGCCATTGGAATGGGCTGCCCGGGGAGGTGGTTGAGTCTCCATCCCTGGAGGCGTTCAGGAGGGGACTGGATGTGGCACTTGGTGCCATGGTCTAGTTGTGAGGTTATGGTTACAGGTTGGACTCAATGATCTTCAAGGTCTCTTCCAACCTTGGTAATTCTATTCTATTCTATTCTATTCTATTCTATTCTATTCTATTCTATTCTATTCTATTCTAGGAAGAGACTTAATGGGGTGCTTGGTGCCATGGTTTAGTTGATAGTGTTGGATGATAGGTTGGACTTAATGATCTCAAAGGTCTTTTCCAACCTGGTTAAGTCTATTCTATTCCTATTCATATTATATTTCTATTCTATTCTATTCTATTCTATTCTATTCTATTCTATTCTATTCTATATGCTACAGCTGTGAATGGTGCCCTTTATCTGCTGCAGGGGAGGGGGAAATCACCAGCTAATACTTAGTTCAGTTTCCACATTGATTTTGGTTTTGTTTCAAGGCAAACACTGGCAGCTGTGCCAAAGCCAGTTTGTGGATGTCACTGTGTATTGACACGCAGCCACTGCTAATGACAAAAACCTGTTTGACTTCAGGTGTGTTGGGGGATCTGAAATGGGATTCCAGAGCTAACTCAATGCCTCTTAGTTTAATTATTTCTGCAGAGCTCATCCTTTTTGAATGGCTCACCCTCAAAGAGAAAAGCTGCTTGTGCACATCTTATGATTTCCAAAAGGCTGTTGTTTACAAAGTGCAGCTGATAATCGAGACCAGCAAACTTAATTAGCATCTTTGAAAAGGCAAAACCTCCATGACTTGAAAGACTGGGAATACACTATCACCAATCAATGCTTGGAAATGAGATTCAGTCATGATGCTGAATGAGTGCTCTGGCAATCTATGCAAATTTTCCTAAATACACAGGAAGAGAAACCATTTCTTTCATCAAGCAAAAGTTGCAGCTCAGTACCAGCTGATGAAGTTGGGAAGTGAGGCAAAGCTGTCTACAATTCCCTTTGCTGTTTGAAGTAAATGTGTATACACAAATGCAAAGAAAGAGAGCTAGTATTTTGCATCTGATGGGTTTATGGCTAGGTTTATCTCTGCCAGGTTGAACAAATCGAGTCTAACAAGCCAAGCACGGGCCACAGAATCTCCTGAGCTAGACATGATGAGGTGTAAACCACAATAATCATTACCCGGAGGTAGTTAGTAAAACTTTCCTTGCTCCCTGTGCAGAAGACTTAGTGTCAATGTAACACAAATGCTTTTGACCCAGAATTGCAGAAGATACATGATTGAGGTCCTTTACTTGCCAAAGTAAACAATTGTTTGTGTATTTTTTTTTTGTCAGTGGTTTGCCTGAGGCAGTGTTAAATCTCCTAATCATGGAGACCTTCAGTACTCTCTGGGATGATCCTTTCTCCAGCTAGAACTACTTTTGCATGATCAGCTTGCTTCTCCCTCCCATTTTAGAAGGATGTTGTCTCATTACAGTATCATCTCCTCATATCACCTAAACACACACCTCCTGCTTATGGAAATTATAGTCCAGCTTGTTTGTGGATTTCTACATGCATGAGCCTTCCGGGGCAAAATTTTCCCAGTCATCTTCAAATGGGAGATGTCTCTAACTTGGGTGAGACTGTAACCTTCAAGACTTTCCAATGCCTCAGGAGAAGACAGATCACTGACTGGAAATCAGTGAACTGTTATGCCTTGGATGCTTGCCCTTACAGTTGAGGATCATGTGGCTTGACTCTCCTTTGGGAAACAGAGGGGAAAAAGGAATCAAAAAAAGAAATCCCCATTTTGAATCCAGTCCCTGGGACACTGGCCGAAGAGGTGAAAGAGCAAAGAGTCCACTTATTGTCTCCCAGTCTACTTATTCATGAGAATGTTTGGATCTGACAGCTCCCATTTGTTACAGGGAGGTTACAGATAGGACCAGGCAGGTCTGACTGAGACCCTTTATTCCCCTGACCAGCTAAGTCACTGTGATAGATTCACCCACTCTGACAGAGACGGGGTTTTGAATTATCCAGCTTTTAGAGCACTTGGGCTTAAGACAAATGGCACAAACGTCCTAGTTTCTTGGCCCAACCCTGTGTGATGAAGATGAGCTGCTCCTGGTGAAGTTGGGTTTTGTCTCTCTTCTTCACCATTGCTACAATTTTCTTCTTCCCTGCCAGCCCAGAGAAACGGCAACCCTCCTGCCTCTGGACTCTCTTGGCCCAGTGTCCAAAACATTAAAGTAAATGAATTGGGAAGCACAGTGGATATAAAAGGTTCCACAAAAGTAGGCATGCAGCTCTCTGTGTCTGGACACTTTACAGTTTAAGCACAGGGGTGTGTCATCTGTGGTTCATTGTTCATTACCCACTGGGATAGCAGGAGAAGGGCAGGGAAGACAAAAGAATCACCTGAGAGAGGACAACTGGAAGGTGAAGACTCAGGGAAGACATCAAACCCCACAAAAACTTGCTCGTTCTCCTATGGATTGAAGTAAACTTGGCAGAACAAGCTCCAGGAGAATTGTCCATGAAGACATACAAGAGTACAAGGATCAAGCATGCAGCTTGCTGTCTTGAAATCCTCTCCCCCTCCCATTCTGTGCTTTGCTCCTGTTACTGAGGTCTGTTTCAGTGGACTGGCCAGCCACTCTGAGCATAGGAAATAGGTTCCAGAAACATCACAATGATTGTGGAGGGACCTGAGGTCAATGTTGCACAATGTGGTCCAGGCAAAGGAGAGTTACACATGCAGTTTCCCCCAGTACAAAGTCCTGGCAGCACACACACACAGACTAGAAAAGCAACACAGGTGTGGCCAGGCCTGTGAAAAAACAGTTTGCTGGCACATTGCACATAAAAATTAATTTAAGTTTAGCAACAGAAGCCAGAAGTTCAGCTGTACAGAGGACTGCGTTATTTATGTCTTGGGAGAGGTCCAAGAAAGAGGGAGAGCAATTGGGGGATGATGGTTGAGTGCACATTCTTCTGTAGTGCAGCAGCACTGGCTGCTGCAGCATTACCCAGAGGTAGTGTGGATATATAATCCAAATGAATGTGGGACCTTATTCAGCACCCACACCACCAGCTGCCAAGGAAGGAGGATGTTTTTGTTCAATTCCTATACAGAACAGTGTACTAGAGATACAAATTCAGTTACCTAGCAGCATTTACAGGGCAGGCAAGAAGCCTGGAAATGGATGTGACCTTTATCTGTACCTTGGTTTTGTTTGTTTGTTGTTTGGGGTTTTTAAGGACAGGAAGTAAAAGCAAATAAATAAGTAAATTACTAGATGTATTTGCCCTGAAGAGATTTCAGCCTCCCATATACAGACTGGGAATACACTCTTTTCACCCCCTATTTACAATGTCAGCTGAGTGATGCGCTGTGAAGGGTCATCTGGAATTCAGTGCAGAGCCTAAGTCAGGCAAAGATACCCAACAGAAAAGGACTTGGGGGTACTAGTTGACAGCTGGTTACAAGCCAGCAGTGTGCCCAGGTGGCCAAGAAGGCAAATTGCATCCTGCATCAGGAAAAGTGTGGCTGGCAGGAGTAGAGAAGTGATTTTCTCCCTGTACTCAGCACTGTTGAGGCTGCACCTAGAATACTGGGTTCAGTTTTGGGCCCTTCACTACAAGAAGAACATCAATGTGCTAAAGCACATCCAAAGAAGGACAACGAAGCTAGTGAAGGATCTGGAGAAGGAGTCCTAGCAGGAGCAGCTGAGGGAACTGGGTTTTTTTCCAGTCTGAAGGAGGCTGAGGGAAGGCCTTATTGCTCTCATGAGAGGAAGCTGTACTGAGCTGGGTGTCCATCTTTTTCCCAAGTATGAAGTGATAGAAGGAGAGGAAGTGGCTTCAAGTTGTAATGGGGGGAGGATTTTGATTGGATATTAGTAAATATTTCCTCAATGTAACGGTTGTCAAGCCTGGGAACAGGCTGCTGAGGGAAATGTTTGACTCACCATCCTGGGAGGTATTTAAAGGCATGTAGCTGTAGTGCTTAGGAACATGGTTTAGTCGTGGACTTGGCAGTGTGAGGTTAATAGTTCAACTAAATGATCTTTAAGGTCTTTTCCAATCTAAGTGATTCTATGATTCTGTGACACCACATTTACACCCCTTGAGTTGCAGAAGAATAGCTACAAGCATACCCTAGCAGCCAGCTGCTGCAAATTTGGCCATGTAACCTCCAGGTTAAGTGGCTGTCCACAGCACAAACTTCAGACAGATACCAGCTGTTCCTTTTCTGTCCTTCTTAAAAATTATAGCTGTTTCTGGAGAGGACACAGCAGAAATGCAGTGAACTTCTGCAGGTTTGGAGTGCAAGCAGTGCTGCACTGGAAAGTAAAATACATGGGAGGCTGAGTTTAAAGGCAGCACCATTAGCTGGGGCTGGAGTGGGTGTATTGTCTTTTGCCTGGACCTCAGGTCAGTGCAGTTTTTTCCTCAACCATTTGCTGTGGCCTCCTGCCCCTGCACTGCAAGACCTGGGAAGGCGCTGGCTGTGCTGCTCTGATCTGCTCTTCCCGGTAAGGTGGGTCTTGCACATCAAGTCCTGCAGAGAGCAGTATTCCTTCTGACCTTGTCCCTTTTGACCACTCACAAGCCACTGCAGTGAAAAGCAGGGTCAGAGGAGACAGAGCAAATGGAACACCTGGAAGAGCTCCAGGACATCAAGATGTCAGCTCTGGTAGTGACCCAGACTGGCAGTGCTTGACTGGTTTTCAGCAGTGTGCACTTGGGCATGAACAGGACAAGCTCAGGCAGCAAGCAAAGTGATTGCTGTAATTTCTGTGGAACACAGGAGCCAAGAGCAGACACTTGATGGTGCTTTAGAAACATGACAAGTTTTCACACCTTGCCCTGAATCCAGATTTTCTCTTGGGAGATGCAGCACCCAACCCTAACTCCTTTGCTCTAATTTTAATTCTTCTTCCAGCATCTGCCATCCATTCTAGTAGGACACAGAAGCTTTCACTTGAACTTCAGGAGAAACTTCTTTACTTTGAGGGTGATGGTGGACTGGAACAGGCTGCTGAGAGAGGTTGTGGAGTCTGCATCTCCTGGACTCATTGTTGTGCAGCCTGATCCAGCTGTACCTGTGTTAGCAGGGGGTTTGGACTAGATGATCTCCAGAGGTCTTTTCCATTCCATGATTCTATGATTCAACCTTTTGTGAATCACTTCAACCAACTGTGAATCAATTATAGCTATATACTTGAACCACAGACCACTGTTGCTGTGAGTTGTTATCAGTTTCAGGATCAGGGATCTGCAGGTTCCCTTTTATTGAAGCTAGCTCTTTAGCTCTGGCACATTTTCTGCCAATACAGTGCGAGGACCAGAAGACAGGGAAACATTCTAAACCAGCCTTGTCCATCTCCTCCCCTGCTCTAGCAGCTCTTCCTGCTGCTTGTCACCTCCTCTCTGACTCCTGTGTTGCTATTCCTTGTGGGTTTTACCCATTCATCACCCTCCCCTGTGCCTTATGCCTGTCCTTCTGAATCATCCTGGCCATTCCTGCCTCCCTGCATCCCCCTTGCTCCTCTCAGCCAGTCTCTTATTCATTATTCCTCCAATCACATAACTTCTTTTCCTGCTAAAACATTATCCTTATGTGTACTGTCTCCTCATTGTCCTTCCTCTTTTTACTCCTCTTTCACTTCTGTAAGGCAAGGGCATCCACATTTGACCATGCAACTAAGGTTGTCTCTCTGGCTGTCTCTCTTGTAATTTTCACTAAAGGTTGCATTTATCAGTAAAGAGGTCTTCAAAGCATGTAGGATCGTGCTTCACATGGGAGAAAGACTCTTTCCAGCATCTAGGGTGAAGCATACATGCAGGTTTAGAACTTCTGTAAGTGTTACAGAAAGGGGAAAATCCAAGTATCAGCTGTAGCTGATGGGAACAGCCACACTTCAAAGGAGAGAGTCCATGTGTGGTCACACTACACTGTTGTATACAACCTACTACACGTTATTTTATATATATTAACAAATAAATAAACAACCACAACATATAGTAAGCTATATAGCTGTAATTCCCTAAAGATTATCTCACTCACCTTCTGGTGCATTTCTGCATGTCACAACCACTGGCAAATGATGATAGAGGCTGCACAAATGCTGCCATCAATGCTGAGAGATTTCTGACTCTGCTACCAGCAATGAACTTCTTGTTAATACAATGCAATTTTCAGTCTGCCTATAGCAAAACTTTCACCTAAAAGGACCTGGGAAAAAGTTCATGCATCTACCAGAGCAAAAAATGTAATGGGCTTTGGAGACACTTGGTAGTATTTATTCCCCTACATCTTTCCCCGAGCTGTATCTACAGCAATTTTGCTCAGAGATGAGAAGCGCCATGAGCCCATGCAATGTCACTTATGTCCCAACTTTCTGAGGAAGAAGGAAGCCCGACAGAAACTCTGCCATTTTACAGAGCTAGCAACTAATGCACCAAAAAGACTTTCCCTGTAGCCAAACTACCTGCAGCAGACAAAATTTCAGTGCTGCTGTTTTTTTTCCCCTCTGAATCTTTTTCTGAACTACATTTTTCCTTCTCTTGATCAGCTTGTAGTGATAATTCTTTCCACTTGTTATGGGCCAAACATTGTGGTTGCTTTGGTTTTTTTTGTTGTTTGGTTGGTTGGTTTTGGTTTTTTTTTTTTGCTTTCCAATCTCAAGGATATAAATAATTTTAATGTAAATATTATTCTTCCTGTGATGTACCTATTACTAAGATTGCCTGGAACAGATGCTAATACAAAGTAGTACTGGTTACATCAGTATTTGCTTGCTTCTCTGCAGTGCTACAATGGCTTTTAGCAAACTCAAGATCTTTGTTAAGATAAATAGCAGATCTGTGGGATAAAAACAAAATCATGGACAATTCTGATTTTCTGGCTGTGCTGATAAGATGCAGAAGTTCTTTACTGCCATCAAGATGTGCACCAAAGCTTCACTCTGGGACTCACTGAAAGGGTTGTATATCTTATGAAGGAATTATGCGAAATGATGCACTGAGCTGCACTGTAGCATCTCAAGAGGGGATTGGACGTGGCACTTGGTGCCATGGTCTAGTCGTGAGGTCTGTGGTGACAGGTTGGACTCGATGATCTTTGAGGTCTCTTCCAACCTTGGTGATACTGTGATACTGTCTTTCACCTTACTGTTCACACAAGGTGTCTAGCTAAACATCAGCACGAAAAATCACAGTATTATGACCTTACTGTAATGCCCATTCAAGTGAATGAGAAGATCAAGGGATGTTTAAGGGAAGTATATACTAGTTGTCAATATAATATGTCAGCTATATTATGGTTCAAGCCTAACCAGAAACACCCAAGAACACACCTGAAAATGCTCCAATCTGCATATTTTCCCTAATACATGTGTATGTAGAAATGTGCACACTGAATGAGAGACAAGCCTTTTCCATTGGTATTTCTCGTCTTCCTTGAATTCCTGCACAGGTTATTTCCACCCCAGATTCCGTGAAAGCTTTCTTCCTCTGCTGAGGCAGAGCACTGGCTTCATCCAAAGTAAAAACCAGCTTATTCCCTAGTGCTCACAAACAAGGATTTTCAGGTTTCCCCAGATATCCCAAAATATCTGGGATATTTTGAATGCTCCCTTGCCCCTACCACGTGTGACTTCTAGCAGTTCAGGAGCACATGCAAATGACTCCTTCATAAGGCAATTTGACCATTACTGCTGCAGTCATTTATGAAAAAAGCATTGCTGTCAAAAGCAGCAACTGTGGGCCAGAACTGTCTGTTTTATCCCTGTGTTACCCTCCAGTAAATCATTTTGCCTCCATTCCCCTGCTTTGATCCAACACGTTTTGCCCATCCTATACAGCCTAGTCATACATCAGTCCATGCTTATCCCTGGTACATGTTGTCTGGTATAACTAATTATAGGTGCTGACTGTATGTGAGAGGTTACTATGATTTTGGTTTGACTTTATTCAGATTTGCTGCTCATGACTGCAAGGATTTTGCAATGGACTTCTAGTGCAACAAAGACATCTATTTGCTTTCTGAAGTGGTAGCTTAAAATGTGCTGTTTCAAGGAACATGGTACTGACAAGCCTGCTTGTTGGCACAAGTAAGCACTCTGACCTAAGGTCCCTAACTGATCGATTGAATATAGTCTGAGAATAATGCTCAAAATGAAAATGTGCACCAGTGAATTCAGGCTGTTACACTGAAAATGGAAAAACCCAAGTATAATAATTGGTGTGATGACACCTTCCCTGTATCCTGGCTGTCACATGGCTGTTAAAGCACAACTGCCTTATGACCATGGAAAACTACAGCTTAGAGGGATCCCATCTGCCTCCTTTAGACCCTTTTCATCAAACCTTTCCTTGCCTTTTGTATTGTGCTTTAGTCATGAGTGCCAGAAGCCCTTGACAAAGGAGTTACATGGGTATGTGCAGCTGACTGTCAGTGTGCCTCAGGCACTGAGTTTTGTTAGGTTCCTTTAAAAATTCCCCATATTATGTGCCACTCCCTCACAAATACACAAATACATTCACCTCTACTGCTTGCCAAGAGCAACTTGGATGGCAGGACCAGAAAAAGAGCCACGGGGCAGGAAGGGGAACACCCAGTAGGAACCATTACTTGTTTTGTTTGTTTCTTGAGGCAAACAGTTTCTTGAATTTGAGCTTTGCAAATCTGTCCTCTGCTGTCAGCTGCTTACTGGAACCCACAGTCCATTCAAGCAAGGTGAAGGCTGATGCAAGGCAAGGAGCATGTCCCATGGGAACAGACAGATTCTCTACTGGGAGCAAGAAGGGATGCACCAAGCTGCTGCCACCCTGAGTCCCAACCCTGCTACATCTATTTGATCTACCTTCGAGCTTTTATGTTGTGTTCACTTATTTATTTGTGCTTGACAGCAGGCATCCCCATGTCCCAGAAAGCACTGGAAAAAATGCTGCTTCACTGGGGTGAGGTTTTGCCCTGGTGGGATAACTCCAAGGTTATCTGAAATGCTCCTGCCAAGGCAAATCAAGCCAATCAGGAAGCCCCCAGAAATGTGGGCTGTGCTCAGTTTGTTGTTTCCACCCTTAGACATTTCCTGCTATTGTTCTTGTCATTTTCTCTAAGTGTCCATTGGGCTGGTGGGTGGTGCCGCTAGTGCTGGCAAGGGTATTTGGGGAGGCCTCTGGTCCTCCTGGGCACATGGAGAGCTCTGTGCTGTTCCTTTCACACACCTCCAGCACAAATTTCCGGCATACAAGCACCAGGAAGGTGGGGCTGTGGTGGTAACTGCATCTCAGTGAGTGAAGCAGTGTCTTTTCCTGCTAGCTGTGCTCAGCTGGGCAAGAATGAAATGCCATACAATGAAGACTGATTTTGAGATCAAGAAATTGCTTACCGCCCCAGGAGAAGCAAGCAGAAGGTGGGTGGCTGGAAGCAGCATCCTGGGATTCACTGAGAGATGTAGGGAGCTGAGGAAATATTGACTGTACTCTAGAAATGGACTGGTCTAATTCTATCTCTGCCACCCAGAGGCTGGTTTACTCTTGATGTACAGTAGTACAGGAGTTTATCTACAGGGGTCTAATCCTACCACACCATTAGAGGACCAGAGGAGCTATAAATATCCAGGCCATGCAGCAACAATGATGGTATCACATTTTTTAATTCTCTTGAGTTTCATGATTTCATTTTTCTTTCACAGAATCACAGAACTGTAAGGGCTGGAAGGGACCTCAAAGATCATGCAGTTCCAACCACCCTGCCATGGGCAGGGACACCTCACACTAAATCAGTTTGCTCAGAGCCATATCCAGCCTGGCATTAAAACCTTCCAGGGACGGGGCTTCCACTACCTCCCTGGGTAACCTGTTTCAATGTCTCACCACTCTCTCACCTCTTCTAACATCCAGCCACTTCCAGTTTTGTTCCATTCTCCCTAGTCTTATTACCTGACACCCTAAAAAGTCCTTCCCCAGCTTTCCTGTAGGCCCCCTTAAGATACTGGAAGGCCACAATGAGGTCTCCTCAGAGCCTTTTCTTCTCCAGACTGAACAGCCCCAACTCCCTCAGTCTGTCCTCATAGGGGAGGAGCTCCAGCCCTCCAATCATCCTTGTGACCCTTCTCTGGACACATTCCAGCACCTCCAGATCCTTCCTGTAATAGGGGCTCCAGAACTGGACACAGTACTCCAGGTGGGGTCTCACCAGAGCTGAGTAGAAGGGGAGAATCACCTCCCTCGACCTGCTGGCTATGCTTCTCTTGATGCAGCCCAGGATGTGATTTGTTTTCTGGGCTGCAATTGCACACTAGTGGCTCATATTGAGCTTCTCATCCAGCAGCACCCCCAAGTCCTCTTCTTCAGGACTGCTCTCAAGCCAGTCGCTGCCCAGCCTATATCGGTGCTTGGGATTGCCCTGACCCAGATGCAGGACCCTGTCCTTGGTCTTGTTGAACCTCATGAGGTTGGCTTGTGCCCATCTCTCCAGCCTGTCAAGGTCCCTCTGGATGCCATCCCTTCCCTCCAGCGTGTCTGCTGCACCACACAGCTTGGTGTTGTCAACAAACCAGCACTCAATGCCACCGTCCATGCTGTGAACAAAGATGTTAACCAAGACTGATGTTAACCAGTACTGATCCCTGAGGGACTCCACTTGTCCCTGGCCACCACTTGGACATGGACCCATTGACAGCCACCTTTTGGGTGCGGCCATCAAGCCAGTTCTTTATCCACTGAATGGTCCATCCATCAAACCCATACTGCACCAGCTTGGAGACCAGGATGTGGTGCAGAACAGTGTTGGAGGCTTTGCTCAGGTCCAGGTAAATTATGTCAGTTGCTCAACCTTTTTCTATTGATGTTGTGACCTTGTCATAGAAGATCACCAGCTTTGTCAGGCAGGGTTTGCCCTTGGTGAAGTCATGCTGATTGTGCCAAATCACCTCTTCATTATTCTTCTGCCTCAGCAGTGCCTCCAGGAGGATCTGCTCCATGATGTTACCAGGCACAGAGGTGAGACTGACTGGCCTATAGTGCCCTGGGTCAGTCCTCTTTCCCTTTTTGAAAATGGGAGTTATGTTTCCCCTTTTCCAGTCAGTGGGGACCTCCCCAGACTGCCAGGACTTTTGGAATATAATAGAGAGCAGTTTAGCAACCTCATCTGCCAGTTCACTCAGCACCCATGGGTGTATCCCATTGGTCCCATGGACTTGAACACTTTCAGGTTCTTCAGATGGTCACGAATCTGATCTTCACTCACTCACCATGGGTAGTTCCTTCTTCTAGCCCCTGCCATTATCTTCCATTATTCTGGGAGTGTGGCTGGAGCCCTTGCCAATGAAGACTGAGGTAAGGAAGTCATTGAGAACCTCAGCCTTCTCCATGTCACCAGCTCACCTGTTTCCTTTCTGAAAGGGCCCACAACTTCCCTAGTCTTCTTTTTACCATTAATATACCTATAGAAATTTTTACTGTTCCCCTTAATTCTAACTGAGCTTTAGCTTTTCTAACCAGGTCTCTTGCTGCTTGGGCAGCTTCCTTATATGCCCCCACTGGAAGCTGTCCTTTCTTTCACTCCTTGTAGAGTTTCTTTTTGCGTGCCAGCATGTCCAGGAGCTCCTTGCTCATCCAGGCAGGTCTCCTAGCATTCTTTCCTGCTTTCCTCTTTGTGGGTATACTTTGCTCCTGGGCACGGAGAAGGTGATCCTTGAACACTGACCAGCTGTCCTGGGCCCTTCTTCCCTCAAGGGCTTTGTCCCATGGTATTTTGGCCAGCAGATCTCTGAAGTGATCAAAGTCTGCATGCCTAAAATCCAGGGTTGCAAGCTTGGTATACATCCTCCTAGTTTCTTGAGGATCTTAAATTTTATTGCTCCATGGTTACTGCAGCCAAGGTTATCCCTGAGCCTCACACTGGTGACCAGCCCTTCCCTATTGGTGAGAACAAGGTCCAGCATCACACCTTTTCTCATTGGGTCCTCTACCATTTGGAGGAGGAAGTTGTCATCTATGCATTCCAGGAACGTCCTGGAATGCTGGTACCTAGCTGTGTTGTCCCTCCAGCAGATGTCAAGGTGGTTGAAATCCCCCACAAAGACCAGAGCCTGTGAATGTGTAGCCACTTCTATTTGCCTGTGGATGGCTTATCTGTTTGGTTCTGCTGGTCAGGTGGCCTGTAGCAGACCCCTACAGTAACACCACCTTCCCCTGTCTTCCCCTTAATCTTCACCCATATGGTCTCAACCAGCTCATCATCCTTGCCCAGGTGCAGCTCCACTCATTTCAGCTGGTCACTGATATAGAGAGCAATACCTCCTCCCCTCCTACCTTGCCTGTCCTTCCTAAAGAGCTTGTACCCATCTATCCCTACATTCTGGTCGTGGGAATCATCCCACCAAGTTTCAGTACTAGCCACTCTGTCATGGCTGTTCCAGCAGTGCAGTGGCCCTTCATCCATGCTGTTTGTTGCCCAAGCTGCCTGCATTTGCATAGAGGCACTTCAGCTGGGCTGACCATGTCATGCTCTTGTGCAAATTCCCCTTGACTCCCTTGGGGTGTCCTGGTGCATTGTCCCTGGCTTGCCTCAGGGCAACAAGTTGAGAACTCTTGCTAGCACTCCATCTCTCTGCCTCTGGTAAGCTGCCCCACCAGCTGATCATCAGATGCATCTCACAGGTTTCTACCTGTGGTGGGAAGGACTGTGCTGGGTGCTGCACACTCCATGCTTCAGGCACAACTGGAAATCACAGCAAACCAGTTCCTGGATGCCCACCACCTGCTCAGGTAATCATGTATCATGTCCACACATTTAGTTTTCATCTACAGTGTAACCCAGCTTCCTAAACTGTGCAGAAATTGTGAAATTGAATTTGTTCTCAGACAGCATCTGCAATTCTGCAGAGAGATCCTTGGAAGTGTGCTTGGTGCCATGGTTTAGTTGATTAGATAGTGTTGGATGGTAGGTTGGACTTGACGATCTCAAAGGTCTCTTCCAACCTGGTTAGTTCTGTTCTGTTCTGCTCTGTTCTATTCTATTCTATTCTGTTCTATTCTATTCTATTCTGTTCTATTCTATTCTATTCTGTTCTATTCTATTCTTTCTGAGCTGTACTGGTGAATAGAGCCAGCTACAGAGATCTGTGAATGAAGAAATGAGTGGGGAAAATTCCTCTGAGATTGCTCAGGGCTTACTTTTCCAGTTGTTTGCTCCATGTTACATAGCATTAGCCACACCTGAGTCGTTGCTGACTGATCCCTCATGGTGCTGGAGGATGAATAAAAAAAAGGACAGTGAGTTTAGTAACATGACAGTGTTTTGGGGTTTTCTGGGCCTTTTTTTTTTGTTTGTTTGATTGTTTTTAATTTCCCAGGAAGGATCATAAGTTCCCATCATTGCCTCATGGAAAGTTGGAATAAGGCACTTTTTAAATTGTGGGAAGCTGAAAAGTTTGTCTTGACTTTGCGCTGCATGTTTGTGGTAGGAGTCAGCTGATGGCTTCCTGCCTGTATGTGTCATGGACGGGTGAAATTCTTGACCTGTGGACTCCCCAAGAGCCACAGAGCTTCCAAGGCAGGAAAAAGTAAACATCTGGGTTGATGTGGTTCAGGGGAGCAAAAAGCAGCCAGTAGAGCACCTGCAGCCTGGGATGGGCTAGAAAAGGGATTATTTTCCTTTTTAAGAGAAACTTTAAAAACATGCCAGGGTCTACATTTTGATGGTTGGGATGTAGCAGAGAGGGGTGGCATTAAATTTCTGAGGGTAAATATCATGGATGAGAACCTAAAGTACCCTGGCAGTGTGGTAACTCCTCACTTTCTAATAAATGACTTTGTACTCAGCATTCTTTCTGTGGCAATCTGGGGAAAGCCAAGTGCAGCCTGATGAGTTCCTGGCTGCAGATTTGGTGAGGGACTAGCTGGTTTGCTTTCTGTGGTTTCAGTGAATCCCATGACTATGCAAAATGTGCCCTCCACAGACCTCCTCACCAGGGTGAACACTTTCTGTACCTGAAGCAGGGGTATTGAGGGATGGGCTAGCAAGAGAAGCTGGTCTGTCACATATCTGGAAAGTCTTGCTATGTAACCAGGGAACAGAGGCTATAGTTTTGCCTAAATAGTTTATCTTGCCTGGTTTTGAGTCTCACAGTGATCTTAATGCCCAAAAATGCGTCTTGGAGTAAATTTCATCCAAGTCTTAGCAAACCCATGAACCTTCTTGATTTTACCCATGCAATTAATCCTCTTGTCTCCTCTCTGTGCCTGCTATGTTTTGAATGTTGATATTTGAACAAACCACACTAGTAAAGTAAGTTATTGTAAGAATGTGCAACGCTAAATGTGAGATCATTGTTCAGGTTTACAGCACTGAGGCAACATTTTCACTTTTTTTGTCTAGAATTTCACATGAGACCATGGGTGAGGTCTTCAGAGATGCTCATAATGCTAAGAAGACCATGTCCCACTTCCCAGTTAAATTCATGCAGGTAAGTGTGTACACCTTCACAGCATGGGAAGTTAAGAAATTACTGATCAGTTTGTAAGCTACAAAAGAAACAAGAAGGTACCTCTAGGGATTTACAGAAAATGCTTAGAAGTGACAGAGGTTTTACTGACAAGAGGTTTGATTGACAATCCAGCCTTGATAGAGGTTTGATTTTGGCTGATAATGGGAGGTAGGTACTTCTGAAAGTTGGTATCCTGCGATACAGTTCTCTGCAAAGGGAAGCAGATGATGACAAGGATGCTAAATCACCCGGACTTGAGGAGGTGCTGAGGTTTAGTTCATCTAGTCTCTACATCACAACTTCTTCAGTAAAAAATTTAAAAAAGGGTCATTTTCATAGCTGACACTTCTGAAGGGAGTGGGAAGCCTGATATGCAGACTGAACCTATGTCTTCAGGAAGTCTGCGGACTCCCAGGGGCCCAGGTTAGTGATGTGAGAACACTCCTTTCCTTAGTGCAGCCCTCAGACTACTATCCATTGCTGATCTTTCAGGTAGGCAGGGAAGAAGTAATGACAAGAAGTCCAAGTGCAATGGAGACAAACGTCAGGGCCTTGGAATGGCTGGCTAAGGGATTGGGACCACAAGCAGTGTTCTCCTCTATCCCCCCATTTGCAGGGAGTGATGAAAGAATAAATAGGAAGAGCCAGAAGATCAATGCCTGGCTCCAAGCCTGGGATCTCCAGCAGAAGCTTGGGTTCTTTAATCATGGGATGATTTACTGGACACCAGCCTTGCTGGCAGTGGATGTGGCAAAAGAAAAGATTCTAGCCCAGGTGCTCGCAGAGCTCAATTAAAGAGTTTTAAACTAGACTGGAAGTACAAAAGTACAAAAGAGTTTTAAACTAGACTGGAAGTACAAAAGCAAGTAGGCTTGCTAGAAATAAGCCTGAGGGCAGCACAGCAGTATTGAGGAATGATGTTCTAGTGAGGTCTGTCAGTCTGTCCATATCAGTGGAGGTAGGAAATGGAGACCTATGTGACAGTGAAATGCAAGCCTAACTGCTCAAACAGCAGCTTGAGGAGCATGCCAGTACAGCCAGGTAGGAATTAGGACTTTTCCCTACAAAAAGATGGCAAGACCTTTAGACCAACCAAAATGTAGCTACGCTAATGCACCAGCATGGGAAACAAGCAGGAGGTGGAAGCCATTGTGTATCAGGAGAACTGTGATACAGTGGCCATCACAGAAACTTGGTGGGATGTCTCACATGACTGGAGTGCTGCAATCAATGGCTACAAAATCTTCAGAAGAGATAAGCTAGGAAGGAGAGGCAGTAGCATGTCTTGTATGTCAAGAAATGTTTGGATTATATTGATTTTAATGATGGTGATGACAGGGTTGAGTCTCAAGCTGTGCCAGGGGAGGTTTAGGCAGGATATTAGGATAAAGTTCTTCACAGAAAGAGTGATTGACCATTGGAATGGGCTGCATAGGAAGGGCGTAGATTCACCATCACTAGCAGTATTTAAGAAGAGACTGGATGAGGCACTTAGGGCCATGGTTTAGTTGATTAGATGGTGTTGGGTGATAGGTTGGACTCGACGATCTCAAAAGTCATTTCCAACCCGGTTAATTCTGTGTGTATTCTGTAGTATTCTGTATTTAAGGGTAAGAAACAGGAGGAAAGCCAACAAGGCCTGGTGGGAGCCTGTTATGGGCCACCCAATCAGGATGAAGAAACTGATAAAATATTCTCTAAGCATCTAGGAGAAGCCTCATGATCACTAGCCCTTGTTCTCATGAGGACATCAACTTCCCTGATGTCTGCTGGAAATTTAACATAGCAGAGAGGGAGCAGCCCCAGAGGCTCCTAGAGTGCATGGAAGCTAACTTCCTGACACAGCTGGTGAGGAAGCCAACTAGGGAAGGCTCCCTGCTGGACCTGCTGTTTGTGAATAGAGAAGGACATGGGGGTAAGCAATGGGAGATATCTTGGGCACAGTGATAATGAAATTGACAAGGTTCTCACTTGTTGGAGAAGTAGAGAAGGGGGTCAGCAGAACTGTCACCATGGACTAGTGATGGGCAGATTTTGGCCTGTTTCAGAGACTGGGCAAAAGAGTCCCTTGGGAGGCAATCCTGAAGAGCCAAGGAGTCCAGGAAGGATAGACACTGCTCAAAGGGGAAGTCTTAAAGGCACAAGAACAGAGCATGCCCACATGCTGAAAGACAAGGTGGTGGGGAAGAAGGCCAGGCTGGCTGAATAGAGAGGTTTGCAGCTTAGGGAGAAAAGGAGACTGTGTGGTCATTGGAAGAAGGGACAGGGCATTCAGGAGGACTACAATGTTGCCATGAGGCTATGCAGGGGGAAAATCAGAAGGGCAAAAGCCCAACTGGAAAATAATTTGGTTTCATCTGTTAAAGAGAGTAGAAAATGCCTCTACTTAGGAAATGCTTAGGAGGACTAAGGAGAATCGCTGCCCTTTGTTGGATGCAGAGGGAGAACAGAGTGGTCAAGGATGAGGAAGAAGTTGAGCTACTCAATTCCTTCTTTGCCTAGACTTCAGTAGCAAGATGAATGGTTCTCTGGATACTCAGCCCCCTGAGCTAGAACATAGAGATGGCGAGCAGAACTAAGCTCCCATAATCCAAGAGGGGGTGGTTAGTGACCTGCTGCACCACTTAGACACATGCAAATCTACAGATTTCAATGGCAGACACCCAAGGGTAGTGAGTGAGCTGGCAGTGGTGCTCACCAAGCCACTTTCCATCAGCTGACTGGAGACTGGCAAATGTTATGCCCATCTGTAAGACCTGCCAGTCTGATCTTGGTGTTCCCCAGGATTGTTTTGTGGCCAGTTCTCTTTAATATCTTTATCAATCATCTGGATGAAAAGATTGAGCTCATTACCTGTAGGTTTGCAGCTGATGAGAAATGGGGTGAGAGTGTTGATCTGCTCAAAGCTAGGAAGGCTCTGCTGATGGACCTGCAGGCTGAGGTCAGCCGAATGAAATTTAACACAGCCACATTCCAGGTACTACGTCTGTGTCACAACAACCCCATGCAGTGCTACAGGCTTGAGGGAGAGTGGCTGGAAAGTTGTTCAGCAGAAAAGGACCAGAAGGTGCTGATTGACAGCCAGCTGAACAGGAGCCAGCATGTGCCTTGGTGGCCAAGGCGGCCAGCAGCATCCTGGCCTGTATCAGGAACAGTGTGGCCAGCAGGAGTAGGGAAGTGATTGTCATGCTGTCCTTGGCACTAGTGAGTCCACACCTTAAATACTGTGTTCAGGCTTGGGCCACTCACTGCAGAAGAGACACTGAGGTCCTGGAGTGTGTCCAGAGAAGGGCAATGAGGCTGGTGAAGGGCCTTGAGACCAAGTCTTATGGGCAGCAGCTTAGGGAACAGCTGCTCAGCCTGGAGAAGGGGAGGCTGAGTGTAGACCTCATTGCTCTCAACAGCTATTTGAAAGTAGGTTGTAGTGAGGTGGGGGTCAGTCTCCTTGTATCAAGTGATAGAACACAAGAAAATGTCTTGAAATGGTGCCGGGGGAGGTTTAGGTTGGGTATAAAGAAAAATTTCTACAAGGGTTGTCAGGCATTGGAACAGGCTGCTCAGGGAGGTGGTGGAGTTGCCATCCCTGTAGGTGTTCAAAACTGAATGTGTAGACATGATTTAATGGCCATGACAGTGTCAGGTTGACAGACTAAATGATCTTAGAGGCCTTTTCCAGCCAAAACCACTCTATGATTTCTGCGCCAGTCGATGTATAGTTATGAATACTTTCCCAGCATTATTGTTTAGAGGGGCTTCATCTATGGATGTTTGAGTGAAGTGAAAGGGAAATAGATGACAAAGCAGCATTCACAGACTTGAATTTAAGCAAGACAGACAGACAGGCATTGTGTACATAGTTCCAGTAGTTTGAACAGATGAACTGATACACTTGGGTGTAAGCATATGTTAGAATGTCTCTCTGACTCAAGGCTTAATCTGCTGAAGACAGCTCAAAAGTAGGAAAGCTGTCCTAGTGCTTTGGAATGGGCATAGCAAAAATGACATTAAATTAAAAAGACCTTATTTGAAATAAGGCATAGAAACTGAAAACAGCAAAAATATCTGGGATCTAGAACAGCATTGGCTAGATTATGATGACCACTAGACAAGGGCAACTGGAAGTGTATGCTGCTGAGATGACTGGCCAAAGGGCTGGCAGGTTAGTCACCAAGCACCAGATGGGCACCACCAACTCTTTAAGTGCTTTCTCCCTCATTTGTAATTTGCCTTATTTGTAGTTGAGCTCCCTGGCTCTGCCTGCAGTTCTCAGTTCTGCTGTTGGCAGCTCCCTTGGTGTACACCCTGCAGCCAGTGTGCAAGCTCCCTTCAGCATAATACTCCCTAAAACAGCTGTGGGTTTGCTGGTCATGCTCTACTCTAATGTAATTTGCCTCACTGAAAGTGTGAAATGCTCACAGCATCATTTCTTTCCACTCCACTTTACTTTTTTATGTTTTGTCTTCTGATATTGATGTCAGCTATTGTGATCAGTCACAAAGAGGCATTTTGTGAGGTTGGGACCAGACTGCTGATACTTGCCACCTTGAGCTGTGTCAACACCGATAAGGAGGAACAACTTAAAGATGCAGCTTTGTGCATAGAGGTCATTCTGCCCCTGTACACTGCTCTGGTTAGGTCGCACTTTGAGTACTGTGTCCAGTTCTGGGCCCCTAAGTTTAGGAAGGATGTTGTCTTGCTGGAGTGTGTCCAGAGAAGGGCAACAAAGTTGGTGAGGGATTTGGAACACAAGCCCTATGAGGAAAGGCTGAGGGAGCTGGGGTTGCTTAGCCTGGAGAAGAGGAGACTGAGGGGTGACCTTATTGCTCTCTGCAACTACCTGAAGGGAGGTTGTAGACAGGCAGAGTTTGGCCTCTTCTCCCAGGCAGCCAGCACCAGAACAAGAGGACACAGTCTCAGGCTGCGCCAGGGCAGGTTTAGGCTGGCTGTTAGGAAGAAGTTCTATACAGAAAGAGTGATTGCCCATTGGAATGGGCTACCTGTGGAGGTGGTGGAGTCACCTTCATTGGAGGTGTTCAGGAAGAGGCTTGATGGGGTGCTTGGTTGCATGGTTTAGTTGTTTAGGTGGGTTGGATTGGTTGATGGGTTGGATGTGATGATCTTGAAGGTCTCTTTCAACCTGGTGTATTGTATTGTATTGTATAGTATAAAACAGCTGTGCCTGTATGCCTCCCTGGCTTGACTCCAGTGATCCAAACCTAAACTGAATTATTTTGTGGCCTTCTGGTCATAGGGCTGCTCTAGACTCTGCTTGTGGTTGTGCTGCATGCATCCTGCTATGTTTGGTACTCACGGTATCAAGGTCAGGAAGTCCTTTTACAGAAAGTCCTGTGCTTCCTTGTCCCTGCTTTCTTCAACGGCATATCCTCTTTGGGAAGTACCAAAGTCTTGAGGCCAAGAAGTTCTTGAAAATTTAAATTTCTGTGAAACAAGGGAACTCAGGAATGACCCTGTGCTAAGGTCCAAAAACTCTCCATGGATTGATTTATAAAAGGACATGAACCACAATTAAGTTAGAGAAATGCAAGTAGCTGGATCGAGGCTATTTTTGTATGGTTTGAAGTTTGAACCTAAAAATGACAACATCCATTTGGAAAAGCTGGTCATGCAACAACCACCAATGTGATGGCTCAGCCCAGGAGGTGGCTGCTGTCCCACACAGAGCTTGGTGGGTGCTCTGGTGTTGCAGAGGATGGCTCCTACCTGCAGCACATCTCTCACCGTCTTGTTTTCATAGCATTATTTCATTGTATGACTGAGTCAGGTGGGTACCACCAAGACAGAAAGTAAAAACCCTTTCCAGACAAACTGTATTTCCACTGCTTTCCTGGTGTTAGCAGTCAGATGGGAAAGAAAGCAGAGGGCGCTGCTGCTTTTGAACAGGTTGATAGTGTTCCAAATGTGAAATGGTCCAACACTCAGAAAAAAAATAAATAAAAGAGAGAACTAAGGAGGAGAGTGGTTTTCTCTGGCAGCACACCAGCAAGAACTGGGAGAGCCATGTTTATGATATAGGTAATTGTGGGTGGATTATTTTCAGCCAGAAACACAAGTCTAGATGTTGCAGCTTATAACCTGTCAGCTGAAAGCCAGCGGAAGACGTGGTGTATCCTGTCTGTGGTCACTCAGTCCTCTGGGAAGGTGGTTAAAGTTGTGCTTTGCCCCACCCTGGCAGAGCGCTGGTGGTAGGCTATGGCTCATTACCAGGGTTCATCATGGTAAAGTGATGCACTCTGGGAACTCAGCTGTGAGTTTGAGCCCTTTCCTCTCTCGGTATTTCAAATTCCTAGCCCTGAAATCAGTATTGCAGTAGATCTGTGTCCAACAGAAATCTCTCAAAGACTGTGGCCAGGGGACCAAGAAATATCACAGATCTCACTCACCTTGTGCAGCCCATAGTTAGCCTTTTCTCATTTTCCCTTAACCCTCCCTCATGCACTTCTTTGCTGAGCCTTGGCTTTTCCCGTAACAGACTGTGTAGAGTTGCATATCACAGTGTAGGAAATGTTTATTCACCAGAGTGTTTTCCCTAATAAAAATAAAGCAAGACATCTTCATAGGTACATGTTAAACACACCACCATGGACCTAGGGAGCAGTGCAGAATGGCCCCAAATGCCAAATTTCACTTGTGCTCCTACACCAGTTTCTATGAATATTATCATGAAGGTCACATACTACCTTCCCTTTCTGCTTCCCATTCCTGCTGCATGCTATGTGACTTGCTTTGGTGATTAGAAAGGATCATCAGATCTGATCCACAGACAGGATGCCACTGCCCAGGGGATCAGAAACAGGTCTGCCACAGCAGTGGTGAACCAAGGAGAGGGCTCCAGGTCCAGCTATGAAAAAACAGGAAAATAATAGTAAAAAAGTCTCTGACACTGTGAAGGACTGAATTTAGGGAGTAGAACCTCAAGCAATGCTCAGCTGATAGAAGGAAATGTTTTAGCCCTTGTGGGCCATAAACACTGGGAACAGACTGCAGCTATGTAGACAAAAAAAAAGGGATTTAGCTGACTACCAACAGCCATTGTGACTCAGGGAAGTTACACAAGGGCTAAAACATTTCCTTCGATCAGCTGAGCATTGCTCGAGTTTCTACTCCCTAAATTCAATCCTTCAAGACTGCATGCATGATATTTAACAAGGTGGGATTGCTGCAGGAAGAGTTTCTCTGCAGTGTACAGGGCCATCTAGTGAGTTCCGGCATTACAACAGCTCCTCTTTCTTCACTGCACTCTGTCCTGCTTATCCCTAAGGCAAGAGTTCACACAGTAGCTGCCAACAAGGTACACACACACTCTCAGTATTTTCCACTGCTGGGAGGACAGAAAGGATGACAGCAGGAAGGGCATGGCTAATGCCAGGGAGGCTGGTGTGCTGGGTTTCTGTGAGAAATCAGAAATCCAGCTCCACTGGCTGTATGTGGTGTGCAAGTTTCTACTGAATCACATTCTCAGCTGCAGAGCTGGTGACAAGGGGAATAGCCAGAGGATACCACAACTAGGACAATGATAAAACTTTGTGAGGAACAATAAAGTATTGGCTTCTCAACATGAAGTGGTGCTTTCCCTGACAAACACCTGGTGAGGAGCAAGGGAATGGGTTATTAATTTCAAGATCTTAGAGAACAGATGTTTGCATATTGTGTGATGCTGGACTGATGACCCTGGAAGGGAAACTGCTGCAATGCAATGTGTTGGGCACTGCGGCATTAGGGTGGGCTGCGTGGGGAGATGGTTGAGTCACCAACCCTGGATGTATCATTTAGATGTGTTGCTTGGGGATGTGGTTTAGAGGTGAACTTTGTAGAGTAGGGTGATCAGCTGGACTTGATGATCTCAAGGGTCTTTTTCAACCTGAAAATGTTTCTGTGATTCTGTGACTATATTAACAAAATCCTGTCTCCATGCTTTGCATCTGAACAAACCAGACTGATTTTCTCAAGATGACCTTGTGACCACCCACGTTGCTCATTCACTCTCCTACACTTCCTACAAGGCTGCCAGATTACAAGACCAACAATAAACACCTGGAGATTTTGGTAGCTTTTGGTGTCTTACCAAAGTTCTCTTGAACACATGTGAACCCACAGCTGACTTTCAAAACAACACCCAGTGCTATGCTGTTCTGGTATAAACTATGCTTGTTCAGGCCAGAGGTACAGCGCTGGACAGCATGAGCATAGGATGGTACTTGGGCATTTCAGGTGCCAGCATATGACTCCTGCCTCCCCAGGGACACTTTCCACTTTCAGCATAGACACACGTGTTTTTAAGCAAGTTTGTTGTCTTCTGTTAGAGGCATCTCAGAAAACTGGAAGGGAAAGGCTGAAAGATCCTCATCTAGCAAACATCAATTAATCCTGTTGAATGTGGGAGCCAGGTGAGCACACAGTCCACTAATTTGTCTGCCCTCATCAGAATGAGTACATTCACTTCCTCATCTCTTGGACATGTATTTGGCCTGCTTGGACATACCTTGAGGGTGAACTTCTCATGTCTACAACTACCTCAAGGGAGGTTGTAGCCAGGAGGGGGGCTTGTCTCTTCTCCCAGGCAATCAGCACCAGAACAAGAGGACACAGTCTCAAACTGTGCCGGGAAGTTTAGGCTTGAGATGAGGAAAAAGTTCTTCACAGAGAGAGTTGTCAGCTGTTGGAATGTGCTGCCCAGGGAGATGGTGGGGTCACTGTCCCTGGAGGTGTTCAAGAGGGGCTTGGACGTGGCACTTGGTGCCATGGTCAAGTAGTCATGAGGTGATGGGTGACAGGTTGGACTTGATGATCTTTGAGGTATTTTCCAACCTTTTTGATTCTATGATCCTATGATTCTATGTCCCCCAGCCTGTCTCTGGAAGAGCTGTAAGCATGGAGCTTGGTAATTATAATAATGATGAACTGTTTCACCTTCTTTTCAATTCTCATTGAAACCTTGACGTGCAAATGTTAGGATACCAAATCAGCTTTCAGCACATCATTATTAGTCTCAGTGAATATGAGTGTTCACGTCTGGAAACATTTGCTATTTTGATATGGGTCTATGTATGTTTACACAAGCTATGGACAGGAGAAACAAAAGATAATTAGCTTTGTAGCTCTGCAGCCCAGTGAATACAGTATTGTCATTGTTAGTAACACATCTCAGGCTTTGTAATAGATTTTCAAGACCCTTAGGACTTGTCAGGCCCTGTCTATACTCACGCCATTTGCCATACTTCTGTACACATTTGTGTAATCATATGGTGTAGCTATAATTTTCAGACAGCAACATCAAGCAGGCTTTTTGGGTAGAAAGAAATATTTATACCCCTCTGTAGTGATTTGGTGCAGAGGAAGATGGGCTTGATGCCTGAGCTGAAGCCTACAAACAAGGCCATGCAGCTCTGTGAAAAGAAGGATGGGATGGGATGGGATAACACAAGACAGGACACAGGCTGGCCCTGGAGTTCCCATGGCTGTGAGGTAATTTGCAATGGTGAGCTAAAGGCACGAAGAACAGTATTACACTCCATATAAATCAGATTTGTATCTGACATATAATTACATCTCCATGAAGAAAGATATATGCATAAAGGGTGTTAGAGAATATATACAAATTGGCTCAAGTGGACTCAAAACCAAGAAGGAAACTATCAATGTCTATATCACATTCCTTTGAGTGAAGAAACCCTCACTGTCAACATTATATTCATCCTAATGAGGAGCTTGAAACACTGATGACTTGCTATATGTTTCATCTTTCTCCAGGACAGATCCAAAGGGGCTATGGAAGAGTGATTTTAAGAGTGGATGAAGGGGCAGGTACTAGGAAGGCATAACAGTTCTATTGTTCTGGAGACTTTTTATGTAATACTGTTTTTCTCCCCCCTCTTGTAACATGACTGATCTGTTGTTAGAATGGTAGGATTTAAATTACCTTAACAATAAATTCTTAGCTTTGAATAAAAGTGTGCTTATTTGTCACCATAAGAAGATTTTGGATGCAACTTCGCTACATTGTAGATGGAATGTGTCTTAAGCACTGGACTGTCTTTCTTGGTTATTGGTTTTAGTCCTCAGGAAGACTTTGAAGAGCATCTTCAGAAGAGTCTGTTTTTGAGAGCTAATTTCTCTACAGCTGATTTAAGGAAGTAATTTTCTAGGCCTCAAATATGACAAATATCATACCTCACTGAATTTTTGATTGTTTGGGTTTCTAGGTCTAGAATGCTAAACTTTAAGATTAGGAAATAGATGTTGGACAGTAAGAGTGGTTAGACTGAAAAGAAGCTGCCAAGTTTTACGGGAACCTGGTAAGTGTTGCATAAATAATGAAAGCTTTTAAGAAGAAAGACAAAACAGAGGTTTTAACTATAGTTCACTTAAAGACACCTATTTGTTCTTTTTTATAAGTTGTGTTTAAGAAATGCTGCCCTGCACTTCTGTCTCTTAAATCACCATAATTTTGCAGTGAAATTAGGTATTACGAAAGATCAAAGTGTTAAAATATAACATTTTGGGGTGTGGTTAGTAGGTCAAGAGAGGTTCTCCTCCCTCTGTACTCTTCCCTGATGAGGTTGCATCTCAAATTCCATGTCTAGTTCTGGGCTCTTAAGAAGGACAGGGAAGTGTTTGAAAGAATCCAGCAGAGAGCCACAAAGATGATTAAGGGAATGGAACATCTCCCTTATTAGGAGAAACTGAGGGAGCTGGGGGCTCTTTAATTTGGAGAGGAGAAGACTAAGGGGTGACCCCATTAATGTTTATAAATATGTAAAGGGTGAGTGCCAAGAGGTTGGAAGTCGAGGCATAGGAAGTTCCATGGAAACATGAGGAAAAATTTTTTCACTGTGAGGGTGATGGAACACTGGCACAGGCTGCCCAAGGGGGTTGTGGAGTCTCTCTCTCTGGAGATACTCAAAATGTGCCTGGATGTGTTCCTGTGTGATCTGGAATAGGTGATCCTGCTCTGGCATTCTGTGATTCTGTGGAAAAAACACCCCACCTCCTTACTTTTCTGTTCACTGACTTCACCATGTGATTTTGGTGTATCTCACATAGCACTTTTTTTCACACTTATGGAAAACAACTGCTTGGCTTGAATCACAGTTCTCATTTCCTGCTCCTTATAGTGTCCTCAGTCGAGAAGGGATGTTACACACATGTGAGACTTTCAGATATGCCAACTCATAGAAAAAGCATATGCCCTTCTTTTAAAGAACATCAGAATGACATTTCCAGAACCTGAAGGAACTGCTAAGGCATGAGACCACGAATTTCTTACAGAGCTTTTCCTCATTTATAAAACTACTGCTCTATCCTTATAATTACAATAGGATTTTTTTTTTTAATGTGAAACCAACTATCTATTATTGCATGTTAATTGAAAACACTTCTTCTGTAACACTGCTATGAAAAACTCAGTCTTTGGATTATTTCAGCGGAGGAGGGATGCATTTTGTTTCAAGATTAAAGATTAAAAGCCTTGATACAACAGTTGTGTTATCGGCAGGAAAATAAAACCCAGATTTGTTGTCAAAATTATTTCCTTCTTGTTCCACAGAGGTTTTTTCCAAGAAGGTTTTACTGCTTAAAATCTTTCAGGCGGTCTGTCAGTTCCTTAAGCAGAAAAAAGTTCCTTTAGTAGTCGGAATGTCCATTCCTGAGTGTAACTGGGAGACGGCAGCACAAACCACCCAGGGGACATCAAAACTTGGTAGCAGATTTTAGGAATGCAGACCTCTCTGGCATTGCTGCTGTAGTTCTATGCAAATCTGTTTTTTATTCTAGGTAGCACTGGCTTTTTAATACTATTCTCACTAGTAATCATTGTAAGACAAATAAATGAAGACCACCTTGTTTTCACACCAGAAACAAAGAAGGCATAAAACACTGTCTGTGAGACCATATACCTGCACTATTGGACAAATTACTTTTGGCATCAATCCATCTAAAGCTTTGCCCTGAAGTTCACACATACATCAGCCATTGCCTGGCAAAGAACAAGATTTTCTCCTCTAAAATGTGACAAAAAAGGAAGTCCATGGTTTAATTTTCCATTGGTTACATTCAGTGGACTTCTTGCCTGAAGCATCCTTTTGTGGCTACTCCGGAAACATGAAAATAGAAATTACTTGCTAAATAAATGTCATCTTCTCTAATTTTAGTGAGATGCCAGCTGCTGTTGTGTATCACCGAATTAAAACGAAGACTGCAAGCCATCACCCTCAATCTGCTGTGCACATGACTATATATGACAAGGCCAGCAGAGCCTTCTTTACTGCCCAGCTAGTGGGCCATTCTCATGGTTTCTGCAAGTTACAAACTCCAAAGCAAGCAACATTCCCATTGACCAAGTCATCAGGACGAGCACACCTGGATTGACTTCTCTTGCCTTTCACTTAGAAAATGCAGTGAAAATGGTGATTTTTTTCATATGTTGTACTTCCAGTTCTTGCTGATATCCTCTTTGTTTCAAAAGAGCAAGACAGATCACATATTGGGAACTTACAGCACAGAGAAGCTACAAATAGCTGTTATTGAAACTCATCACACAGTTCAAAATATAAACCTTCCAGCTGTCCAGGTGGAGAGCTGGACTATGACCTGGCAGTCTGTCTTAAGCCTCTAGTAGTTACAATCAGCAAGGAGTCAATTCCCAGGCTGCAGGGAGACCAGAGCAGTGGAAATGATGTACTGCAGGCAGAAAGCTCACATTAAAACCTCAGACAGTAAAAAGAGCACTGTAATGGTGATGTTAAACTCTACCCTACTGCAGGGCTGCTGTATAGTGGGGTCATGGGAAATCCTCAAAGGATGGAAAGAAATGTTCATTAACAGCAAATTAAAGTGATATGTTAAATACCATAAATTTCCAGAGGCCTGCCAAAACGAGATCTGATGTCTGCTGATCACACTTCAGTGTTTGCTGTTATTTTGGTCCTTGATTTCCACTAGACTTTTATCTTGAATTTAGTCATAGTATTTTTAAGAGAAAAATAGTGCTGTGTCATTCTGAGTAGCCTTTAGAAGGCATCTCAATTCAGTCAATTTTATTTGTGGATTCTTCATGTTGAAGTTGGTTTGTAATGCTCTTCTCCCAGGCAACCAGTGACAGAACAAGAGGACACAGTCTCAAGCTGTGCCAGGGGAAGTTTAGGCTTGAGGTGAGGAAAAGCTTCTTCACAGAAAATGTAATTGGTCATTGGAATGTGCTGCCCAGGGAGGTGGTGGAGTCACCGCCCCTGGAGGTGTTCAAAAAAAAGATCTGATGTGGCACCTGGCACCATGATTTAGTTGTCATGAGGTGTTAGGTATTAGGTAATAGGTTGGACTTGATGATCTCTGAGGTCTTTTCCAGCTTGGTTGATTCTGTGATTCACATTTTGACCAAGAAACACATTTAAAATACAATTCATCCAGGCTGAAACCTGTGCTGATGCTTTGTTCTGACCTGGGGCCAGGTTAAGCAAAACTAGGCTGGTGTGCGCTTTGCCTGCAGGTAGACAGGGTATGGCATCAGGGCACTCTCCCTCAGGTCTGGATCAGCAGTGGGTTTTGCTGAGCCTGGATGCTCTGCGCATCGCTGCAGTGTGTTCCCACGCCACACTGACCGAGAGGCGACCTGTGTGTCCCACATCCAAAAATAGATGAAATGTACAGCCTCCTTCCAGTTTTAGCTAAGGATGTGAGGTACATAAAAATACTTCACTGTGGTAAACCAGAATCTTCCCAGGGACACTTCCTGATGGTTGCAGACAGTGGCTGACCCTCTGGGGTGGAATTCTAACATTATTTCAGGGAAAGTGAGTTATAGAGGCCCCAGTATTTCAGTTACCTATTTGTATTTTTGTATTTTGGGCATTCCTGGCAGGACCTAGTCTTCAAGTAGTTTTAAAAAAAAAATTAATCTAAAAAAAAGGAACATAAAAACCCCACATATTTCATGACATCATGATTACTTTTCCATGGGGAAAAGCACATACGGGGTCAGGCTGCTGCTGGCCCTTTCCACATGTCCTCGAGAGGGGATGTAGTGAGAAAAGCATGCTTTCCATACAAGAAAAGCTCTAGGATTTTGCTCTTCTCAAAATAAGCAGCTGATGAGGAGTGAAGTGTTTAAACAGGAGCTGCTGTGCAGAAACAAACATGTGATGGGGAGGCAGGCAGCTGTACTCTAAGGAAAGGTGACCTGATAACACTTAGGTCACAGGAGATTCTAGAGATGCCAGACACCATCCTGCTGCATAATCATGCAGCACCTCTCATGGAAATCTCATTCCTGGTTTGCCCATTAGCTTGCAGACTGCAGGATGTATCTGCCTGGCAGTCATGTAAAGCAATCTCCTCCGTCTCTATTTGGGATGCCACACATTCTAACAGAACTTTATCACAGGCTTAGCATGAAGCATGTCAGAAGAGCTATTCTGTGTACAAAATGTGCTTTTTGGGACAAGACAGAGCTGGGAACAGAAGTCCTTACTGAAGATAAGCCTGACTATGACTTCTCCTCTGGAGGGATGAAGTCTTGTTGATGCTTGTGCTGATGTGGTCCTGCTCTGGCAACAAATGCTTGTGCAGCACTAAGTCATGAATGACAAATGCTTGTTTTGGAACCTGGAAGGCAGCTTAGAGAGATGCTAAAAGAAAGAAGAGGCAGAAGGGAGAGGGACAGAAAGGAGTGGAGAAGACATCTCATCCCCCACAATGCAAGGTGGGATCAGTCATAGCTAGATCATTGCTAAAAGGAGAGGGAAGAGACCAGCTAAGAAGCACCATGGTCCCTGACCAGAGGGACTGGCAGAAGCAGGCAGAGTCTTGAGCTCTCTTCCTGGCTCCAGCACTGGGTCCTTTTCTGTGAGGTGCCCATTCTGCCCTCTCTCCTCCCCCTCCACCAGGAACAAGTGACAGGGGTAGGACTACCTGGCCCTGCACATGTAGAGTTCCAAGCACACCAGGCTCAGTTTCCAGTTGGGTGGCTGCTGTTACAGCTCCAAAGCAGGATGAAGGAAGGGAACTGTGATTTGCCTGTGACAAGGTTAGTAATATCATATAGGTTATGGAAGCAGCTTAATAAATTCGTTGTTGCCTTGGATGTTTAGCATGCTCTAGGAATAGCAGAGACTGCAAAACACTCAGCATTTCTTAGCAGAAACTGGAAAATGTGAAATGAAGATACAAGAAAGCACCTAAGGGAAGTGCTATACTCACAAGATCCATTTGTATGGAACAACTAGTAGGAGAGAAAATGTATCTGTTTAAATCTCCTCACAGATACAATGTGATAAATAGCAATTACACAGCGTTTGTACTCAGTATTAAGTAGTTGTGCTGTTTCAGTCTGGAAATGATTTATATCTGCCCTAGCACAGATTATTTTTCTGCCTTTGTTTGGAAGTATACACCATTTTGACAATGGTGGGGTTAAACAGCAGTAGAAAATGACGGGATATTGTGGATGATTTCCCTAAGATGTATTTTTCCTTTGGAAAACAATGACTTAATTAAATGCCAACAGTTTACAGGAATTTATCCATTCCATGATAACTTCACTGCTTCAATATTTTGCTTCCATGAAGCAGAAACATCTGCTTTTTACATTACCGTTTGAGCAGATAAAACTGTTGAAGTGGCAATTTAGGTAATGTTTCAGTCTCATCAAAACAAATTTTTCCAGGAGGTCAAACAAATAATATTAATTCCTCTCTCTCATAACGTTTTGGATAAGCTTATTTTTCACCTGCATTTGAGACAAGGTGAAATTGTAAAGTCTTGGAATTTTATGTAAGACACAAATTTTAACTTTTGACCCATTTGAGTCATCACTTTAAGCTACAATTTAATTTACAGCTTCAGATTTTCAGTACCCTGCTCTCTAGAATCCAGAGTATGACATTAATGCCTTCACAGATCTCTATTCCAACTCTAATGACAAAGGATGAAAATCCACAACCTGTTTCAAACCAATGAAACAATGCAAAATAATTTGGAGAACAGAACTGGAGCTCTGAATGCAAACCAGCAGATTTATTTATGTCTTTTTACAAGAATTCTGAAACAAGTGACTCCAATACAGAAATATTTCGCCAGCTGCTGAGTGGAGGGGGAATGGAAAGAAGACTCCATCATGATTTCTAGGAGCTGTATGGGAGCTGGCAGGCCGGTTTGCACTGGTAGTTTATCCAGTTCTGTGCCTGGCAGAGGCTGTTCCCAGATATTTAATGGAAATGCACCAAAAATTCAGAGTTCACTTTTATAGAGGAAAGTTTCTTCCTTACCTGTAACACAAGAAGTTGGCTTTGTCCTACACTGTAAGAGCCAACATCCTCTCCTAAAAGTTAATTTATTATGTAAAGCCCTGGAGATCCTTTCCTGAATATTGCAAAATACATCACTGATGAATCAAGTGCAGCAGCTGATAACATACAATTTTGGGTTCCTCTGTCCACACATTTCTAATTTCCTGGTTTGGATTTCACAGGCTGCCATTTGCTCTCATAAAAAGCAGTTCTTTCTCTTACTTCTCTTTTTCATTTCCATATACTTTTAGCACTTCTCTTCTCCAAGAGAATTATAGGAACATAGAAGATGGTGTAGCTGTTCCACTTACTTCAAGTATGTCAACAAAACACTGTCAAGCCCCTTCCTAAAGTTGTCTAGATGACCTTTTATTTAAAGATCTGGTCTTCTGACATTTTAATCCAACTTCTCTTGTCTTTGGAATGTATTTATAGCTATTTCCCAAGTAGTGGCAGACATTATCATATCCCTGTTCACCTTTCTTTTCCTTAAACAGTTAGTTTTCTCTTGCAGGTTGTGAAGGCAGCAGTTTGGGAGGGGGCTGGATGCCAATGCTGAGCCACAGTGGCTTGAGAGAAGGGGTCTGGCAGGTCCTTGATGGCAGCCTGTGTTGGCTGAACTAGCACTGCTCCTATTGACTGTGTCTCTGATCTTGTCTCAGAGACCTGAAACGATGGAATCTGCACAGGCTTCCCAATGCTCACTGTCCTGATTGTTGGAAGGATTTCTCTAATGAATTTCCATTGCCAACACTTAATCTCAGAAGCTGTCTTTTCTGCTGTGAACACAAAGAACACATTATTCCTTTCCATTGCAAGAGCTGATGAAATACTTGAAGTCCTAATCTTTGCATTAGTCTGAGCCATCTTTCCTTGTAGACTACATATCCAGCCACCTCAATTTTCTCCTGATTTTCTGGCAGTACTTCCAGTGCCACACTCCAACTACACATTAATCCATCTGAGACCTTACTGATGATAAGCAAAGGAGGTTTCTTTTATGTCTCAATACCTACATACTAATGTGTCTTTATAGCACAAAATCCTTGGCTCACATCCAGCTTCTTATTCACTCTAACTCCCACACTCTTGCAAGAACTCGGCTGACAGCCACAGCTCACTCTGTCTGCACAGTTGGTTATGCCTCCCTAAAGGTAAAACGTTGCACTTGTCTTCAGTTGTGTTTTTAAGGCTGTCCCTGATTTGTAATCATCATACTGTTCCTCATTGTGTTGCCCTAAGCTTGTTAATGTATTCAAGCTTTATGAATTGATCCTCTACTCCTATAGCTTCTCATCACCTAAGGTGTTAAAGAGAAGGCTAACCAGTCTCAGATCCACCATAAAGTCTATCTAAACTTTTTCCTTTTGACTGAGTATTTTCTTGCCTGTTTTGTATCTGCCTGATATAAGTTTTGGCTAAACCATGATTCTACTCTTGATTATAAATATCATTTTCTCCTTACTGACAAAATAATTGGCATCCTCAACTGACCAGGAGCCATAAGGTCTGTCAAGGAAGCTTGTGTGCCTTAACAAGCCTTATTTGATAAATTCAAGTTGTTTATAATTCACTGTGTGCTGTTCTAGACAACTGCAAGTACTTCTCTAATGACTGATGTTTCATCTGGGAGCAGATGTTGGTCAGAGGGTAGAAGGGCTCTGCAGAGGAGGGACCTCGACCGGCTGGACAGATGGGCAGAGTCCAATGGGATGGCATTCCACAAGTCCAAGTGCCGGGTGCTGCACTTTGGCCACAACAACCCCATGCAGAGCTACAGGCTGGGGTTGGAGTGGCTGGAATGCTCCCAAACAGAGAGTGACCTGGGGGTGCTGATCAACAGCCACCTGAACATGAGCCAGCAGTGTGCCCAGGTGGCCAAGAAGGCCAATGGCATCCTGGCCTGCATTAGGAATAGTGCGGCCAGCAGGAGCAGGGAAGTCATTGTGCCCCTGTACTCTGCCTTGCTTAGGCCACACCTTGAGTCCTGTGTCCAGTTCTGGGCCCCTCAGTTTAAGAAGGACATCGAGACACTTGAACATGTCCAGAGAAGGGCAACAAGGCTGGTGAGAGGCCTTGAGCACAAGCCCTATGAGGAGAGGCTGAGGGAGCTGGGATTGTTTAGCCTAGAGAAGAGGAGGCTCAGGGGAGACCTCATTACTTTTTACAACTACCTGAAAGGTGGTTGTAGCCAGGAAGGGGTTGGCCTCTTCTCTCTAGCAACCAGCACCAGAACAAGGGGACACAGTCTCAAGCTGCACCAGGGGAAGTTTAGGCTGGAGGTGAGGAGAAAGTTCTTCACCAAGAGTCGTTCGCCATTGGAATGTGCTGCCCAGGGAGGTGGTGGAGTCACTGTCCCTGGAGATGTTCAAGAGGGGACTGGATGTGGCATTTGGTGCCATGGTCTAGTCATGAGGTCTGTGGTGACAGGTTGGACTCGATGATCTTCGAGGTCTCTTCCAACCTTAGTGATACTGTGATTCTGTGATACTGTGATTAATATTCCCTAACACCTCTTTTCCCTACCCCCTGGTAAAGTGTGACATTTTTCTCTTCCTATGAACTACCCTTTTCAAGATCTCATAGAGAAAAGGTTCTGAGGCTGTTTCAAAGTTTCATTTGTCTGAGTACTCTTTAAATAGTATTTTCCAGTTCTGCTCTGGATATGTACCTGTAGCTGCATTTGCCACCTAATTGCAACACACCGTTCGAGAAAAGACTGAAGCTCAGAAGAAAAGCCTCTTACCTCAGTGCCATCTATTGTCACTCCTCTCTGTGGAAGAGGAGATCAACATTTTCCTTTGCTTTCTCACTACTAGTAATGCTACCAGAGAGTCACTTCCTGTTACACTACAGCATACATTATGCCTCTGTTTTTTTGTCTTTTAGCCTCACATGTTTTCAGTTTTTCTCAAGTTACACTTAGAGATCTGAACTATTTTCCATTTTCTGTGAAATTTCTGCTTTGCTGAAAGCCAAGAAAAAGTCAGTGACTTAGTACAATGAGTCTCTCACTACACCTCTTACCATTCCTCTGGGCCAGTTTGTGCTTTTATGGTCATTCATCCTGTAAAACTCTCCCATCTATCAAAACTTCTGTCTTGAGTTTACTGAAATCTGCCTACCCCTAATCCATTCTTTTCACTTAACTTCTCCACTTCTAGGTCAAAGGCTTTGTAATTTCATAATCATCCTAGAGGCTCACTAACTTTTGAGGGGTCTTGCCATGGGCAAATCATTGTGGCACAGTTTGAGAACTTCCTCTTTTTGCATAGTTAGCCATAAAGCTAATGTTCCAAAGTTCATGCTCAAAAGATTTGCTCCCCCTGTGCAAGGCGAGGTTAAGATGATTATTGTACATACATATATAGATAGATAGATATAGATATAGATATGTAAAAACCCAAGTTTTTTTAATGACTTGCTTCTCCTTCTTATACTGGACCTGTCAGAGGATGTCACTAATTAAAAGAATTTGAGAATTGTGAGTGAGTCCCAGAATCTTTTCAAGTATCATTATGGTTTCTTGGAAGCTTTTGGTTAGGAGAAAATTAAAATGCAAAAGCTATTCTTTTCTCAGTCAAGCTATGGCTTCTTTTTAGATAAGCAAACAGTGAAGCTACAAGAATGCTAATCAATTTGGAACACAAAGAACAAAGATCTTCCCTTTCTTCTGCAAAGCTACCCTCCCACTTAATTAAAAAATAGTCTCTCTTGGAGGATAGCAAAAAAAGAGAAAGGAAAGGGGAGCAGAAATAGTAAAGCCAGAAAAGAAAACTGTGCTGAAACAGAAGGTATAGTTTTGACATTTCCTGATTCCTTCTGGAATTAAAGAATTACTCCTGTACCAACTGTGAACCATTTTTTCCTGGATGAGAAAGATTGATCTGTGCAGTCCAGCCCTTCCCAGTGATGTTCACCCAGGCTGGGCAATGCCTGAAACCTGTCATGGCCCCTGTCCAGTGAGCACAGCTGATGTAGTTGTCAGGTTGCAAGAGTTTGCAATATTGCTGAGTAAAACTAATGGGCTTGAGTTTGCAAACCTCCCTCTTTGCGATCACTGGGACAAAATGAGGCAAAAAGGCTGCGATAAAGCCTGGGAAAGCTTGTACTCCCCAGCACCCACTCTGCTGGACGAAGCAAGGGCATCTCTGCACACCACTTAAAGAAGAAGTAGGACAGGAAAGGACAGGGAGGCCTGTATTACTCACAGGTGCAGAGGGGTAATGGGGTGTGGAGGGAAAAGGAAGGATTTCTCTGTAAAGCCATGCCACATTGCTGTTCAGAGGTAAAAGGGGTTTTGGCACTGAAAGGAGTGTGGGAGCCCAAGTGTTGTCTAAGGACCCAGCTGCCTACCTTGAAGGCTGCCTGTAAGGAAAGCCACCTTAGTTGGATGTGAGAGGAAAGAAATCTGCAAGAGCCAGCTGTTTCCAACAAGCCCTTTGAATAGTAATGTTGAAGAAGCTATCAAACTCTTAAAACTAAACCAAATTAAACAGAAAACAGAGGCTTGAGAGGATGGGAAAAGGTGGATATGATCTGCAATTAAGTGTGAAAAGGCTGTGGAAGCTGTTAAAGACTGGGCAACTTTAATAGCTCTGAGAGGTTTAAATTCTTACAATTCACTCTACTGGCAAAAAAAACTAAATCCACCCAACTCTAGCAAAAAGGGAGTATCTCTTCTTTATCTTCCCTTGCTCGTATGTGTCCTGGTTGATGGGGAGAGAAGAGTGACAATGAATATTTCATCTCCTAATGAATATCTGGTACATTCTCTTCAGCCTGGCCCTGAAAAGCAAAAGTGCAGCTAACAGCTACAGAATATCTACTTGTACATACATACATACATAAAAAAGCAGCAGTGGAAGCTGCTGGGGCAGTTTTTGTGAATTTGAAGGTGATACTTTATCACTTCACCTTGATTCTCCTTGGGCAGCTCGCTGCTTTGCCTGCCACAGCTTCTCAGTTCTTTATTATCAGTAGATTTTCATCCATCAAAAACCAAACTCTTGCCGAGAAAAGCAGGAGAAAATGGAATTTTCAAGCTCCTCACTATGCAAACCCTTTCAGCATAGCCTCATAAAAAAACATGACTCAGCATCCTGGGGGCAAACAGACACATTAACACATTATTACACTCTTGGCTATTTCTCAGATAGCATTCCTCTTGCGACAGACACAAAACACTATTATTTGTCTTGAACATACTTCCCTGTGAAGGAAAAAATTCCTTCAAATAATTACGTAAGATTGGACCATGTCCAAAATAGATGTGTCAGATAAAAATAATAATTTCTTCTGAAACACACAGCTCTACAGATTGTTCTCAGTACACAGAACAGCATGAACATTTCAGTAAGAAATCATAAACCAGGAATTTTAGGTAAAACCAACATGTTCCATGTCCTATTTCACTGCCTAGCTACTATCAGGAAAAGATTCCCTTACCAAAATATAGATTAATCTAACACAGATTTGTTTAAGTGTTAATTTGTCCTAAACAAACTGTGGGCAAAACTGATACACTACTAATACCAAAAATGCTGAGAATCTCTTTACAGAATTTTTGTGACAATCAGTAAAAATTGTTCTGTATTACAAAGAATACTTGAATAAAAAAAAGCTCTGATCCCCACAGTACATTTCTTCATTTGTATTTAGAAAAAGGAGTAAAAAGTCCACCCATGACCCTTTCCTCAGCTTTTTTTATGCATAAACATTCAGCAGTTCAGCCAGAGATTACTAAACAAAATCTACTTTTTCCTGATCAAATGTCAGCTATCACCATTTCCTCCTTTTATTGCACTGAACCCTTTTCAGTTCATCAGCATGAAAAGCAAAGACTAATGAAGAGAAAGTCACCTTTCAGAAATGCTGGGTCATTGCATCACATTTTTCAAATGCCTTCTCCTTTGGGAGATGGAGTGGCTCAGCAGGGGCTGCTAGGATGGAAAAATATCAGTATATTCCTCATCTTATTCAAGATGCCAGTGTGATCTTTGCCGTTTGTACTGCTGTACTGTTAAGACAAGCCACTTAATGAAGGTATGAAATGATTAAATACCACTGCCCTTAATGAGAAAAAAGACATTTCCAGGATGCATAATTTTGCAGCCACCCCCTACAGGCACTAGGGATTACAAAATAAGTACTGGAAATACAGAAGTAATATCAGACACACTACTTTGCTTCAGGCATTTTGTTTCACATCCGCTTATCTACAAGGATAATGTCGATCTGGTGATCTTCCAAAAGAAAAGCTGCATTATCTTGTTTGCAAATGAGGCAGATCTTGAACAGCTTTACTGAAGCAAACAAGTTTGTGATTTACTTGGGAAAACCCAACAATGCAAACCTGGTGGCCAAAGGAGGTCTGGTGGTGCTTTCCAGGGCTGCTGAAGCACAGGTGCCTGTAACAACACCTGAAAGAGTCATTAAGGGCCAAAGAGCCACCTGTTCATTAGAAATCTTCATTTGTCACACACTGTATTTAAGAAGATGTTTTCACTATTCAAGAACCATACTGTTCCCCTGTTTGCCTTCAAGAGGGAGAAAGTGCAAGTGTCTGTTTTCCCTTCTTTGAAATGCTCAAGGAGTGAAATGACTGCCAACAAAAGCAGTCTTAAAAAAAGTGGTGTGTAGAAACCTACAGTGCAGGCAAAGCCATTGTTTGGTCCTGGGATCCCTGTTAGACCTGGGCACCATGAGCCAAGACATCAAGATGAAGTTCTCATGTATGTTGCTTATTGCTTGCAGACATCAAAGCATTTCTCAGTTATCACATTCCCAGTCCTAAGAGAGGGAAAAGTTGAGGCATGGATAAAGGGAAGGTCACTTTTGAGTTTAAAGTTTGTCATTAAGTTTTTTTTCCCCCTGCTACACCAATCAGGTTTGTTTTGGCTTTTCTGCTAGGAGAAGTGATGAGAGACAGAGCAAGATCTCTTTTGTGTGCGTGTAATTTTGAATAACTCCTACATGGTGGACATTGGCCTGATCTGTTGGGGTTTGATAACGTTTTCTGTTCATGCTCTGTGAATTACAAATGAAAGCATTTAACAAACTACTGGCAACACTGCAGTGCTGCTTTGTTACACCTAAGGTTTTGCATTGTCTTAGTTGGTATCACTTTGACTCTACGATCCCTGATAACTGAAGTCTTCTGGGTAGCAATTATGTACAACCAATATTAAACAAAAACCAGCTAATTAAGGAAAAAACGAGTGCTAAAAACCCTGGTGTGAAGCAGAGTTGCTTTCAATCCAACCTTCCAGAAAATTTGCACCATTTACAGAAACTGTTGGACTCATAACTGACACTTGATAATACGTGAACATGGAATACTATCTCTGATACCATCAACAGGAAAACAGGATGATTTTTCTGTGGCATAGCTTCAGAATGATTGATGATTTTCATTAGTCAAGTTGATGTTAAACAGCAAAGAGCAGAGAATTACAACACTTTTGTTTGTTTTGGTTTGGTTTGGGTTTGGGTTTGTCTGTAGTGTGGGCTGCTCCTGAAATTACTTGTCTAAAAGATGATGGAAAGGAGTGTTGGCCACTGTTGCTTCCCTGGAAGACTACTTAGTGTCACACATAACCTTAAAACAGAGCTTTCTTGATCACACGTGTGGTACAAGAAGCTACAAGTGATTTGGTGGATACTTACAGCCATTGGCAGGTGGTAAAATCTTTTAGGTCACAGTTTACTGAAAGTGCAGTTATTGCACATAAAGAAAACACATCTGAGGATCACCATGTTCTTGGCATGGTGACACCCTGCAGTTGCCTCATGCTGGACCCTGCTCATGGACACCATAGGTCTCCCCAAAATGTGATCTCAATGGAGCAAGGGCTCAAATGCATAAGACATTCCCCTTGCATGTTTTGGGATATAAATACAGTGCCCAGGCAGCCAAGAGGGCCAATGGTATCCTGGCCTGCATCAGGAACAGTGTGGCCAGCAGGAGCAGGGAAGTCATTCTGCCCCTGTACACTGCACTGGTTAGGCCACACCTTGAGTACTGTGTCCAGTTCTGGGCCCCTCAGTTTAGGAAGGATGTTGACTTGCTGGAACGTGTCCAGAGAAGGGCAGCAAGGTTGGTGAGGGGTTTGGAACACAAGCCCTATGAAGAGAGGCTGAGGGAGCTGGGGTTGCTTAGCCTGGAGGAGACTGAGGGGTGACCTTATTGCTCTCTACAACTACCTGAAGGGAGGTTGTAGCCAGGCAGAGGTTGGTCTCTTCTCCCAGGCAGCCAGCACCAGAACAAGAGGACACAGTCTCAAGCTGTGCCAGGGTAGGTTTAGACTGGACATTAGGAGGAAGTTCTGTACAGAGAGAGTGATTCCCCATTGGAATGTGCTGCCCAGGGAGGTGGTGGGGTCACTGTCATTGGAGGTGTTCAGGAGAAGACTTGATGGGGTGCTTGGTGACATGATCTAGTTGTTTGATGGGTTGGACGCAATGATCTTGAAGGTCTCTTCCAACCTGGTTTATTGTATTGTATTGTACACGTGCAAAACCTGTGGCAGCTCCATTCTTACCTCCTGCTACAACTCAGAATGCTGGCTGCTAGGACTTTTTTTTTCCCCACTTCATTTATTTATTGCCTTAGCTGCAAATCCTATGGCATCTAAACTGGAATGCCAGTGTGACAGACATGAACCATCCTCCCCTGGGTCATGGGTGATATCTTAAACTCCTGGGATTAACCTGTGAACAGTGGTCTTGATTGTATTGCAGGACCTGATCAATGGCTGCCCCTGTACAATCCATGTGGAATGGCATTTGGAGAGTGATCTGGGTTCTCTGGTTTGCCAGCATGGATGCTGCCAGCAAAATGAAGCTTATAAGCCCATCTCTGCTAACGACATACTGCAGCTGCAGCTGCCTGAAACATCTTTCTAAATTTAGGAGCCTACTGCCTTTCTGAGCCTGCTCCAGGTCTGCCAAGTCACAAAGCTCAGAGATCATCAGTCAAGTCAGAAAACACTTAGATCTTTGCCCTTACTCACTACTTGCATTTCCCCCTTCTGTTATTTTAGTTTTCTTCAGCTGAAAGTCTTAATAACCCTTACTTGGATTCTTGTAACTTTCCCTTTATCTCATAGACATAGAGAAAAACATCTCACTGCACAGCAGGCTGCCAGCCCATTTCCTGATTGTATGTGGATTCGTGTGAAAAAACAATCACTGTCCTGATTACTAAATAACCTTACATGTAAAGAGTGGAAGGGAGTCCAAACAAGGCTAATACAAGAAAAGTGTGTATGCAGTGTTCTAAATACTTAAACAAAACCCAGTATGCATAAACCCAAAACTGAATAGAAAACCTTCCATATAGGGAAAATAGTGCTCCAAGACGTTAATCAAAAGTTGTATTCTCTGGTAATTTCCTTGACTAGATTGTTGCATAGTCCCTCACACATACTCTTATCCATTACCAGTATCCCATGTTTACTGGGAATATATGTTTTATTCACATCTTTTGCATTTAATATTCTCTAGGCAAGCTCAGATTTCCTAAAGATGAAATTGCCTTTAAACAAATCCAGCTGTAACTCCATCATTACAGGCATTTTTCCTGGGCTGCCATCGAAGATGACAGGATCTGTGCTGGAATTGCCTTCTCTCTCTGGTATCTGTTTCCAGAGAACTTGTGTTTCTTTTTGTCTTAAAGATCTATGTTATGATTTGATTCCAGCAGCTGGTTACAGACTTGAATTATTTACATGACAAGTCACTCAAGCTTCAAGAACTTAGGCTCTACTCCATGTTTTTGCTCCCCACTTCCTTTTCTAGTGATTGCTTTCTTCACTGGCTTACACTAAAAAGACTTTGCAGCAAAGAATATAGGTCGCTGTGCACAGCATCCAGGGGGTGATGGTCCCCACCTGGAAATCCAGCAGGGAACCCAGGATTCCTAGATCACTGCATGCAGAGGGTGACAGCAGGAGAAAAATAAGCCGCAAAAATCAACATTTCACCTGTTTGCATGGAACACCATGGAATACATTTGCCATTCTCAGTAACCCTGTCCAAAAGCACTGTGGATTTAGCGGGCTGCAGATTTTTCTTCTTCACACAAATGACTAAGAGAAGCTCTTACAGACATAAATAAAACAAGCCCAGAAGTTACTGTGCAAGGATAAGAAAAATACCAGCACATTAAAGAGATGAAGAATCATTTGGGAACTGGATTTTGACAGCTGAATTAAAAAATAAAACACCCCAGGAATTATCAACAAAAGCTACCCATTTAATTATGCAGCTGTGTCACTCCATATGCCTGAGGCACCTCAAACTGTCTCCAGCACCACCAGAAGTATAATTCAGCACAGAATCATAAAATCATAGAATCAATAAGGTTGGAAAAGACCTCAAAGATCATCAAGTCCAACCTGTCACCCAGGACCTCATGACTACTAAACCATGGCACCAAGCATGGAGGGATGTGTCCTACACACCTAGAACTTGCACTGTTTGAGCACTGATATGGATGAGGATGCAGCAACTTCAAGCTAGCCAGTTGACTGGCTAGATAGACCCTGCTGCAGCTTATGCCTGTCCTGCACTAGCTACCTGTAGATGAGTGGAAACTACCACAATTATTGAGGCTGAGCTCCCTGATTTTCATGTAACCCTGCTGCTGAGCAAAAGTATGCACCAGTTTCAGTGCTGTGCAACACAGTGCTAAGATACTTGGTCTAGCTTACACATCACTAGCAGCCATGGGAGTGGGCAGTCAACCACCTGAATATTTACACAGCTGCTCCATTTTGCCTGTCTTTTGCTTCTTAGTGACCTTATTGCTGTCTACAACTACCTGAAGGGAGATTGTAGCCAGGTGGGGGTTGGTCTCTTCTCCCAGGCAGCCAGCACCAGAACAAGAGGACACAGTCTTAACATGTGCCAGGGAGGTTTGGGCTAGATGTTAGGAAGAAGTTCTTCATAGAAAGAGTGATTGCCCATTGGAATGGGCTGCCCAGGGAGGTGGTGGAGTCACCATCACTGGAAGTGTTTAGGAAGAGACTGGATGGGGTGCTTGCTGCCATGGTTTAGTTGATTAGTGTTGGATGATTGGTTGGACTTGATGATCTCAAAGGTCTCTTCCAACCTGGTTAATTCTAATTCTGAATTCTAATTCTAAAGCATATATTTCCCATCCTAACTTGCACTCACCACTCAAATATTACGCTGTATTTACATTTTCAAATCATGTTGCTTTTATACTTAAGAGTGTGACAACCAAGAACCATACTTATAGGGTTATCAGGCAAGACCAATCATGGTGTGAATCACTCTTTTTTTTTTTTTTTTTTTTTTTTTTCAGTGAAAGGCTGCTCTTTCCTGATTTCTGTAGAAGCACAGAACATTTCTCTTAATAATCATCTTTCTTATCTGTATTGATACTGCAAAATAACAGAAGAACATGAAGAGTTCTGAGGAATGAAAAATTCGCTCAGGGTATCTGAGCAGCCTCATACAGTGAGAAGCAAATCCTCTAGCAAAGAGCTCAGTTCACATTATGCTAAAAATGTGGCAAAGATAATCACACAAATAAACACTCAAATACAACATGTGGAAGAATTGTGAAAGTACCTTGCTCCAAGTCACACAAGCAATTGGTGGTAGAGGCAAGAGTTTAACCCAAGGGTAATTCTGGGCTTCATCCTGTCATTGTTTCTCCCCTTGAGGCAATTCCCAGGGACACACTGCACCACTTACACTGCCTAGAGGAACATAAGATGCAAAGACCTTGTCCCTGTGTCTCTTGCCAGCTACTGACTGCAGACCATCCTGCAGATGTACTGTGTTTGCCTGGAGGGTAGATTATTTTTAAACACATTTTATTTTGGTATGTTTTCCAGAAGAGAGGTGGTTACACGGGGTTAGAGTAATCTCTCTGCCTGCAGAGCTCATTCCATTTAGTGTCTTTTTGATGGTAAAAAATGAATCCACAAAGGGAAGCTTCGCTTGTGTAGCTGAATTAGTAAAAATGTTGTAGTTCAGAGTAGACGTAATTTAACAATCTTTCACATGAGGGAGTAAATTTATTTTCCTGGGTATAAGACAGCATGACCATGGTATTGTTCTGCCAGATCTTCTAGACCACTTACACTCTACAACATGCTTTCACAGCTGTTTGCAATTTCTATCTCACCGTTGATCCATTTATTGAGATTCAGCTTCATCTATTTTCAGAGCATCTTTTCCCTCAGCAGGTGCTTTGCTTCTGAACTTACTTGTCTTTTTATCATGCCGGTACCATACTGGGGTGAATTTGTCCTGATGCAGACTGACAGCTACAGAGAAAAGAGAGCAGATCCCTGTTCAAGCCCCAGCAGCCTCAGGTCATTGACTCTCAGGTTGTACCAAGCCCTTGTCCACAGATTCTTGTACATGGGTAGTATCCATCTGGACTTTGCAGCACATGCCTCTTTGTCACTGTCTCCTAGCTACGATTCCCTTGTACCAAGTAGCCTGCATCAGCTGAAGGGCTTCTAAGGACAAGTATGGGTATTGTGCAAGAATGACTCAAATGCCTGGTAAATTGGAATTTTCCTTCTCCTCAAATATTCTTTGCGAGTCATTTATGACATTTTAATGCTATAAACCACTCCAGCTGCTTAACCTTAGTTACCAAACTTTGCAACAGTAGTCCTAATTGCAGCTTTGGCTGTCAGTTACATAGGCATGTGTGGTAAAGATCTGCCTTATCTGGCCTTGGACTCATCTTTTATGATGTTGGTTCTGTTAAATATCTTCTTTTTTTTCTTCTTTTTCTTTTTTCCCCTATTACTTGGCAGCACTGTTGACATCCCTGCTGAGTCTCTTTTCACCTGTGGCTTCAGTAACAGATGACAGCAGATGCCATGCCAGCCGATAGTTTTAACCAATGTGTATTTACTGCTTTACTTCATTATTCCCTATCTCTCCCCCGTCTGTTTTGCTGTCCCTCAACACATCTGTCATACTAGGTCAGTTTTCTAGTTCGAGTTCTTATAGCAATCTGGATGGGATCTGATTCTCCAGTGTCTTACACTAGAGAGTCATGTATCACTTAATCCTACAAAGCCTATACTTGTATGTCCCTATGTATGTCTATGAGCATATTTTACATTTGTGACATGCTGATCTGAGTTCTCTGAATGTCCTTCTGTGTAGATTTGACCATGCAATTCATGTATGGTACTCCTGGATGTCCACAAGCATTTTCCCATCATACTGAGGTTGCCAGTACTGTTCATTTGCTTTTCTATGGTAAGACTATGATAACTGTGCCAGCAGAGAGTTCTCAGTTCCTGAATGCACTTCACTGGACTTTTTTTAGAATAGAATAGAATAGAATAGAATAGAATAGAATAGAATAGAATAGAATAGAATAGAATAGAATAGAATAGAATAGACCAGGTTGGAAGAGACCTTTGAGATCATCGAGTCCAACCTATCATCCAATGCTATCTAATCAACTAAACCATGGCACCAAGTGCCTCATCCAGTCTCTTCCTAAACACCTCCAGTGATGATGACTCCACCACCTCCCTGGGCAGCACATTCCAATGGGCAATCACTCTCTCTATGAAGAATTTCTTCCTAACATCCAATCTAAACCTCCCCTGGCACAGCTTGAGACTGTGTCCTCTTGTTCCAGTGCTGGGTGCCTGGGAGAAGAGACCAATCTCCACCTGCCTGCAACCTCCCTTCAGGTAGTTGCAGAGGGCAATAAGGTCTCCCCTGAGCCTCCCCTTTCCAGGCTAAGCAACCCCAGCAGCCACTCTGACCCCAGCCTGTAGCACTGCATGGGGTTGCTGTGGCCAATGTGCAGAACCCAGCACTTGGGTGTGTTCAATCTCATGCTGTTGGATTCTGCCCATCTGTCCAGCCTGTTGAGGTCCCTCTGCAAAGCCTCTCTACCCTCCAGCAGATCAACTCCTGCCCCCAGCTTGGTGTCGTCCGCAAATTTACTGATGATGGACTCAATGCCCTCATCCAGATCATCAATAAAGATGTTGAAGAGCATGGGGCCCAGCACTGATCCTTGGGGCACACCACTAGTGACTGGCCGCCAGCTGGATGTGGCACCATTCACCACCACTCTCTGGGCTCGGCCCTCCAGCCAGTTCCTAACCCAATGCAGTGTGATCCTGTCCAAGCCATGGGCTGCCAGCTTGGCCAGGAGTTTGCTGTGGGGGACGGTGTCAAAGGCCTTGCTGAAGTCCAGGTAGACTACATCCACAGCCTTCCCCACACGCACCAGGTGGGTCACGTGATCATAGAAGGACTTATTCCTAACCTCCAGCCTAAACCTCCCCTGGCACAGCTTGAGACTATGTCCTCTTGTTCTGGTGCTGATTGCCTGGGAGAAGAGACCAACCCCCACCTGGCTACAACCTCCCTCATCTGAGTCTCCTCTTCTCCAGGCTTTCATTTCTTCAACCAAAACTTCTCAATAAAATCTGTCACCGCTGTCCCTTTCTTGTCAGTCAGGATTCCCGATTGCATAGCCTGCCTTTCTTCACCTTCTGCTGACCACCGCTGGGATTTGCATTATTTGTTGCCTTTGAATTCACTTACTGCAGCAGTTTGAAGACCCTCCAGGAAAGCCGACATGCCTTTCAGACTGCAGGTTTCTTAAGAAAGAGGCTAAGACTTGCAGTACCCACTGGGTGGCTCCAGACACTGCACCTTGCTCCTACTCTAAGTGTAATTCTGCCTACTCAGTGCTAGCCCAGGTCTGCAGAGGTGCGTGTTAAGTGCTGAGTACTAGCAAATGTGACAGAGCAGGGCCTGGGGTAACAAATACATGATGCATCAGCTACACAACTGATGGTCGTTATTGACGATTTGCATCTCAGCAGTGCCCAGTGGCCCAGTGGAGAGTGCCTGTGCAGGAAGTAACATTTAAGGCTTAAATTACACCCACTGCACTTGAGGCAATTAACTGAGGCACCTACACTGAAGGGAGGGTTGTGGACTTAAGACAGGCTGTGCAGCTGATGCTCCTTCCTTACTGACTGCATATGGGACTAAAGGAGAGATGATGCTCTGTATGTAAGTGGCTTATTTATACTCCTGCAGCTATACACGATGAACCTGAGCCTTTGGGAGAAGGGAACAATGAGGACCAGAACCACAGCAGTACCTTCTCTGACTCAGTGAGCATGGGCATGTGAGCAAGTGTGTATGATACATGTTCTGGCATTGCCAGACAAAGCACATTAGGAGATGTTTGGAAGAAATTCCTCTAATTTAAGGTGAAGACAGAGTAAATTATCACTGTAAAGCACCAACAAAATAAAATCAGCCCAGACTGCTGCCTGACTCTATGCCTTCTACTCATAAATATGCTCCAGATTTGTCACCTCTTTCAAAATTCTGCATGTCACCTCCACACAAATATGTATTTTTGTTGAATTTCATTTTATCTCCCCACCAAGAAGTGTGGAGAGGACCACCTGTGTGGAAGGAGCTGTTTCACCAGGACTGACCTAACTAGTAAGTTTGCAGATGACACCAAGCTGGGGGCAGGTGTGGATCTATTGGAGGGTAGGAGGGCTCTGAAGAGGGACCTTGACAGGCTGGACAGATGGGCAGAGTCCAACAGGATGGCATTTAACAAGTCCAAGTGCCAGGTGCTGCACTTTGGCCACATTAACCCCATGTAGTGCTACAGGCTGGGGTCAGCCAAACACAAAGGGACCTGTGGGTTCTGGTTGACAGCAGCTGAACATGAGCCAGAAGTGTGCCCAGGTGGCCAATGAGGCCAATGGCATCCTGGCCTGGATCAGAAATAGTGTGGCCAGCAGGAACAGGGAAGTCATTCTGCCCCTGTACACTGCACTGGTTAGGCCACACCTTGAGTACTGTGTCCAGTTCTGGGCCCCTCAGTTAGGAAAGATGTTGACTTGCTGGAACGTGTCCAGAGAAGGGCAACAGAGCTGCTGAGGGATTTGGAGCACAAGCCCTGTGAAGAGAGGGTGAGGAAGCTGGGGTTGTTTAGCCTGGAGAAGAGGAGTCTCAGGGGAGACCTTACTGCTCTCTACAACTACCTGAAGGAAGGTTGTAGCCAGGTGGGGGTTGGTCTCTTCTTTCAGGCAACCAGTGGCAGAACAAGAGGACACAGTCTCAAGCTGTGCCAGGGGATGTTTAGGCTTGAGGTGAGGAGAAAATTCTTTACAGAAAGAGCAACTGACCATTGGAATGTGCTGCCCAGGGAGGTGGTGGGGTCACTGTCTCTGGAGGTGTTAAAAAAAGGATCAGACATGGCACTTGAAGCTATGGTTTAGTTGTCGTGAGGTGTTAGGTATTAGGTGATAGGTTGGATTTGATGATCTCTGAGGTCTTTTCCAACCTGGCTGATTCTATGATTCTAAGACCAATGGTATGGCCAGTGAACATGGAAAGCCAACCAGCCAGCCAACTCCAGCAAAGAAAGCACAACAAAGAAAGAAGTGGAGACTAATATATTTTACTCCAGGCAACAATCACATTTGGCCCATGATTAAGATTTAATTCAGATATAAGGAAGTCAACAATTCCTACTCTTCATGCTGCACCACAGTTTATTGCTTCAGAAAACTCCCTATCAGTTCTACCAGGCTTATAAGAAGTGTGAAGATCTTAGATGGCTTTGCATACAGGGGAACTGTGGTGATTCAACACATATAAATAGATGCTTTATGAAGAGAATTCCAAATCTTGCAAACAGCATTGCATGGAAACTCATCTGAATTTATTTGCTTTGAATTTTTAAAGCCAAGGAGGCTCTGAAGTTTAGCACTTGATAATCTATCCCTGGTTGTCATCTGGTATGGAAACAGAAACCCAGCCTTGCACAGAATGTCCATTTTAGTGAAAAGCTACAGTGACTGATATTGCATTTTCCTTCCTGCTCTTTTCACAAGGGGCTGTAGCATGTGATCTACTGTACTAAATCTTCTAATCCATTTAGAAAGTGATGCTACTTCATAACGTGTTAGCTTGCCTAAAAATAAAGGTGTCCATGAAAACTTGCTTCTGTCCAGGGCTGAATATGCATCCCTTCTTTCTTGAGGAGCATGTCTGTTAATCTATAGTGTACTGACATGGATGAAGTGTCAGAAGCACTTGAGGTGGAAATTCCTTGACACGTAGAGACAGGGCTTTGGAATTTCTTCTATATGTTGTCCCCAAATTAGGCAAATAAGTGCCTTTATCAAGGTCTATATATGGTGCACATATTTGAGGAGAGCAGACACAGTTACAGTGGAAGGAGTCTGTGCTCACATTGAACAGTTATGCATTTTGCCCACTTCATAAAATTCATAGCATTGCCTAGGAGTTGTGGAAGATCCTGAGGCATTTAGACAACTGCTAAAACCCTGGCATGTCATTCTGCCTTTTTAAGTGTGGGTCAAGTTTCAGAACTGAGTTAGTAAGCTGTGTTACTATTTTTAAGTAGGCTGGGGCTTTTTGTTTGCTTGGGGTTTTGTTTGTTTTTAAAGTGCCACATTTGAATATACTATCCTGTATGCAAAAACCCAGCAACTCTTAACTCATTGCACTTCTGAAATCATCCTGCAGGTCTTTAGGAATTCTTTAATCACATCACAGAGTGTGTTCCTTTTGAAATCTGAGATTTCCTGTTGTTGAGGCTTTTTGCCTGGTTTTGCTTTGGTCTCTGTTTTCCTAAGAAATGCATCACACATGAACTGCACCCCAGCAAAAGCTTTATGGGAGGTGAAAGATGTGTTGTTCTGGGAACTGCAGTCCCTAGGGGTTGCCAAAACTGAAATCTGTGGAGCTTCAGTAGATGAGATCAGATATTGATCAATCTTAGCTGAGCTTGGGGACAAACAGCAGCTCCTTTTCAGAAAGCTTTGTCTTCCCTCATAAGAACGTGGAGAGATTGCCTGGCTATGAGAAGAGTTTTTTGGTATTTCACTCTTAGACAGGTCATGTGAGCAGCATGCAGAGGCAGGCTGAGGTATTTACAGTTTCATCTAGCATTCTAGGTAAAACCCAAAAATTATGAATAAACAATATTCCTGATTATTTTCTCCAGCTGCCACCAATGTGGAAGCTGCAAAACATTCATGCTTATGTGGGCAATACATTTGGAAGGCACATTGGTCTCTGCATTAGCATATGGCTCAGCAACCATTCATACCTCTGGAGGATAAGACTGAAGTGGATGAGACCTTGCTAAGAAGAGGTTTATGGCATCTCTGGTCCTGGCTTGCACCATCTGCTCTAGGGGTGGTCTGAGCAGCTGGTTCTGACATCAGATGATTGTTCTTTTGAAGGAGTACACTCACATCTGTCTTAAGTGCTCTCTTTCCCATTGTCATGCAAAGACTATTAGTGACAGTCCCAAGAGGGACTGAATCATAGCCAGAGTTCACAGTCTGAGGCATACTAAGTTTTTATCCTGGGGAGAAGATGCAGGAAATAAACCTTGGCATCAGAAAGAGATTAAAGAAAGAAGATTGGGAGGAGAGAAAATATTAAAGGTGCAACAGGTATGACAAGCTCAGCTGAACCACAAGCTTCATATGTTGGACTACACAATGAGAAAGAAATTTAGTATAGGCCCCATCTAACATCAGTGATATGTGAAGCACTCACAGTCTATTTATATGATAGTATATTAGGAAGTTTTTATTTTCTGCCTATCAAATTAGCAAGGTGATTTTTTTTCTTTCAGGGCCTAGCCCATTCTTTCTGACAATACTCTCATCTAGGCATTTACCTGGAAAGATTAAATGGCAGTACTGGAAGAAGTGGACAACTCTACCAGCTTTGGAGGAGGTTTACTCCATTTTTTATCTTCTCCTACCTAGATTAGGACTTCTGTCTAATACGTAGTAAGAAGACATAAGTTGAGCACAGTAGGACAACAGAGAGCCTGAAACAACCAAGGCATCTTTTGCTTGAGAGAGGTGGTGTCACCTCTCTTCCTCCCCTCCATCACTGGTCATCTCTCTTGTGTAAGCTTATATTTAGGATTTCTTTTTGGTCCATCAGCTTAAATGTTGGGTTTTTTTTTTTGTATAGAAGCTGTGCTTGCACTGCAGCCCCTCTCACAGGTATATTTTAGTTCAACATGTCTGTAAGATACTTTCCAAGGTTTTGTGAGTATAGAAAGACAGCAGCACTCTGAGACAGGAGCTGCTCTGAGGGAGTGGGGGTCTGCATATATTTATCACCTGCCCACAGCACCGAGACAACAAACAGCAAAGACATGCTTGTCCCAGGAAAGAGCTCATGACCCATGAATCAATATACAAACCTGTCCCTGTCACAGTTAACATTGGAGCTCTGTCTCCATGCTGGCCCACCATGGAAAAGTCTTTTCCTAAAGGTGACACACATCAGCATGCAAGAGGGTGAAGTCCTCCACAACCCCAAAGGCCTTTTGCATATGTTAAGAGCAGAATGTGCTGACAGGTAAGTAGCCCTGAGAAAAGATCAGGGGATGTACATACACCTTGTCCACTGTCTTGCATTGCTTCACCCCCAAGAGCTGTCACACTGCCAGCATGCCCTAACTGTCTCTTGTATATACTTTTTGCAGATTCAGCATCCACTACTTCAAGCTGTCTGCTTGGTCCACATGTCCAAAAAAGGCTACCCTGCTAGAGCAAGAATTTGTCTGTCACAGGATCACAGGATGTTAGGGGTGGAAGGGACCTCCTGAGATTATCAAGTCCAAACCCCCTGCCAGAGCAGGACCATAGAGTCTAGTGCAGGTCACACAGGAACACACCCAGATGAGTCTTGAAAGTCTCCAGAGACGGAGACTCCACAATCTCTCTGGGCAGCCTGTTCCAGTGCTCTGTGACCCTTACAGTAAAGAAGTTCTTCCTGATGCTGAGGTGGAACTTCCTGTGTTGTCCTTGCAGATGATGGGCACCCCCTCAACCAATGTGAACAGATGTGGTGTTGATTATCAAAGGGACATGCCACAATCCTGAGTATTTAGTATGTGGGTATCTTTGCTCCAGGGGCACAAGAAGTCCAGTCCTAGTATCTCATGCCAGTGTCTATAATCAAGTAGGGAGATATGTTGTCACAGAGCATTTCATGTTGGCATGCTACATGAAAGCTCCAGAGCAATGAAAACTCTTTACCCTTTATAGTAAACACAGGCTGCCAGCATGTACTACAATGTAATCTAGTAAACCAAAGTAAGTTTAGGAGACTTACAAATGCTGCAAAGGAACAGCAGGCTTTGGGTGGGCTGCTCTGCTCAGTGAATGTTGTCTGTTAATACCTAGATGTTGAATGCCAACTTTCCATTCACTGCTGCAGAATAACAGACCATCATGTGGTAAAAATAACCATGGGAGGCATGCAACACATTCCAGCACTTGTTTCTCCTGCAACACATTATCAGAAACACGTCTGTGGAAGTTCATTGGGCATCTGAAGAGCAGCTGAGAGGACTGCAATCTTCCAGTCTGGAGTAAAGGAGACTGAGGGGAGACCTTCTGGCTCACCACAACTCCCTGAAAGTAGGCTGGAGCCAGGTGGGGGTCGATCTCTTCTGCCAAGGAATAAGTGACAGGACAAGAGGAAATGGCCTCAGGTTGCACCAGGAGATGTTTTGTTTGGCTGTTGCAAGAAACATTAAAAGGGTTCTCAAACAGGGCAACAGACTGCCAAAGGAGGTGGTTGAACCCCCATCCCAGAAGTGCTTAAAAGCTGCACAGATGCAATGCTGAGGGACAAGGTTAAGCACCGGACTTGGTAGAGTTAGATGATTGCTTGACTTGATGATATATGTACCAATGCAGTCCCAAACAGCATGTTTCAGGTCTGTGATTTGGAGAATAAGTTAAGATAAATGCTTCTTTATTATTTTTTTACTCCTTTGGTATAATTTACCTCAAATCTATGGCAGCTGTAGAAAACAGATCAATTTATCACTGCCTCACAATAGGAAAGAAACTCAGAAATTGCTGCTTTCCTCTAACAATGACATCTTTAGAGAGCATGAAAAAATAGACTAGCTTTCAAGCTTCTCTGGGTCTAATAGGACAGTTTGTTCTGAGATATCCTAAATCCATGACTGGCTCTGCCTTTGGTACGATTGTACCACCAGCCTTGCAGCTGGGTTTCCAGCTTTTAATAGTACAACAACATCTTTCCATCCTTCCCACTAATGACAGATTTCCATCTCACTAAAGACTCAATGAATGTTGAATGAGAGGTTTTATCTTTTTGTTAAGTCCACTAGACCAACCATTAAAAAAAAAAAGAAAAGAAAAGAAATGCAGCACCCAATACCAGGATTTTACCCAGGGCAGCATTAATCTTACTCTCAGGTTAGGTATGCAGGAATGCCAAGAGCGCAGGACCAAACTTTCTTCAAGACTGCTTATTGTTCTATTTCCACTTTGCATTCTTGGCTATAAAGACCATTTCTAGTGCCCATATGTTTCAAAATCTCTAAGGATACTAAACAAATTCCAACTATCTAATGCACATTCTGTCTGTAATCCACGTTAGATCATTCATATGCCCGCATCTTGACTTAATCTTGCACTCCTTGGTGCATCTTGCACTACTGTGTGCTCTTGTTAGTAATTATCAGCAAAATTACAGTATTTAATTATTTATACTTTATTCTTTGTTCTCCTTTATTTCTGGTCAGAGTGGCTGGAGAGTGGCCAGGCAGAAAGAGACCTGCGGGTACTGTTTGATGGTAGGCTAAACATAAGCCAGTGGAGTGCCGAGGTGGCCAACAAGGCCAGTGGCTTCCTGGCCTGTATCAGGAACAGTGTGGCCAGCAGGAGCAGGGAGACCATTCTCCCCCTGTACTCAGCACTGGTTAGGCCACACCTTGAGTACTATGTCCAGTTCTGGGCCCCTCAGTTTAGGAAAGATGTTGAGTTGCTGGAATGTGTCCAGAGAAGGGCAACAAAGCTGGTGAGGGGTTTAGAGCACAAGCTCTGTGAGGAGAAGCTGAGGGAGCTGGGGCTGTTTAGCCTGGAGAAGAGGAGGCTCAGGGCAGACTTTATTGCTGTCTGCAACTACCTGAAGGGAGGTTGTAGCCAGGTGGGGGTTGGTCTCTTCTCCCAGGCAACCATAGAATCATAGAATCATGGAATCAATAAGGTTGGAAGAGACCTCAAAGATCATCACGTCCAACCTGTCACCCAACACGTCATGACTACTAAACCATGGCACAAAGTACCACGTCAAATCCATTTTTGAACACCTCCAGGGATGGTGATTCTACCACCTCCCTGAGCAGCCCATTCCAATGGCAAAAAACTTCCTGTAAAGAACTTTCTCCTCACCTCCAGCCTAAACTTCCCCTGGTACAGCTTGAGACTGTGTCCTCTCATTCTGGGGCTGATTGCGTGGCAGAAGAGACCGACCCCTTCCTGGCTACAACCTCCCTTCAGGTAGTTGTAGATAGCAATAAGGTCTCCTCTGATCCTCCACTTCTCCAGGCTTAACAACCCCAGCTCCCTCAGCCTCTCCTCATAGGGCTTATGCTCAAGGCCTCTCACCAGCCTTGTTGCCCTTCTTTGGACAGTCTCTAGAGTCTCAATATCCTTCTTAAATTGAGGGGCCCAGAACTGGACACAGTACTCAAGGTGTGGCCTAACCAGTGCTGAGTACAGGGGCACAATGACTTCCCCGCTCCCAGCACCAGAACAAGAGGACACAGTCTCAAGCTGCAACGCGGGAGGTTTAGGCTGGATGTTAGGAAGAAGTTCTTCATAGAAAGAGTGATTTCTCATTGGAGTGGGCTGCCCAGGGAGGTGGTGGAGCCACCATCACTGGAAGTGTTTAAGAAGAGACTGGATGAGGCACTTGTTGCCATGGTTTAATTGGTTAGTGTTGGGTGATAGGTTGGACATGATGATTTCAAGGTCTTTCAAACATGGTCTATTCTATTCTATTCTCTTTTTTTTTTTTTCCAATTGCTTGGCATGAAGTATATAGAAATTCTGACTAATAAAAGCATCCTTCTTCCAAATGCTTTTGCAGATGAGGGAGCTCATTAAATCATTACACTCACTCATGTCAAAGCTTGCTCCTATGCATGTATCCTTGCAAGCTAAAAGCTGGAATATGTGATTTCTTGTATCATGCTAACATGGAAGTAATCAGTAGTCTGTACCCTCATGAATTTTTGCTGCCCTAGATGAAATTAAATGCCTTCCATAGAAAGGAGAACTGGTTATATAACTTAAGAATAAACACTACAAGCATGTGTACATCTTGCAAAACATCTGATTTTAGTAGGAAAGTCACTGAAAATTTGATTAGAAGAAGCAATTATCAGCTGAAGCTTTTGTATAATCTCCAAGGCCTTCAAGACCACCTGCAAACTCATAGCTAGCCCTGCTGTTCCACTAAGGTAGATACTTGCCTCTTCTGGACCACACAGACCTATACGACCGCACATCCACATTTATGAACATTAGCCTAGTCTCAAACACTATCTCCTTTAGTCTTCTGTTCAGAGCATCCCAGTTCACTCAGCTTGTCAGACCTGGAAACAAAGATGGATATTCCTCTGGTGTTTTTGTAGTAAATGCAGGAAGGGACCTTTCTGAGCACTTTAGCATGATGAGAAGAAACAGTGGGCTCTGCAGCGACAATGGGATTCTCTGCTGCAACAGAGAGAGAATAACATACTAGTGGGGGCATAGGTGCTGGCTGCTAACAGTGGTTGGGCACTGGCCTTCATGAATAAGCTTCGCTCTGTTCCTAGATCATATCTCAAAGACTTTGCCTTTTCCAGTAAAGAAAAACCCAACATGTGTGCCACAAGATTGTCATAGATGTTCTGATACTGCAGCTGCTCTGTGCTTCCACACACAGAGTAGTGTGAACCTAGCGAACTTGCAAGAACCAAGGCACAGTGGTCACATACAGTCCCCCGGTATCAAATCAATGGCTGGTCCTTCAGTAGTTTTCTATACTGCTGGTGAACCAGATCAGTCTGTCTTCTGTCACCCTTACTGAGCAGCTTTGGACTCTTTCACAGCAGTGCCACTGGATGGTCCCTAGTGCATTTCCAAAGAACTAACAGGCACACATGAACATATGAATGGTCTCCCTGTAATCATAGAATCATAGAATCAGTCAGGGTTGGAAGGGACCACAAGGATCACCTAGTTCCAACCCCCTCCTGTCTGATTCTCTCCTGGGAATGCAGAGGGCCAGTGTGGCGCACAGGAAGTAAGAAAGTCCTTTCAGGATGAGCCCATTCTACTTCACTCCTCTAGAAAATGTGCTTAACATCTTTCTTTTTCTTACCCCTTCTACAGCCCTATAACTTAATTTCTCAGTCAGCCTTGATGGGCTCTGGATGTGTTATACTGTCATGGATGTAAACTGTAATTAGACTAATGAAACATCTACGGTCTTATGTCTACAGTCTGGGTGTAATATTTTTCTCATTTAAATTAAAATACTTTTTTACTGTCTTTGGAGTTCCCTTGGAAAGATAACAGGGCAGTTCAGCACACTAGCAAAGCTGTCAAACGCAGGAGACAGCAGCTGAACAGATTCAACATTAGGTGGTTACAGCAGAACAGAGCTCCATTACTTCCAAATATTCAAAGATTTTGTTTCATGGATGTAGTTCAGGAAGAAAAAAACCCAAACCATGGGGTCAAAGGTTTTACACTAATTAAGCAAAGAAGGCTTCCTTGCCTTCAGCAGTGGTAACCATGTAGCTGCAACTGAGCTGGTATGCTTTGCTGAGTGTCAGAGAATTTAGCACCTTGCAGCACTCAGCACTAGATGAGATATGTATTACAGAACATACTTCTGAAGTTCAATCCTTAGATTCTTTCCATCTACTGCATTAATTTATGGAGCAAACTACTAAGTAATGTGTGAAATCTGAAATCACAGATGTAGAGAAGAATACACATTCTCAGGTCAGTTTTAATTAAAAAGAACCACGAGGCAGAAACCAGTAGTTTGACATGCTTACAGTCATGTTGATTAGTTTGCCAGAAGCCATTTAGTGTCATCCAAGCTTAGAGTAAGCCTGCTTGTATATATCCTTTAAGAAACATTTGCAGTGATTTCTCCAAGAAATTTCACAAGAAACCTGGCATAAGGCAAATTGAGTTCAACAGATGCAAGGACTCAGCTCTTGGCCTGTTGGTATTTTTTGTTTGTTTGTTTGTTTGCTCTGTCACTTACGTGTCTCAGCTGAAACCTCTGTAAAAGTTGTGGTGCCAAATTTGACCAACACCACCAATTTTTTGCCAGCTGATAAAACTCTAAATTTACATAGTTGAAATGGCAGAAGCAGCAGCTCTGAAATCTGTCCTGTGAGGAATAACAGCACTTTCCTTATGAACTTTAGAGCGTGCTGTTTGTAGCAAAACAAAGGGAAAAAAAAATAGGGTGGGGGGGACAAAAATATCAATTCAGGAACGCAGTGCAATGGGAAACTGATAAAAGGAAAGTTACGTTGAGGTGTAACCCACTGTGCTGAAGCTCACATCCATTGCTCCTCATCCTATCACAGGGAGCAAGTGAGAAGAGCCTGTCCCCTCCCTCCTGACACCCAGCCCTCAGATATTTAAAAATCCCCTCTAAGTCTTCTCCTCTCCAGACTAAAAAGCCCCAGGTCCCTCAGCCTCTCCTCATAAGGCAGTGCTCCAGTCGCCTAATAACAATGCAACAGGAAACTGATAAAAGGAAATAATTCTAATGCCCAAACTTTGCTGCTGAAAGTAGTAGATATTTGATCTGCTGGTGGATCTGCTGTTGCATTTGGACAAGTCATTTGCACCAGTGAAATGCGAGTGCCATCCTTCTTTGAACTCCTTTTGGCTGTAGGAGATGTAAAGCAATGGAGAATCTTTTAAGTGTTATCACATCATACATGTGCATCTGAAGCAGGAAGCCAGCCCTCTTTAGCTGCCTTATTACAGAAACCCGTCAAAATCCATTAAACACAAAGATATAAGCTTGGCTCTACCTTGTGAACCATGGATATCCAACAGTCAAATTCTAGGCATGTTGGGCTGCATATGCACCTGCCTTTTACACTCTTCCTTGGGAAGCTGCTATCAGCTGCTGCCAGAGTTGGGGGCCTGGTTGAGGGAGGTCTCTAGCCTTACTGGGAGTGACTACTCTTGAGCAAAGAGAAGGGAAACTGTCCCTACCTGTGTATGTTTTCTTCCAGCTTTTTCACTTTCAGTTCATCCTCTTCTGACTGTCTCCTTCTGGCTTCTTCCTCTTCTGCAGAGCCAGCAGGAATTCCCTGTAGCAGCCATTTTTCCCGAAGAGCTTTTGACTGTAAGGTAAAAAAACCCAAACCTTAGGAACAGACTAACCAAAAATTGTGTGAAGATTGAGAAGGAGCTGCCTCTGCTTCTGAACATTTGGTTGTCCCCACTGAATTTCTAATTACTGCCTTAGACAGTTGTTTTCAGGTAACCCATCAGTGGTTTATCCAGATGTCAGGTCTTTCAGATTTAGAAGTGTCAGTTCTACAGTATACACTTCACTTACCACCGGTGCCTTAATGTGAACTTACTTTTAGCTCCAAATAAAAACAAGAGTTCAAACCATGCAAATTTTCTAGTCCCACAAGAAATTAAATCTTTGAACAAAAGTGTGTATCTCTTGGGAACGATAAGGCAAATGCTGGAAGGATTAAAATCACAAGCTTATTAAAGCTTCAAAACCAAAAGAACAGTGTGCTCTAAATGTAATGTGTTTCATGAAGGATAAAATCAGTCTGCGATTAAATTAACCAAAGATGTTATTTTTGATTTATCCCACAGATGTGTCTCCACACATTTAAAGACAGACACACAGATAACTATACATTCACACAAGCACACACATCACCTCTTAGCCAGACACAAATTAAAACAAATGAACAGAAGCCTTACAGAAACCTTGGCTATTTCAGGACACAGCCACACTGTGCCAGGAAGCACCAACAGCCTACACCCTGTAGAATTATTCCTGGGAGTTCTGCTAGCCTTCTGCTACACCTCAAAAACAGGGCTACAGCCTCACATCTGGCCACTGCCTAACCCAGCTGCAGCTCACCCAGCAGAGTTCCTCAGCAGAGACACACTGGTAGCAAGCAATCCCTTATATCAGCCTGTCTTTCTGCCTTGGCCCAAATCCCGCCAGAAAGATGTGGCAGATCAATTGACAAACAGAACAAACACCCATCCAAAGGAAGATCGACAGCTCAAAACCACTTCTTTGCCCTTTGACAAGAAGGAAATTGATCTGGTGGTAAAAACAGTCAGCCAAGAGGTTTTCCAAAAGTAGCCCCTTAAACTGATCAGAAAAGAGGAGCCTCGGTTTTTAATTTGCAAAGTCATTGGCCATGACAGTTCAAGGAACCAGCTGTGAAAGCATGTATCACCCCAGCAAACAGAAGCCAAAAAAGAAATTATCAGGTCAAAGAAACTGGATTTCACAGGCTGCCCAAACATGCAGTATCAGTCTTTTCAGTACCATGTTTGCCACTGGAATGGAACTTGATTTGTGCAAACTAGATATAAAGGAAACACATTTACCATCAAAAGAAGGCTTCAAACCCATCCCAAAATAGAGACATTTTTGACATGACAGACAAGGCTTACTTATTAGTTTTTGAGTGTATATATAGACACAGTATCTATGCACAAACTATTCTTGTCACTCCATGGCAAATTTGACATCAGGCAATTAGATTTTAATAAGACAGCACATGGAGAGCAGCATAAAATACACAAGCTAGTTGGACTTTATAAATTACTCCATCTTTCACTGACTTTAACTGTGCTGTGCACCAGAGGCCTTCTAGCAGGTTTTAAGTGATTCCTACATGAACTAGGACTTCTGCACGACAGAAAAGGATTCATGCTCTTATACCATGAAGTCATGTTCAGCAGTCACACTCATCGAGGACGGACCTGTACTTCACCCAGCTGAACTCAGTTTCTGCAGTTCTAGCCACAGTGTCTGCAGTTTGCTGCTCCTTTTGCTGTCACAACCATCTACTAGTCCTTCCTATTCCATTTTAAGGGCTGGTAGTGAGATTTCCCTGTGGGACCTTTGCTTTCCTGTTCAGCCCAGCTGAATACTGATCAGGAGTTTAACCAGCTTGTTCAGGCTCAGTGTGCTATTGAAATGTCCCCTCAGCAGAAGACTCCCATGTCATCACACACATCAAGAAACAAAGTGTGACAGTCAAAGATGAATTTATAGATCCTGAGGCACCAAGCATTTAACAGCCTATGCTTTGGCATTTAAGAGATCTCAGCACAAGTGAGTGGGTACCTGCTGGGCTACATCCAGTGCAATGCACTGTGAAGGCTGCTTGCTCTTTAGAAAATTGCTGCCTTTTCTTTAAAAAGAAATGCAGCCAGTTGCATGTGCAACTGTGTTGCTACATGTGTCATATTCAGCTGTCATCTTGAATCTGAAATCCTGAATGATAACTGAGCTGGAAAACAACTCCCAAGTTTCTAAAGACCAAACTTCAAAGATGATGCCAGTTTTAAACCTGGTTTAGATATGGGCCTCCAGCAGTCCTAATAAACTGCCTGGTAAAGTGCTGCTTGGACAGCACTGAAGACATTCAGTTAATAGTCACACCTCATTTGCTACAGGAGGAGAGAAAAAAGCCAGGCTTTCTTCAGGGTGCTTCTACAGAATCTCAGTCCCTTCAACACAACTGCTATACACCACAAAGAAGAATTTTTTTGTGCAGCTTTTATTTTGCTCTTTGTTTATGTAAAATAACTTAAGCTAAAAAAATCATGTGATTTCTTTCTCCCAGAAGACTTATCCGCCCCCCCCCCTGTTTTTTTTTTTTCTTCTTTAAACCTATTAATAACATGAATTTGAAACTGGAAAGCATCAATGGGATTTTTAAAAAGATGTATTTAGAGACAAGAATGCTATGATCTACTAAAAATCCTCCCTCTTGGGTGAAATGTCAGCATATTTTATCTAAAACAGGAAAGCCAGTAGCTTTGATGTTTCTGTCTATCTTTTTTAAGATTAAAATTAAGGCATTCATTAAATGCTACACTGAGGAATCCAGACAAGAAGACTCTGAGAAAGGGAAACATTTATAAGAAGCATTTCTTAAAATTCAGGGAGTCTATTTGCCAAGACATTGAGGTTACATATATTTACACACCCACTGAATTTATAATAGGCAAGCAGGCGGGCAGATGTCAAAGGACCACATGCAGCCATCTTGCTATTCAAGAAACATTTTCTTCTCCTGGCAGAAAACTGGTATAGTGCAGAGGCAGTGATCAGGGAAGGATGATGCTTTCACCTGCTTTGAACAAACTTTTCCCAGAGCATTTTCTTCAGGAAGTTAGAGGGAATGCTTTGGCACACATAATGAGACCAAGGGTGGGTAGAGTGTGTTAGGGAGGTGGTAGTAGAGCTGCTCTGCATGGTTTGGCACAGCTCTAGCGTAAGAGAAAGTCCAGTGAGGCAGCCAGCATCAAGGCAGATGCAAAACAGAGCCAGATGTGGCTTGGGAAAAAACCAGTCAGTTCACTGCCACCTGTCCTCCACAGCTATGAAATTTGGGTTACATATGCTTCTTGAAAAAAATCTTGCAAAATTTTATCCCAGGAAGAATAGGAGGTGTTTCTCAAATATTCTAAAAGGAGGATGCTTGTATGAGGATGGAGACCAAACCCAACAAGCTGTACGAGTTATTCCTGCTTAACAATGTTGTGCCTTTGCTTTACTTAACAGTCTGACATTAAAATGGCTACAACCTAGTGTTTCAGCATTGCTCCTCCCTCTTTGTCTGTTGTGAATTTTAACTCACTGCTGCATCTAGCAGCTTCTTTATGCACCAAAGTTTTGCTATATGATTAGACACTGTCAAATAACAGACTGGCCAGATACAGTTGTATGAATACAGGTATTTGCACTGCTCATTCCAACACTGGAATGTGAGTGTTCTGTACTTTCAGAAGACTTTTCTTCACTGGTACAAAACCAGCTATGGTATGTACAGTTTGGTGTAAGTGTTCCTTCATCTACTTCAAGAGTACAATTTCTTCAGGGCTAAATCCTTCAGCACAAATTAGCCATTAAAAAGGCTCTCTGTTACTGAAGTGGAAAGGGCACTGGGCTTGTGACACTCTAGGTCACCACTGTTCTCAGGTGATTTGGTTTCTCTGCACACAAGTGAGATTATAGAGATAACTGGCAGATTCATGCCTGTTTTGTTCAAGCATTGGAAATCAGAATGACTTCTGAACCACAAAAACAGAACAAAACCAAACCAAACCACAACAAACCCAAAACCAAACCTGGTTGTGATTCTGTGAACAGATAGTGGTGAGGACAGAAACAAGTGAACAGATGTTGGACAGGCCAGGAAGAAATCATGCCAACTGTGAATACAGTAGACACAGTGGTGGCCATAAATGTGGTGCACAGCTCTTTTACGTGATGTTTATCTCAGTTTAATTCTTCAGGACAGTAAAGCCTGGGACTTTAAGATGTTTACTTTCCTAGCAAGGAAATAATGCATAGTTTCTCAAATCCACATAGAAGAATTAATGCTGTACTGAAAAGACCTTTGCTTTCAGTGCTGCTTTCTGCTTTAATGTGGCATCAACTCTGTATCAAGGGACATTTTATTTTAACACAATTTTCATATATCATTATTACAGGATCACAGGATCACAGGGATTGGAAGGGACCCAAAGAGATCATCAAGTCCAAACCTCCTGCCAGAGGAGGCCCATACAAGCCAGCTCAGGTCACAGAGGAATGCATCCAGATGGACCTTGAAAGTCTCCAGAGAAGGAGACTCCACAACCTCTCTGGGCAGCCTGTTCCAGTGTTCTGTGACCCTTACAGTAAAGAAGTTCCCCCTTATGTTGAGGTGGAATCTCCTGTGCTGCAGCTTACATCCATTACTCCTTGTCCTATCACAGGGAGCAAGTGAGAAGAGCCTGTCCCCTCCATCCTGACACCCAGCCCTCAGAAATTTATAATATCCCCTCTAAGTCTTCTTTTCTCCAGACTAAAAAGCCCCAGGTCCCTCAGCTTCTCCTCATAGGGCAGTGCTTCAGTCTACTAATCACCCTCATAGCCCTCTGCTGAACCCTTTCCAGCAGATCCCTGTCCCTCTTAAACTGGGGAGCCCAAAACTGAACGCAGTACTCAAGGTGTGGTCTCACCAGGGTGGGTAGAGAGAGAGAAGAACCTCCTCGATCTGCTGAACACACTCTTCTTAATACACCCCAGGATCCCATTGGCCTTCTTGTCCAACAGGGCACATTGCTGTCCCGTGGATAACTTACCTACCAGGACTCCTGGGTCCCTCTCTACAGGGCTGCCCTCCAACAGATCACCTCCCAACCTGTACTGGTGCAGTTTATTGTTCCTCCCCAGATGCAGGAGTCTGCACTTGTCCTTGTTGAACCTCATTTGTTTCCACTGTGTCCAGTTCTCCAGCCTGTCCAAGTCTCATTGGATGGCTGCACAGCCTTCAGCTGTATCAGCCAAACCTCCTGGTTTGGTGTCATCAGCAAACTTGCTGAGCAGACACTCTGTTCCCTCATCAGTGTCATTGATGAAGGTGTTGAACAGTACTGAACCCAGTACTGATCACTGGGGGATGCTACTAGTTAAAGCTCTCCAGCTGGACCTGGCACCATTGATCACCATTCCATTATGCCCATTGCATGCCACCTGCGGACATCATGCTTGTGAAAGGTAAAATTCTACCTATTGGGCCTTGCTGATTTCAGACCTACTTCCATAAACATCACTCATAAGGAGAAATAAAATTCCAGTTCCACATGAGATCTGTCAGTGTCTGTACTTAAAGCCTTGACATATTTGCCAGCCCTGGACATTTGACTCTTTATGACAATATAAAAGCCAATTCTTGCTGTGCTGCCACCTTTTGAGGTAGTTTCTTCAAGGAGGTTTTTCTGGGTTTTCTGTTGCATTTACAAGTGGTAAATCAGTACTATCTCTTCCTCTGGTTACTCTTATTTTCAAGGCAGATGATAATTCTGAGGAGAAAGAATGGTTAAAAGTTGACCCAAGAACAATTAAACCAGTAAAATGTATCTGCTCTTGAGAAAGACTACTGAATGTGGTCTACTGAGGATAATGATACTCTTCTGGGTCAATAAGGATCCCTGATGTAATTCTACTGAAACCAGTAGTGCTACATCAAAGGCACTTTTACTGAAATCTTTGCCAAACTGAAATTTTACCAGAAGTCTTTGAGTTCTTGAGGCTTTAAAACCAACAGACAGTAACAATTTAGAGCTGGAATATTTATTATTATGAAATTGCATTCTGTCCTGAAGAGGAGGGGAATACAGGAGATTGTCTCCTCGTATTTCCATATCTGCATATAACCAGCCCATGCCCTACTAAAAGACTGCAATATATCTCTTCCTTCACCTGACAGTGAGAGTCAAATACTACCTTAAAACACCCCCATAAGGATGCTAGAGTAATTGGCTGCATTTCAGATTTGCTCTTTGCATTTCAGAAAGCCCCTTTGGTACAAAAAGGATGAGCTTTCCAGGAAGATCTCGAACTCTGGTGGCTTCATCAAGCCCAGCTTTGCTCTCCAGCAGCTACGTGGAAGCCTCTACACAGGAAGTGCCACTTTGCCAGCCAGCAGTCTGTTTGCCAGACAGAGAGCTTCTTGGTGGAGCAGACCCAAGGAACAGGAGTGCAAGAATGACCTCCACTAAAACTCTTCTGGGATTCCTCTCTTTTACTTTATACCCTGTTCCTGCAGCCACTCTCAACACTCTATGAGTTGCTTGCCATATTTTTAGTCAGCTTTTTTCTGCCATCCAGCTGGCCTTAACCCAGATAATGCAGGTTACCCAGTGAGTCTGGGTCTGACCTGCTGGCATGTAGTACAATTGCCAGCATTAGCAACGAGGTTACTGGGGCATGTACTGAGATTATAGAAAGACTTGTGCCTTTGCCAGCAAGCCTTCCCTTGCCTTCCAAACACCAGGAAAAAAAAACAGTTTGCACTGCTGTTAGGTGAGCAGGAACATTAGTGTTAGATGCCCTTAACCATACATGAATAAATAAGCAAATGCAGAGAAAGGTTGTAGACATAAGCAGTATGACAGGCAAGTCCATCTTGAGACAAGCAGCTCTTCAAAATGTATAGTGCTTATTTTCCAGAAGGTGAAGCAAAAGGCTGACTCTTTGCCTAGACTGATGAAATTTTCCTGTGCAGGATTTCAGTGTGAGAGAGTCCACTTGCAAAGTGGAGAAGAGGTGAGTTCTCAGAAAACACAAGAGATTTTACTCTGCTCTGCTGCAACATGGATGCGCCCTTGTAAGGCATGATGAGTGGCCATGGAACAGAACAAGCAGCCACTCACAATTTACTGTTATGATCTGGTTTGGTACATCAGCAGAAGTTTTTGTTGCCTTTCCAGTCATCTAAGACACATTTTCTAGCCTAAGGAGCATGTCTGCATGATACACAGATATGACTCAAGCACTGCCCAGATTAGGGAATTAAGTCATGCTGAAAAACTCGCAGCTCAATTGTAGTCTTGACTTAATCACAACGTGATTGCTAACATAAGTGTAATTCAACAACAAAAGAATGTTAGCTGGTGGAGCTTAGCCAGCACAAGATCAAATACCGTGTTTATAGAACAGATTAAATATTATCCCACAGAGCTTCAAGTTTGTTGTTGTTCAAGAAGTGAACAAAAGATTTCTTAGAAATATTTTAAGGAAGAGATGTCTTAATTTATTTTTCTTAAGAAGCAAACACTTAGACCAAGAGTTGCAAACATTTGCCATTACTCAATTTATGTGTATTCATCACATAAAATATTAAAATATATTAAGTGACTTTTTTCTAGCATGCTAAGACCTGTCCAATGTACTTGACAACCTTTCGTGACCAGGCATCAGACACTGGTGGCTTAACCTCTTCCAAAGTTTCTTCTCAGCCACTCAAGTACAGGCCACTGCACCACCTGTTTTGTTTATGCATAAAATCCTTACGACAGTGGACCCTCAAGCTCAGGATCACTAGTCCTTAGGTCTTGTTTCTGAGGTGCTCAAAGGTTTTCTGGAATCTCCAAGGAAGTCTGCTCATCCAAGGGACCAGTGTCATCTGTGTGGGCTGAGGGAGCTGGGGTTGCTTAGCCTGGAGAAGAGGAGACTCAGGGGTGACCTTATTGCTCTCTACAACTACCTGAAGGGAGGTTGTAGCTGGGCAGAGGTTGGTCTCTTCTCCCAGGCAGCCAGTACCAGAACAAGAGGACACAGTCTCAGGCTGCGCCAGGGCAGGTTTAGGCTGCATGTTAGGAAGAAATTCTATACAGAGAGAGTGATTGCCCATTGGAATGGGCTGCCCGTGGAGGTGGTGGAGTCACCTTCATTGGAGGTGTTCAGGAGGAGACTTGATGGGGTGCTTGGTTGCATGGTTTAGTTGTTTAGGTGGGTTGGATTGGTTGATGGGTTGGACACGATGATCTTGAAGGTCTCTTTCAACCTGGTGTATTGTATTTTATTGTATTGTACTGTATTGTATTGTCAAGGAGCCCCTTTCCTCTTTAGCTCCTGGAGTTGCAGAGGTTTGATACAGCATCAGCGAGCCACTGGGCTGGGGTTCTTGTGGGGAGATGAGTAAATAAATAATAAATAAAGTAAGTAAACAAAAATAAATGATAGTCACTACGATGTTAAGCACCACCTGGAATCATGGTAGCCAAAAGAGATAATCTTTCCCCCTGTTTGTCTGATGTAGCTGGTACACTTACCAGACATTCACCTCCCAGGTATTTTACTCAGTGCTCTTTCTCAAGGCACATGCTTAGCACATCGACAGACCACACTGTGTGGTGTGACTGCAGAAGTGGATGAGGGATCACTGACAGAGCACTGGAACAGGCTCCCCAAAGGGGTTGGGGAATCTCCTTCTCTGGAGACTTTCAAGACCCACATGGATGTGTTCCTGTGCAACCTGAGCTAGATTCTATGGTCCTGCTCTGGCAGGGGTGTTGGAATTGATGATCTCTAGAGGTCCCTTTCAACCCCTAACATCCTGTGATCCTGTGATTTGTATTTGCTTAAGAAGGTCTAGTTCTCAGATGGATGTTCCCATGGTAAGGCAGTGGGATGTGAGAACACAGCTGCAGCATAAGTCATATCCTACTGGAGCTGCAGATGCATGGGGAAGGGTTATCTGTGGCAAGCCACCTAAGGGATGGGTATGATGATAGCTGTAGGTCCTCATGAAGGTCTCATGCTTCGTTTAAAAAATCTCAGGAATGGAAATTGCAGCTGCAGATAGAGGCCCAATTAGGAATGTTTTTTTGAGGAAAAAAGCACCAACTATTTTATGTCCTCAGTGTAAGCTTCCTGCCCATTAGCAAGATCACAAGTGTAAATATTTTGTGTGCATTGCTTTTAAATTGTTTAGGTCCTGTATTTTGTTTAACATTGCAAACTAAATAGACAGTCATTTCTATACAAAGATGATGAAGAAGAGAAACAAAGTCCAAGCTCCTTCAGATGGAAGGAAAGCCACCACAGCAAGAGGCCTTGTCTAGAGTCTATGAGACAAGACACAAAATTTGTGTCTCTCTTACTCCATTCATCAGCCACAAAGCACTAGTATGTACAGACCAGTTTCACAGAAGGGAATCATAGGTATGACTTGATACAGGGTAGGCATTTCTAGTGTTCATAAAAGATGTGAGAGGACATTGAGGCAAAAAACCTAGATGTCAAACATCGTCTTATTTCTACATATGTATTCCAATAGATCCAGGTTACCAGAAAGTTCTGCTTGAAGTAACAGGTGAAAACAATCATGTTGATACCTAAGCTGAAGTGCTGGGGTACTTTTTTCACTATTATTATTATTATTAATAATAATAATAATAATACAATATACCAGGTTGAAAGAGACCTTCAAGATCATCGTGTCCAAGCCATCAACCAATCCAATCCATCTAAACAACTAAACCATGCAAGCAAGCACCCCATCAAGTCTCTTCCTGAACACCTCCAATGAAGGTGACTACACCACCTCCACGGGCAGCCCATTCCAATGGGCAATCACTCTCTCTGTATAGAACTTCTTCCTAACATCCAGTCTAAACCTGCCCTGGTGCAGCCTGAGACTGTGTCCTCTTGTTCTGGTACTGGCTCCTTAGAAAGTCCAAGATTTCAGAATTCTTCATGGCAGGATGATGATGCTGGTTCTGTCCAACTATTTGGCATTTCACTCATCTCATTTGGTGAGATTAAGCACCACAGTGACAATAAACAACTGCCAGTAGCTGCTACAAGGGCAAGGGGATGGATGAGGGGACTGGGCTGCTCTAGCAGGTGCAACACTAATAATTTCTTATCTATGCTCAGTCTATCCTTCGCTTCTATTTATCCTATGTACACACATCATTCAAAGGAGGCAAAGAGAAAAGCTATTTTTCAGAGATAATCCTTTATTTTTTGATCTTCAAAGTTCTCATATTCATTGGTTTTTAAAAGCTGGATTCGGCTCATGTGAATCCATTTTTGGGCATGTATCAGGCCATTATTGAGGGCTCAGGTTGAAGTGAGCTGTAAACAACCTTGAGACACTTTGACACAGTCTATCTAAATCAAAATCTGACGGAGTTGCAATGACCTACTCAAAGGACCTTGTTACTGGTGAAAACATGAATGCCAGTTTTGATGTTTCAAGGAAGTCCTGCCTGTATGGGGAGACTTATTTTCATGGTCATCCCAGGATAACTGTCCTAGCTCAAAACACAACTCACACAACAATACCTTTTTTACTGAACATAAGTGTTCTCACAGAGGGATTACACCAGGACAGCTACAGTAGATTCTGTAATTCACCTATGAGGCAATGACTTGTAAGCAGATAAGAAACATAAGATAAAGGACTTTCATATCTTGGGGTAGTCAGTTTGTGTAGTTGGCCTGGAGAAACTGTTGTATTGTGGCTAAAAGATTTTGTTTGTGGATAGATATTTTGTTTTCTTATTACTTAAAAAGGATTAAAAAAAAACCACACCTCCTTTCCCACTGCTACTTCCCAGCAAGGGTAGCTGAAGATTTGTTATGCTGCAAGTGTGGAGACTGTGTACGACATCATCACTTGTTATCTATCCTTGACAGAGTTCCCATTCAGTTTAAGGGTTAGTTTGTCTGAAAATCATACAGGAATTCAACATAGAGGAATAATAAAATTCCTTTATTTGCAAAAGAGATCTCTGTTTTTCCACACTCTTGTATATGTATATATATATATATATATAAAAAAAAAAATTATATATATACATACATATATACACACACACATATATATATACACACACACATACATATATATATATATATATGGATAGGTCTATTTATAGTCTCTGACACCAGTTAATTTAAGACTAGAATAAACTAAGGATAGCAATATAACTGGAATAATAAAACTAAAATTCATTTATAGACAAGATACTTTCATCCAGAGCTATACCCTGACAAAATCTCTACAGGATAAAAGGCTTTCCTTTTCTTCAGAGTAAAGACGTAATTATCTTACAGGTTGTTTATGAACTGTAGTCTTTAAGAAGCAAATGTTAACAGAAACAGGTCCCTAATATTTATACCACTCCAGAAATAACTGTGGTAAATGGATTTATTGCAATGGTAAGTAACAGCAGAAAAGTAATTTTTCATTCAATTAGGAGGTTTTGTGCTGTTTATTTTAAAACCAGCCACCACCAAACAGAGCTCCAGTAAATAACTATAGAAATTCAGTTGAACTAACTACAGAGGCAGTCAGATCTTGGAAAAAACACTTCTATCATGGAAGAAACACTTCTACCCTTGAATTTATTTGAAACAGTAAATATTCCCATTAGTACAGGCCCGCCCAACTGCTGCGTAGCTGAACAAGTTCTTCAAAGCAGCTGTTCCTTGTAGGTTTTATCTCCAGTGAAACTAATCAACCAAAATCAATTAATGTCTTCCTCAAGAAACCACATTAAGGTCATGGATACTGCATACAGTGTGTTTATGTAAAGTGAATTTTCCACACTTATCTGATTTTAAACTACAGAAGTCAGTAACACTTCCAGTTCCCATGGTTGTAGCATGCCCTGTTTATAGGCATATGGCCAATGAATTGCTAAAGCATGAAGTTTAAACTCCAGCTACTGGAGAAAACCACAATACATCTTATGTTGCACAAAAGAAGAAGGACTACTTCAGTATTATGGTTTAATGCAGGTGGGAGGTGCCTTTTATTAGAGTAAACCAGTATGTTCAGTCTCAAAAATTAAGGATGGGGGAGAGAGCTTCAGAGCACCTTCATATCTTTTCCCACACCAAGGGACTTTCCATCTGATTGTAACATAGACAAACATACTTCTTCCTTTCCATGGAGAGTCCCAACAGCCCTAAAATATGTTGTGCATGCTCTGTGCTCACTAACATTCCTACCTTCCAGTGACTCACAGAAGCGATAAGACTTTCACTGTTGTCAAGGAGGGAATTCAGTTTTCAGAGCCTACACTACTCTAGACTTTCTCCTACTCCAGACCTTCACATCTGGAGTGCTGAATTTGATTAACTCAGGAACTCACAGAAACCATTAAGAGCTGAGCCATGTTTTAGTCCTGGAGTCCTCACACAGAAAGCCATTGGCCTCATGCTCAGGAGACTTTGAAGACATGTTGTCAGATGTGTTTGGTGCTGACATTTACTAAGTTGCGTTTTCTGGGCTGTTCTGCACTACACAATGTGGAGTTCCCTTATTTCCAGCCAGGTAACAAGGGAAAAATGAATGTACTGGTAGCAGAGTTTTAGTAATTTTGCCAGAGGTCTAATTGGCATCAGCAAATTGAAAACTGTAGGTAATCCAGCACAAAGATTTGCAATAAATTATTTCTATTAGATATTTTGCCTATGTGAACAAAATTGTCTGAAATTAACAGAACCCCTGTGGCTTACAGAACCTTTATTAAGTAGCAAAACGTGCTATTTTACACAGCACATTTTAAAGAACAAAATTACTCTGCCATCACACAAAAATGAAGCAAACCCATTGAATCCCTGCATGAACATCTTGGGGTGAGCTCAAGCTGTTACGCTTGTGGGATCAATCCAGATACTGCAGATGCAGGATTAACCCAGAGTTTCTCCACAACAGACTTCAATGAACACTGACATCAGCAACCCCACAGAATTTTTAGTAAATATATAGGCTTCCTAGGCAATCCTTGTCTTTATGACCCAGAGATACATCTTGCAGAGAATTCACTGAAATTCACATAATTCAGGAAATGAGCCATGTTTCTTCCTAGCACTTCCAAAGGAAAATGGATGCGCTTATTTTGTGTTCTGTGAGGCAGTCTGGGTATCCACATCAGACTGGGGGACTATATTCACAGCAGACTTGGAGCCCTTGGCTTGTAGAGGCTCAGAGCAACCAGAGTGAGGTGAGGGTGAGCCTTGGGGAGGTGGAGGGAGGATACACAACTTTTCAAATGAACAAAGCATCCTGGCAGGCCAAATACCTGCCTGGTATTTTGATCAGCACCCCACTAAGCAACCAGAACACTGAGTAAAGCATGAAAAGAAAACACAGTTCCCTTGGTCTGTCTCCACAGGGAGAGGGAAATACTGTCAGCCAGTGCCTCTAGGTTTTGAGGGTTTGGTGTTTTTTTCCCCTGTTTGTTTGTGTAGTTTTGGTTTGATTTATCTTTTAAGGTGGGGATCTCCCTCTGTTTAAGGAAGGCCTAACAGCAATGAGAATAAACTCTGCAATGTAAGACAGACTTCTGCTATAACCTCATCAAGGATTCCCAGCAGACAGGTTTTGGTGGTGTGGTGAGGTGGTTCAGGCAGCTCCTGAGTAGCAGTCATCGTGACCACTCCAGTAAAAGCCACACACCTCTCCTTTGATGACAAGGAATACCACTGAACAGAGATCTAGAGAAGCTCCTATCATATCTTGATGATCATCCTTGCACACAGCATCGCAGACCTTAATTCTGGCTGTGCTTTTAGCTGAGAAAGCTGCCATTTTACATTTCTGAGCCTCAATCCTGCATGATTACTGCTCTTGCTCCAGTCTATAAGCTAAATAATAAAGGGAAATAGTCAATTTTAACGTGTGTCACTCAAGAAATTTGTGCAGCAAGAGTGAACCTCTGCTACTGGCAGTCAGCATAGCAGGACAGAATTCAGTGCCAGTCTACACCAGCTAAAGGGCTGACCCCATGGCACTATCTTGAGAGGTTTTACTTTTCCCTATGTATGATGACAAAATTCAGTTTAGCAACAGCTATATCAGAATATCAGAATTGCCAGAATTGGCTTTTCAATATCTCTGCTTAAACAATTTAATGAAAAATCATAATTCAGTTAGCTTGGAAACAGTTAACATGATAAAGGAACTCCTCAGCTTTCCAGCAGAGGAGAGAAAAAAAAAAAAAAAAAAAAGAAAAAGCAGACATCATGAAGGCACTGGAGAGGAATCTTACTGCCCTGCTGCATCAACCTATGGGTCGTCAGGAGAAAGTCTCCCTCCCCTGTAGTCAAAGGCAGCCTGAAGAAATGGAAGCTCCTGCTGCCCCACAGAAATGAGGGCACATCATTGACTGATAACACCAATGACAATGTGTGACATTCACAGGTTTATCGTGAAACTGATGGAGCTTTTGTGTAGGCTGAAATCAATTACTTGGGCTTAACTGCATCATGGTTACCAGAAAATGAGGAATAGTTCACAGAACATGATGGCAGGAGCTTGGAGAGGCAGAAGGATTCTCTCTGTAGCACAACTTGAAGTCTGGTCTTCAGGTGTATGTGTGGGCAGAGAAGATACTCTGTGCACCATTTCCCCGCACAGGAGCACTCCCCCTCCCCCCACATACTATTGCACAAACAACCTAAATAATCTTATTTTCAAAGACACAGCTCAGCCCATTTGCTGCAAGGATAAGGTGTCCAGTCGGGATCTTCCTTCACTGAAATTCCTTGGGCCCTAACCTGTCTCATGCAACGAGACCTGACCCACAAATGCACCCTGGTTACAAAAAGATCATGTGTATGTTTTCTTCTTTTTGCTAGGCACAAATGTAAAGACGAACTCTGCTACTGACAGAAAGGATAAATGGTAGAAATAACCAGGATGGCTTTCAAATGTTGCTATCTGCAGCTGTCACAGTCTGCAACAGGGACTGGGGCTGCTCAGCTCCCTGCTTAATATCAAGGCGCCTTTCTATGCAGACATGCACATATGCATCAACACCCTCTCTGCATGTACATACATGCCCATGTTATTATGCCACGTATACCTAATCACTTCATCCTACAATTAAAGCTTTGCACACACACATGCTAACTAAGAATCCCCTCTGCAACATGCACACACAGAGAAAACCTAACGACAGACACCAGCAAAATCCAACGCAGCTCTGCATGCAGAAGGTGCTCACTGAAGCAATGCAGTGCACACCCAATCCACAGCGATTGGTGTCTTATCATTATGTATAATAAATAACAGCGCTTAATAATAACAGCACTGCCGTGCTGCCTGCGCTCACACCCTCCCGACTCCGTGCTCCTCAGTTGTTTCAGCAACATGGTCCTGTGCATGAAACAGAGAATGAAAAGCAGGCAGGACATGATCCCTGCAAGAGATAGGCTCCGGCAGTGAAAGCTGCTTCATGTCGGAGCAGGCTCTTCCCAGCTTTCAGATATGTGATCTGCATGTCTAATAATGAACACATTTAGTCAATATATCATTTCTGGCATCAATCCCTTACCTTGAAATGCTGCAGCTGAAGTATCTGGTCCTCAAGCTGTTGTCTCTTCCCTTCTATTTCTGTCTGCCTTTTCCTTTTCTCCTTGGAAAAATAATTTGAGAGAGGGAGACAGAGAGAGAGAGAGATCTCGTCAGAGAAACGGAGGCTTTACGGGTAGCAGATTCGTAAAAGCATGTAAGCAGTCAAATGCATCTGTACAGATGTCACCAGTCCCATTTCACCTGCTCCTCTGCCTGCTGGTATGCAAACAGCAGCGTCCTGGGAAGATGCCAGCCCCAGACTACCCGGTTTCTCGCCAGCAGGAGAAATTCTCCTTGCTCTCTCCCGGCAGCCAGAGCAGCAACAGAGTGCAGAATCCCAGAGGAGGGGAGAAAACAGGCATAACAGCTGAGAGAGAAGTTAAAGGGACAAAGATGTGCTTTCTCATTTGAGATGATGGGCCAAAAACACAGACTACATTGTGCAATTGTGTGACAGTAAGGTGACATGAAGCAGTGAGTGCCATCACAGAAGAAAGGAGTCAGGTTGTAGACTCTGCTTTTCTGTGACAAGGTTGAGATTAAGGTTTCCCCTGTGCTTCATGGGGAGAAGGTGTTTCAGACAGATTGCACAGGATTTACCTGCAAAGCAAATGGGATGGATAACTCTCAATTGACTTTGTTTAAATCTCAGGCCATCAGCACACACTAGCAGCTGGCCCTTACCAGCTCCCAGATGCTGGGTGGACAGAGTGTCATGAAGCACAGCACAGTCGTTTCCACAACTGGGGGTTTTCATGATCACATTCATGAATATGGCCACTCATCAGTGCCCAGGCTGCTCCCTTCAGCAGGTAGCAGACTCTCAGGTGTTCCAAGAGGAGACCAACCTGTTTTTCTCCCCTGTAACACCTTCCTTTTATGAAGGATCAACCATTTGCCTTTCATCAGTCTCATGCACCTTGCAAGGGGCTTTTCTGCTCACCCCTCCCCAGCCTGGATCAGGTTCCCTCTCCTGGAAGCCTTTTCTCCATTTAGATTTTGGAGCCAAGACAGAAGTACTGAGTAGCAAATGGTGGCAGTCAAATAAGCACACTGGCCTCAGTTTTTACTGGAACAACAAGTTTTATTCCCTACCTGTGAAAGCACGTTTCTGTTATTTGAATATTTCAGTAGCTGAAAGGTTGGGCTTGAAAATATTTGGGAATTCCTTAGGTCCTCAAAGTAGTTTTTCTCACATCCAAGTGCCCAGGCTTATATTGGATGTCAAACCAGAGCATTGTGAGTGAAAACGTTACATTTACAACAAAGATGAGGAAACTCTTTTCTTTCTTTCTTTCTTTCTTTTCTTTCTTTCTTTCTTTCTTTCTTTCTTTCTTTCTTTCTTTCTTTCTTTCTTTCTTTCTTTCTTTCTTTCTTTCTTTCTTTCTTTCTTTCTTTCTTTCTTTCTTTCTTTCTTTCTTTCTTTCTTTTTCTTTCTTTCTTTCTTTCTTTCTTTCTTTCTTTCTTTCTTTCTTTCTTTCTTTCTTTCTTTCTTTCTTTCTTTCTTTCTTCCTTTTTTTTTTTTTTAGTGTCAAGCTCACACAAAACAAAGCAAAATGTGGAGCTAGATAACTGCGTGGGTATCAGAACAGGGATGGGAGGGCTGAAGTAATGAATCCATATGAGGCAAAATAGCTAAATGATGCATATGACAAGCTGCAATATATATATATATGTATACTGTATATATACCGTGCAGAGTATCTGTAGTATACTGCACCCTCTTATATGCTGATTGTGTATAACTGCATCTAAACACACACACACAGAGGCATACTTCCCACTCTCTGGAGTGTGCAAGAACATTATTTCTGAATGAAACTGTTCTGCTTAAACTCTTTTGGGTTTCTGGATAACTAAAATGTCATAAATGTTGCCTGTCTTCAGCTGAAAACTTGAAATCTCAGTGCTCTGTCCACAGGGAAGATAATGTGCATTTGTGCACAGATGAGGATACAAAATGCATGCATGAACCTTTGAAAATTCTTCCTTATATTAAATTGAGTCTGGGGATCATTCCTCCTATCATTCTTCTAATCCCCATCTCACCTTTATATGTTTGAATGGAGCAGGATATTGGATGGCTCAGGGGTTAAAAACAAACAAACAAAACCCACAACAAAACATTGTTCAGGGAACTCTATTGCCATTTTATTCTTTCTGCAATATTAATAGGGTACTTTGGAGACTGAAAAACTGCACTTGTTCTTTGCTATTCCCTCAAAGAGCTGCTCAGACATGGAGCAGAACAAAGTACTTCTAAAAGCCATTCCAGTTAATGGCCTAATATTCTCAGAATAAGGATAATTCTGTCCTTTTTGTGCCAACCTGGCCAGATGACAGCATGTTTAGATTTCACATATGTAGGCATTAACAGCCCACATCTGACACTCTGTAGGCCAGGAAAAGGCACCTACATCTTCACAGTTAACTGACCTACATTTGTATGTGTGTATATAAATACATACGTTTTGGTCTATATTTATGTATTCTACCCTTCACAAAAACCTGCTTGCTGAAATGCATGATGGAGATTATCACAGTACCTCCTCTGGCTGGTTGTGTCATGCTGTATTATGGATGTGACAAGACAGTCTTATAAAACATAGATGGAAGCTTCTTTTCTTTTTTGAGAAAGGGAAAGCACTTAAGAGTATTTTCCCTGTAGGCAGCAACACAGCAGGCACTAAAATGCTTGGACTACTTACTAACTGGTGGGCTTCTGTGGAGTAAATGGGAATATTGCTCATGCTTCCATTTCACTGCCTTTCAGTCAGCCTCACTGCATGCTTTTACTTTCTGTTTTTGTGCCACAGTTACGGCTATGGAGTATGAAAGAAAAAGTTGTCGGGTTTTTGTTTGGTTGGGTTTTGCTGGTGTGTGTGGTTGTTTTTTTCTTGTCTGCCCCTTTTTTTTTCCCCTCCCTCCTCTGTGGATTGCATGAATTGCAACATATTGTTTCACCTGTGGGTCACTAGATCACATTCCAACCAGCATTCTGAGAGTTGCTGAAGGTTGTGACTATACATGTTCCTTGTTTATGTGGGTGTGTTATGAAAAAATGTGGTAGAAGACTGGACTGGCTGACAAAAGTCCCATCAAAATCAACATGTCAAGGACTTTAGACAGTCAGGAGATGTAACCAACCCCTACTTAAGCAGGCTCTTGATTCAAGACTTTACTGAAAACACTGCCATGTAAAGCACATGCTTACACACGAGCATTTCGTAAGGAACTTGTCTATGTTTGATCCAGTAAATGCTCCTCATTACTCTTCTCATCTACTTACAGAATCACAGAATAGCCAGGACTGGAAGGGACCTCAAAGATCATCTAGTTCCAACTAGGGACTCCTCACACTAGATCAGGTTGCCCAGAGCCACATCCAGCCTGGCTTTATAAATATCCAGGAATGGGTCTCCCACCACCTCCCTGGGCAACATATTCCAGTGTCTCACCACCCTCTCACCACCCTTACAGTGAAGAAATTCTTTCTAATGTCTAATCTAAATCTACTCTCCTCCAGTTTGGATCCATTCCCCCTAGTCCTATCACTACCCAACATCCTAAAAGTCCCCCCCCCCCAGCTTTCTTGTAGGCCCCCTTCAGATACTGGAAGGCCACAATAAGGTCTCCTCAGAGCCTTCTCTTCTCCAGACTGAACCCCAACTCTCTCAGTCTGTCCTCATAGGAGAGGTGCTCCAGCCCTCTGATCATCCTCAAGGCCCTTCTCTGGACAAGTTCCATCATGCCAATATCTTTCCTGTAATAGGGGCTCCAGAATTGGATGCAGTACTCCATGTGGGATCTCACCAGAGTGGAGTAGAGGGGGAGAATTACCTCTTTCAATCTGCCGGCCACACTTCTCTTGATGCAGCCCAGGATACGTTTGGCTTTCAGGGCTGCAAGATATCTTTCTTTCTTTCCAAAACATGCTGGTTACATTATGAATTTGCTCAGGGTCTTGGCACCAAGAATATGAAGTGCTCACTACCAACAAACAGGTTCACTCCAGACAGCTTCAGTTAAATGCATGTTCTTTTTGGTTTTGTGCTAATCATCTCCATGAAGAAACTCCCCAGAGGATCTCTGATCTCTTCCCATTGGCAAAGATATATGGAGCTCAAGCCACAGGGGGAAGGCAGGAGTCAGGAGGATGCTTCAGTATGTACAGGATGTCCAGATTTTGGACAGTTCCTGCACCTTTTGAGGGGCGTAGTGAAAACTGACATCTGGGATGTCAAACTCACACACAGTTCCTTGAAGCTATTCTGTGGACATCAAATGTTTCTTTTTCCCTTTTTAATTTTTTTTTACAGGATTATAGAAATCAGGTTTAAAAGAGGCGGAGAAAACAGGCACTGAAGCCAGTTTTAATCTGAATTTGGCAGTTTTGAAGGAAAATATTTTTATCTACTTGAGGTGTGCTCCTTTTGTAATACAGATAATCATCATGGATGATTACACTTCCAAAATGGTAGGGAAGAACCATTTCTAAGGTATATTCAGGACACTCTGAATATTTAGAATATTCATGAGTAAGGTTTAAACCTTCTCTTCAAAACTACTAGAAAAATGGGAAAGTGGAAGTACTTGTTTGTTTTTCTTTTTTTACTCACAGACCCAGATGATCGGAAATGAATATAGGTTAAATGGCAAGGTCACTCACACCCTGAAATCTGTCCAATGAAAAACTAAATTTGTACTCAGGCATTCACATGTGAATGTGCAACATGGAAACTACAATTTTATTTCCCTTTCCAAGAAGCTTGATTTGGAAAAGAAGCAATTTCTACTTAGTGCTAAAGGTGTCTAGTGGCACTTTCATATTGTTGAAAAATAAATATATCAGATACAATACAATCCAATACACCAGGTTGAAAGAGACCTTCAAGATCATCACATCCAACCCATCAACCAATCCGACCCACCTAAACAACTAAACCATGGCAACAAGCACCCCATCAAGTCTCCTCCTGAACACCTCCAATGAAGGCGACTCCACCACCTCCAAAGCAGCCCATTCCAATGGGCAATCACTCTCTCTGTATAGAATTTCTTCCTAATGTCCAGCCTAAACCTACCCTGGCACAGCCTGAGACTGTGTCCTCTTGTTCTGGTGCTGGCTGCCTGGGAGAAGAGACCAAACTCTGCCTGTCCACAACCTCCCTTCAGGTAGTTGCAGAGAGCAATAAGGTCACCCCTCAGTCTCCTCTTCTCCAGGCTAAGCAACCCCAGCTCCCTCAGCCTTTCCTCATAGGGCTTGTGTTCCAAACCCCTCACCAACCTTGCTGCCCTTCTCTGGACACGTTCCAGCAAGACAACATCCTTCCTAAACTGAGGGGCCCAGAACTGGACACAGGACTCAAGGTGTGGCCTAACCAGTGCAGTGTACAGGGGCAGAATGAACTCCCTGCTCCTGCTGGCCACACTGTTCCCGATCCAGGCCAGGATGCCATTGGCCCTCTTGGCTGCCAGGGCACACTGCAGGCTCATGTTCAGCCTACCATCGACCAGTACCCCCAGGTTTTTGGTAACATCTCACCCACTTTTAAGAGAGGTGTTGTAAGGAGTGAGGGCATGGAGACAGTTGGTGAGCATCTCCTGCTTACTCTGTCTTCTGCTGTAGGAAAAAATGGGCATCAAGTGAAATCTAATGGAGCAGGTTTGAAGCCAAGGTGATGGTCTGCTGCTGAAATCCCTGCGTCAGGATGCTGTGCGTGTAGAAGGTGATGGGGGTCCTAGGGGAGACTGGGGACAGCCACAGAGAAGGAATGCTGTTAGGGTTGCTACTGACTGAAATTATAGGTAGTTAAAGAAGCCCCTGCACTACAGAGGGTTTTGAGTGTGTTAGCTGAATTTTATTCTATGCTTGTCCTACTTTCATGCCCATGCTGCCATCACTGATTTTTCACTGATCAGAGAAGAGGTGCAGGGCTTTTGTCTGAATCATGTCTTACATTTGATAAAAACATCTTATAGCTCAGTATCAGACTTATCAAACTGTTCCAGTCAAAAAAACCCAAACAACCACAAACCAATGCCACCAACAAAACCCTCAAGTCCAAAGCAACCATAGCACCTTGAAGAAAAGAAGTTATACCTCAATGCTTCTCTGTGACGCTGCAGTCACAGAAGACTTTGCTTTGCCACTACAAAATCATTTAAATCTTTGCTTAAAAATCTGCCTACCTACTGTGGGGAGAGATACAGAGAGCTCACAGAGTCATAACTGTCTGTGGACAAACATCCACCTCTAAAGCTATTCTATTCTATTCTATTCTATTCTATTCTATTCTATTCTATTCTATTCTATTCTATTCTAAATCCTTGGGGCTGTAATACCTTGGTAATGTAGTTCCCTCTTCTCTCCTTGCACTGAGAGAAGGAGCTGATTTCTTTAGTTCAAAGAGAGCTCAGACATGTACAGAAAGCACTCTACAGAGCAGCACAGAAAGTGAATGTTACTTGATGACCTTACTGGGAAATACATTACCAAATCTGATGATGGGCCAAGAATTACAGTGTAAGTTCCCAGGAGAACACAGTGAGAAACCCAAAAAAGTCCCCAACTCAACAATAGACTCAGCAGAGTTCTTGTGATCCCCAAGGAGAAAAGGAGGAGCCATCACCAACAGTTTTAGTGGAGAGTTTTCCTACTGGCTTCATCCTGCACACCATGCAATTCTCCAGTTTGCCTCAGAGGAGCGAGTGGAAGAGGGTGAGCTTCTGCCTGTCATGCCAATGCAAAACAAATACACCCAAAATGGCACAGATGCAAGAAAATTACAGTCTGCTTCAAAGCAAGGGAAACAGTTTCAAAGAATTGCCTTCAAAGAATTGTGTGAATTTCTTCAGCCAGACATTATTTTCTCCACTTTGCACAGCTGGCAGATATTACTCCCTGTTTATTTAAAGCTCACAGATTTTTAGGGCAGCAAGTATGGAAACAAACAGGGAAAAGAGCTGCTGACACCTCATTTTTCTGTTGCCAGTTCAGGGATATCTAGAACTCTGGGGGGGAAAGTAGCATCTGGGGTCTGCTAACAATTTCAACATTCTATTAGCATAATCCCACAAAATAATTTCTCATGGAAAATGAAACTTTCACTAGGGTGGTAGTTTAAATGATGGTCTTTAAATGATGATGTGGGCGACTTCACATCACTCAGCAGTGAAGCAAACTTACAGACAACACCAATCTGGGGGCAGGTGTTGATCTGTTAGAGAATAGAAGGGCTCTGCAGAGGGACCTTGACAGGTTGGACAGATGGGCAGAGTCCAGCAGCATGAGATTGAACACATCCAAGTGCCAGGTTCTGCACATTGGCCACAGAAACCCCATGCAGTGCTACAGGCTGGGGTTAGAGTGGCTGGAGAGCGGCCAGGTGGAGAGGGACCTAGGGGTGCTGGTTGATGGTAGGCTGAACATAAGCCAGTGGAGTGCCCAGGTGGCCAACAAGGCCAATGGCATCCTGGCCTGCATCAGGAACAGTGTGGCCAGCAGGAGCAGGGAGGTCATTCTGCCCCTGTACACTGCACTGGTTAGGCCACACCTTGAGTCCTGTGTCCAGTTCTGGGCCCCTCAGTTTAGGAAGGATGTTGACTTGCTGGAACGTGTCCAGAGAAGGCCAATAAAGTTGGTGAGGGGTTTGAAACATAAGCCCTATGAGGAGAGGCTGAGGGAGCTAGGGGTGCTTAGCCTGGAGAAGAGGAGACTGAGGGGTGACCTTCTTGCTCTCTACAACTACCTGAAGAGAGGTTGTGGACAGGCAGAGTTTGGTCTCTTCTCCCAGGCAGCCAGCACCAGAACAAGAGGACACAGTCTCAGGCTGTGCCAGGGCAGGTTTAGACTGGATGTTAGGAAGAAGTTCTATACAGAGAGAGTGATTGCCCATTGGAATGGGCTGCCCAGGGAGGTGGTGGAGTCACCATTATTGGAGGTGTTTAGGAGGAGACTTGATGGGGTGCTTGGTGCCATGGTTTAGTTGTTTAGGTGGGTTGGATTGGTTGATGGGTTGGACACAATGATCTTGAAGGTCTCTTCCAACCTGGTCTGTTCTATTCTATTCTATTCTATTCTATTCTATTCTATTCTATTCTATTCTATTCTATTCTATTCTAAATCTATCTCCTCTTTGGCAGTTCAGCACTAATGAAAATCTTAAGAAAGACAGAAGGCTAATTTTGGCCTTTTTTCTTTCTTTTTGTTCTTTTTTTTTTTTCTTTTTTCCCCAATTGCCCCACCCTCTCCATTCCTGTCTGGTTGTTTCTATTATTTTATTTTTCTGTTTTGTGTGAAGAATGGGAAACTCTCCTGGCAGCAATCACCTTTACTAGTTGCAGCAATGCAGACCAGTACTGCAAAATGCAGTTCTTGAGGTTTTCTGCTCTCTATTGTAAGAGTATACAACAGAAATCATGGCACCAGAAAATGCAGGAAGTAGAGGTGCAGTTACAGCAGAATAAACACACCTTGAAGGTCATTGGCAGGTTGCCTGCTCCCTTTGGATCATTAATGCTCACTTGTATTACTTGCTGCCTGTTCAAGAAGGTGGAGCCCATCGTCCTGCCAAGCGTATCAAACTAGATCACCATATGCACTGGCATGACTGTGCTTGGTGAAAATCTTGTATGGGTAGCCACACAGCCTCTGTAACTGCAAGCTGGAGGCTTGTCCATTCTCCTGTTTCAAGCACTGGGATGTAAGTTCTGTCTTAGATTATGGGAAATGACTTCTTCTGCAGCTCCTCTCCTGCCCTGCTCCCAGCAGAAGCAGAGTCTGCGCTTGTCCACTTCTGAGATGTGTTTTTCTTTTCAGTTACACCATTAACAACACATAAATGCAAGCTATTGGTCTTGCTCAGGCATTTTCCTGCAAGCCCTCTCTGCACCAGTTCCCTGAAACTGATGGCCACCTGGCTAAGCTTTATTTCACTTAAAATGTGAGCCAGGGACAATTTCCCTCCATCTGTATACTGCAATCCAGCTTCTGAAGTCGTGAGTGCCTAGAAGTTTGGGGCTTACCTCACTAGGCCCTCCCCATACTTGAGAGAAGCAAACTGTGTAACTTCCATATACCCATATATGACAATTCTGCAGCCATTTCTACCCCTCCAAGTACCAAGCAGATGGGTTCTTTAGAAACAGTAAGAGGAGTTTCCAATTGCACAGGTGCCTGAGTGGAACAGGTGAAGCCCACCTGAAAAATAAGGGCTGGGTTTAGCTCCCTTCCTCCTACTTATTCTTTCCATGGTTGTATGCACAGCAGGAAGGAAAGGAGAGGTTGGAGAAAAGGTGAAGTTAATGATCAGGTATGCCCTTCACCTGCTGTCTAGTGAAACTGGTTTAGAACGGGAGATTGCTGGAGCTTGCCACAGCATTCAAAGTGTCCTGGCATGCTGGTTTTGGATACGCAGGCAGACCCTGATGAAGAAGTAAGTAGAAGAGCCTGAACAATATGGAAATGATTCATTTCTCATATACTGAACAGGCTTCTGGTAAGGGGAAGGCAGAATCATTTTCAGAGAGCTGAATCCTCAGGATGAAGGAGGAAAATGCCCTCAGGCCAGAAACAGACTGGCTTTCATTGCAGCCTTGCTTTCTGTTTCTCTAGTAACAAGTGTCAGAAAAGTTATTTGCTTATGTACAAGAATGGCCTGGTTTGATAAAGAGTTGCAACTCCCAGTACCCAGCTTAATGAGCTCCCAGAAAGAGAGTAGGCATTTCTTGTCTGCAGCCCTCTATCTTGCTTAGTTTGTCACTTGCATGCAGAATCACAATTCCTACTCAGATGGGAGAACCACAAAATTATTTTTTCCATTTCATCTAACAGTTGGATAGCCCTTGCACGATGTCAAAGGATGGATTTCTCCTATGTTGACCTTCCAAAGCAAATAGAATAGTTCTGTACCCATGTGCACAGTGCCTGCAGCTCAGGGTTCAAGTGAAAACCAGGATAAGTTTTTCCACTGTGAGAGTGATAGAGCACTGGAACAGGCTGCCCAGGGTGGTTGTGGAGTCTCCCTCTCTGGAGATATTCAAAACTCTCCTGGATGCATTCCTGTGTGATCTGGTATAGGTGATCCTGCTCTGGCAGGGGGTTGAACTAGATGATCTTTTGAGGTCCCTTCCAGCCCCTGAAATTCTGTGATTCTGCGATTCAAACCATAATAGTCATCCTGTGTGTTTGGGAGACAAAAGGAGGAGCTCATCCACATGGAGCCCTGTAGTATTAACATTTGCTCAGAGCTTCTGAGTACAAATATTTCATGGCTGCCACAAGCCCACTGGAAAAAAAAAAAAAAAAAAAAAAAGCTGCCCATGAGCAGAAAGGATCTTCTCTGGCAAAGACAGCAATCTGCTAAAGGGTTGCAGCAAAACACTTCAGATGCCCCGCACGCTTATAATTATAGCACCCTGGTCACCAAATGCAACCACCACAATGCACACTGTTAATGACTGCTTAATTAAAATCACCATGCATCTCCAACAACAAATAAAATGATGGCATTGCTCCCAGAACAACAGCTCTTCATGAAAAGTGATGAAGGCAGGCATTTCCTTTTGGAAAATCCCCTCATTAGCATTTTTGAAAGGGGACACAATGGAAAAAAAGCTTCAATGAGATGGTGAAATAAAATTATTTTGGGAAAAAGCTTGGTTGCTCTGATACCCCGTGGGGAAATTCCGACTTTGATGGAGCAGTCATCGCAATTTTGATTCAGCCCACATTTTATTTGCTATATCCTCCTTTCACTGAATGCTACCTGGTCACTGGAAGCAGTGTTTCAGGTCCAGCACAAGCTATGTGCATTTTTGACTGGGCCAGCACCATGAATCCTTCCTTCAAGATCACTGTTAATGACTCTGTAATTCCATGATTCTTCCTCCCAAGTCTGAACTGAACATCAGCGGAGACCAACAGTTGTTGTATCCCTTCAGTCACTGACAGGAATAAATACACACTTGTGTGCATTTACAATTTTATCAAAGGTGTCAGGTCTTTTAAATGGCTGCTGAGCAGTGTCTGGTGTTGTTAGAGTTGTAGTATATTTTCTGTGAGATGTGATAGTGAGTCAAACAGAACTTTCATGAATGCCAGATGCCCACCCCTTATTAACTCCACACCAGTATCATAGAATCATAGAATTGTTGGGTTGGAAAAGACTCCTAAAATCATCCAACCATCAAGCTAACATCACCAGGGCCATTAAACCATGTCCCAAAGTGCCATGTCCACAGACTTCTTGGACACCTCCAGGCATGGTGATCCCATCTCCTCCCTGGGCAGCCTGTTCCAATGCCTGACCACTCTTTAAATAAAGAAGCCTTTGCTTATATCCAACCTAAACCTCCCCTGGTAAAATTTCAGACCATTTCCTCTCATTTTGTCACCTGATACTAAGGAGATGACACCAACCTCCACCACCTTTCAGGTAGAGAGAAATGAGATCTCCCCTCAGGCTCCTCTTCTCCAGACTAAACAACCCCAGTCCCTGAGCTGCACCTCATAAGACTACTTGTCTTGACAGTTCAACAGCTTTGCTGCCATTCTCTGCCAACTCAATGTCTTCCAGAACTTCAAAGTTTTCATACCAACCCTGGAAATGCGTAAGAGCTTAGGACCATCTGATTCCTGTAATGAACTTCTCTGCAGCATCAGTTATTTCTGCAAAGTGCTCAGAAGACTGCACAGAACCCATGGTTAGCATAAATCATGAAAGAGATTTATCCAGTATTCTGGATAATCCTTAACACCAGTCAGAAATGACAGGCAGCTAAACTTCATTACACAGTGTCTTCTACATCTAACCTCTAAGATCCTACGTATAGCTTGCTGGTATTACAATACAATACAATACAATACAATACAATACAATACAATACAATACAATACAATACAATACACCAGGTTGGAAGAGACCTTCAAGATCATCGCGTCCAACCCATCAAACAATCCAACCCACCCAACAACTAGACCATACAGCCAAGCACCCCATCAAGTCTTCTCCTGAACACCTCCAGTGAAGGTGACTCCACCACCTCCACGGGTAGCTGATTCCAATGGGCAATCACTCTCTCCGTGTAGAACTTCTTCCTAACATCCAGCCTAAACCTGCCCTGGCGCAGCCTGAGACTGTGTCCTCTTGTTCTGGTGCTGGATGCCTGGGAGAAGAGACCAACCTCTGCCTGGCTACAACCTCCCTTCAGGTAGTTGTAGAGAGCAATAAGGTCACCCCTCAGTCTCCTCTTCTCCAGGCTAAGCAACCCCAGCTCCCTCAGCCTTTCCTCATAGGGCTTGTGTTCCAAACCCCTCACCAGCTTTGTTGCCCTTTTCTGGACACGTTCCAGCAAGTCAACATCCTTCCTAAACTGAGGGGCCCAGAACTGGACACAGGACTCAAGGTGTGGCCTAACCAGTGCAGTGTACAGGGGCACAATGACCTCCCTGCTCCTGCTGGCCACACTGTTCCTGATGCAAGCCAGGATGCCACTGGCCTTCCTGGCTGCCTGGGCACACTGCAGGCTCATGTTCAGCCTACAATCTACCAGCACCCCCAGGTCCCTCTCTGCCTGGCCACTCTCCAGCCACTCTGACCCCAGCCTGTAGCACTGCCTGGGGTTGTTGTGGCCAATGTGCAGAATCCGGCACTTGGATGTGTTAAATCTCATGCCATTGGACTCTGCCCATCTGTCCAGCCTGTCGAGGTCCCTCTGCAAAGCCTCTCTGCCCTCCAGCAAATCAGCTGCTGCCCTACTGCAGCCTGAGATAGATGGACAATTCAGTGTCTTCATCTAGCAAATAATTTTCCCCAAATTTTGGTTAAAAACATATTTTGGTTAAAGAGTGCTAAGCAGAATTCTAAGTTTTAATGCATAATAATATGTAGCAAGGTGTTCTCTGAGTTGTCTGTTGGTAGAAAATCAGCTCATTAACTCTCCCTGCTCTCGTGTTGCCACTAACTTGCTTTGGTTTAAATCCATGCTGCTCAATGCGCATCCTTTCACTGTTTGCTACTGAATAGGAGACAGACAGGGTTTGTTAGGTATGGGTTTAACCACATTTATGCAGCTCCAAAGAAAAGTACATGTCTCTTTTTAGACTTGTGCCCTATGTGCTCTTAAAGTACCTCTTCACACTGACAAACATGATGTTGTAAAGCTTGGGGAAACGTCTCTGATTGAAGCAAGATGCTGAATGCGCAGAGAAAGACCTAAAGATGGTTGATCTTGCCCTACAGGCAAGGCAGGTGCTGATTGCACCATTATGACAATCATTAAGGAATTTCTAACTCTTGCATTAAGGAATTAAAAATAAATCAGAAGTTTTAATGTCAAGGCATCCAAGATGAAGCTGTGATTCCTATGCTGGTTTCCCCCTAAGCAAGTGCCTGGTGAGCATCTCTCTGTGTTTTGGTTTGTTTGGGTTTTTTTGCCACATGGTCAGAACTTGGATTGAAATCAGCAAGACTTTGATTTCAGCAAAAATTCCCCCCCCTTTATCTAATTTAACTGCACATATGACAGACATCTTCACTTTAAGAAATGTATAATTCCCCAGGATACAGCATATTAAGAGGTAAGGAGATTGGAGGATTGGATTTTCTGCAGTGGAAAGGGAACAAACTGGTCTGGCTGGTCAACACAGAACAATGGCCAGTACCCATAGGGATGACACTGGCACTAATTCTGACACTTGAATCATTTCCAGCTTTTTGCTTGTTCTTTTCAAAGGAATAGCAGAAAAGACTCAAATGAGGAATTAACACATAGAGCTGTTTGTTTTGTTTTGTTTTGTTCTAATCCTTACAGTCTGGCTGGATTAGCCAATTATTTCAGAGTCTCAGTGCCACACATTTTTAGGGGGCTGCCTCCATTTGCTTGTGAATGTGGTAGCTTGCCTGCTGACAGTGAAGCTTTCAGTGCTGATCTGTATGGCACCATGCTGGAGGTCCTTGTGTCGCAAGGCTCCTCTGCTACTGAAAAGCAGTTCTTGTCATTTGCCAGATTAAGTTAATAGCTCAAACCTCTTTCTTTAAGCTTCTGCCTAATGTTAATCATGATCTGAGTATGTTCCTCATGCTCAGTGATGTCCTGACATTAAGTTGCAATTTCTGGCATGCTTTAAGTTCTGACTTCTTCATTCAAGAAGGAAAATATTTCTTTGTTTTACATCAAAAAGAAGAGGGAGAGAAACTTCTCTATAAGCACGGCACGGTGCAATCAAGAGCCTGAGACCTATCACCTTCCAGCTGCCAGTATCCTTTCAAACTGGCAATGCTAATGAGATTATATATCAGTTCACAAATCATAATTCTGGCTAAATTTCCCTCTCTTTCTGGAGAGACTTGGTTCATTTTGTTTTTTGAGCAGCCTTGAAAGCCTGAACCTTTTGTGAAGACTCACAGAGGTCTAAGAGGGTGGCAGGGCAACTCCTTGTTGAGTCCTGGACCCTGATGGGGCTACTGGACATGCCACCCCTGCTTCCTCTCCAGTTCATCAGGGAAGTCACATTGCCATAGAGAGCACATAGACCATAAATGGTGAATGTAGTTGTGACTGAGTGTGTCACATCTATGTGCTTGGCAAAAAACCCTCTGCTCAGTGTGTGATCTAGCTATGCTAAAAATCCCACTGAGCCTTGGCCTTGGCATCCTGCCGACACAGCACATAAAAGAACTGGCTTCATCTCCAACCAGCTTACTTCTGGAAAGCTTATTTAATCTGACAGGTGTAAGATCACATGTCTCAACAGTGAACCTTAGCAGTATGCAGGAGGTATTACTGCTATGTCACTCCTTTAGGTCAGGCATCCCAAACCCTTCTTCATGAAAAGGAACAGTTGGTACATTACACTATGGATTGCATAACAAATTAATTTGCCAACCTTCTCTCTGCACCATCAAATGCAGAGACCACCCTGGTCCTGACAATACAAATAGACCCCACAGCAGCTTCTCACCCCCAACATTTTGTCTTAAACAAAGACCAATGAGTAAGAATATGAAGCCTAGAACATGTGCCTGCTTCACTCTTCAGTGACAGGTTAGCTGCAGATCCTCAAGACAGGATGTCATGAATGCAGGTTACTCAGAGGCTCTAGGCAGGATGCAGAGGAGTGCACAGTGTCAGTCTGCTGCACTGATGGGGGGGTGACCTGAGTCACAGCAACAAGAAAACGCAATCTGGATCTGACTGCCTTGTTGTTTGGCTCCAGAGCCTTGATCCATTTACAAGTGGGCAATTTTCTGTTGTGGTGAGGAAAGTTCCAATCTCCTCCAGCAAACTGCCTGCATTTGTCTGTGATTTTCATCCCTGCTGTAAGGTGTGTCTGGGAATTCACAGTGTCAAGGTTATCCAAGTGACCTGTAAGACTGATGTGTGGTTTGTGAAGGTTTGTCTGAACAAGTGCTTGGGTTCTGTGGGAGTCTGAAACAACAAAGCCTGTAGAGTTTGGATGATTTTCACACCTGAAACACCTGACAGGTTTATAAAACTGTGAACCATTTGAATGGTTTATTAAACAGCAAACAGTGAGCAAACAGCCCCCAGTCACGCAGAATCAGAAGAAATTTCAGGGATGTGCATTGATTCCTGCTGCCTCCTGTCCACTTCCTGCAGCCAAAGCATCGTGGGCTCTACTCCTGATCCCAACAGGATGCCACATGAGTACTGTTTATCTGCTCCTGTGGAACTCCTATGTCTTTTCCCATTTCCTGAAGATCTCTGTGCAAATGATGTCTTGTTACTTTATAGCCTCCTCCTTCCATGGGGCATTTCTGTTAATTTTTCTTTTCTATTAGCCTGAAAATGCAGCAGCTCCTCCCAGAAAGCTGAAGGAGGGAGAGGATGCAACTGCAGATGTGTCTTCTCCCGAAAGTCACATTCTTTCTGTCATTATTCCATCCTGACATACAGGATGGTCTATTTTGCACACCTGAGCTTCCTCAAAGAAGGTGAGATCCTTCTCTGTGGCTGCCCCAGGAAGTTTATCACCCTTCCTTCAGGCTTTATCCTTTTAAAATGGGTAGCTTAGTCAATTCTAGGGATATAGGCAACATCTGCTTCTGTCTTCAACCTATTGCTCTGCACATCCCTGCAGAAGTCCCTGGTGATGCATCCATTTTCTTTCAGGTCTGTGTGAAATGTGTATTTGTCTTTACTTGTCTCCTGGTTTAAGGTGCAAAATAGAGCCTGTAGGAAAGCTGTGATATTTTATATGGTTTGTACATTCTAATCTCCTGCAGGACATTGTAGAATAAGTGGGGGTCTAATCTCCTAAGGTGGCTGGGCTGTTGAAGCCATAATGCAATAGAGCAGCAGGCTCCAAGAAGCATAACCCACCTCCTCTCACTGCAGCCCTTTCTTGGTCTGAAAGACATCCACAAGAGAGAGATTTGTGACCTCCTAAATGAAAAGACCTTAAAAAAAATAAATGCTCAAATGACTAAAGATGTTGCAAGATGCTGGCCCAGATAGAGGGAAAGTAACACAAAAGTTTAAATACTCTCATTACCTCATGTAAGGTAACACAATCACTGAATTTGACATGGTATTTGCTCCATGCCTGTACTAAATTAAATCATAGAATGATAGAATCATAGAATAGTCTAGGCTGGAAGGGACCTCCAAAGGTCATCCAGCCCAACCTCCCTGCAATCAGCAGGGACATCCCCAACTAGATCAGGCTGCCCAGGGACTTTTTAAGCCTCACCTTGAACATCTCCAGGGAAGATGGCTTCAACCACCACCCTGGGCAACCTGTTCCAGTGTTCCACTACCCTTATAGTAAAGAACTTGTTCCTACCATCCAAACTGTATCTGCTCTTCTCTAGTTTGAAGTCATTATCCCTTGTCCTGCCACTACAGGCCTTTGTAAACAGTCTCTCTCTCCATCCTTCTTGTAGGCCCCTTTCAGGTACTGCAAGGCTGCTATTAGGTCTCCCCTGGAGCCTCCTCTTCTCCAGGCTGTGAGCCTGTCCTCACAGCAGAGGTGCTCCAACCCCTTGATCAATCTTGTGGCCCTCCTCTGGACCCACTCTGCCAGGTCCATGTCGTTCCTATATTGAAGGCTCCAGACCTGTATGCAGTACTCCAGGTGAGCTCTCACCAGAGCAAAGTGGCAGAATCACCCTTCTGGATCTTCTGGCAATGCCTGTTTTAATGCAGCCTAGGATGTGATTTGCCTTCTGGGCTTCAAGCTCACACTGCCTGCTCATGTCCAGCTTCTCATCCATCAGCACCCCTAAGTCCTTTTCCTCAGGGCTGCTTTCTAACACCTCCTCCCCTTGCTGTATTGATAGTGAGGACTGTTCTGGCTCAGGTGCAGAACCTTGCACTTGCTCTTACCGAACCTCATGAGGTTCACTTGGGCCCAGCTCTCCATCCTGTCCAGGTCCCTCTGGATGACATCTCGTCCCACCATTGTGTGTAGTTCCTGCATTTAGCAGCATAGGAATAAATCTGGGGAGTAAAAAGCTATCTTTCTCTGTAAACTACTTTTAATGGGACCTGCCTTTGGTGGCCAGATTGCTCCACAGTTTCTTAGGCAATGCTGACTTTGCCTTACCAGTGCTAACTCTGCCATCTTAGGGAGCAGACACATGTGATTTCTGGACACATTACTGGCAAAACTCCTCAGAGGTATTGTAGTGTTCACATAGCCTCTCTCTCTCTCTCTGCCTCTCTCTTTTTTTTTTTAATCTGGAGCTACAGGAAGAAAGGAAAGAGGTAGAGGGGAGGACAACAGCTCCCCACCTACCTAATAGGGGACATATGCCAGAGTAAGGTGAGAATCAAAACTTGCATTTTTGTTTCAAACTAAGCTAAAACCAGCTTTGTTGAGAAACACTTAATGTTCTTAATCTCTTTTATGTTTTCACAAAAACTGCTGTATCTCCACTGAACTACTTACATCTTCCACACAAAGCTAATTACAGTTTGATGGCTGTGCCACTACCTGAGAAACTGGATCATTGCAGAACATGAAAAGGACAGAGTTGCTTTTCAGCAACCTTCAGGAGGGGTGTAAAATGAAATCTGTGGTTCACTAAGCAAAGATATGCCCAGTACGTTTCCAGAGATGACAAGAGAGTCTGGTAAGAAAGCTGAGTATTTATTTCCAGGTACAGAAGAGAAAATGAAATATCCCCCTCCTCTGGGCATTAACACTTGTGTGATACAGGATCTGTCACAATGAAGGAATCTGAGGGAGGTTTTTCATGGAGGTCTGAATGCTAATGGATCACTTGCCTTGAATGATGATCATTCAAGGTCCCTTCCAAAACCTAATGTTCTGTGATTCTCTGATAAAGGGGTAGTTGTTTCTGCCTGGCACCATTAAGTTTTGACAGGAACAGTCTCACAGCCAGACCTGAACACCATGCACAGTGCACCAGAATAAACTTTGCAGATGGATCAAAACCTGGCTACAAAGAAAAGAGGGCACAGAACTAAGTTCTTACAGCAAACTGTTTTGCCTGACAGAGCAAGCACGTTGCCACTAAAATCAGATCATGGCGAGACTGCTAGTAGAGATGCTACTGAACTGCAAGCCTGAAATGCTGAGATTTTCCTAGGGATCCCTCCATTCAAGCAAGGAATTATTTACAGAAGTGCTCCAGCAAGAGATAGTTTATGATGAGTTCACTGCCAAGCAGGCAGCACTGTAAAGTGAATGATGCAGCCCGAAGGCAAGGTGCTAGTGATCAGTTCAAGCCACTCTTTCTGTGCTCTCTAAAGTCTCCTGAAAATCAAATATACAAAACACCCTATTGCCAGGAAGGGATGAGGAATTGGATACCCATGTCCCATTTTTCCCAACAGCTTCCAAGCTGGACACCCACAAGCATGGATAGGGGATAGGGTGTGCTGGTAAAAATCCCTGTTATCACAAACACTTTCATAATATTCATGTCTGAAGTGGCAACATTACTACACTCCACTAGAGGAGAAAGCATTTCATCTGCAGGTATCCACAATTTCTCAGACTGGGCTTGGTGGGAATTAAAAAGACCTAACCCTCTGCAACCCTCCAAATAACCCAAACTCAAGCCTTCTTTCATACAGCTGTTGCTAGTGAAAACAAAACCCAAATCATCACATTCACCTGACTAATGTTATGTAGAGCAAAATGCAAGTTGTAATGTAGGTTAGTTCCTACCTATCACCTGACAGGAGAGCCTGGAGTTTTGAGTTTACTTTTGCCAGGTGGTAGAAGAACTGTGATCATCACAGTATCTCAGAGCTCTTTTTAGGTATCTCTACAATACCCATAGCTCATACTTCTGCTCTATGGAAAAACCCAGTAACAAATAAACCTCTTTGTGCTCACCCCTCTGATAAGCAAAATCACTCAAAACTATCACTGACCACTATGGAGTATAGCACTTCTGTTTAAAGAAGGAAAAAAATACAAATCCCAGAACAGAAGGTTCATATCATAGATGGAAGATTTTCAGCCAAAGGTTAGGAAACCAGTTCTCTTCCCCTAGATGCTTTCAGGCCAGAGACCTGTGCTCTGCTGTATTCTGGTATCAGTTCAGCAACACCACTGAAAAGACTAAGACCTTTCCTAGAGTATCTGTTAGTTTCCCAGCAGTTTTATACAACCACACCTGCTTCTTTATGTGACCTCTTCCTCCAGATCATGTTAAGCATGGTTCTCACAGTCCCTTTTTCTTGTGAAATGAAGGTAATTATTTAGCCTAAACTCTGCAGAGCACATACCCAGTCAAGCACATAACAACTATAACAAATTTGTGGAAGAGTTACAGGTAGCTGGAACACAAAAGAATCTTGGTTGCCACCCACAGAGTGTATAGCTTGCTCCCTGTCATCTACCCTTTTTCTTCAGGGTCTTCTACCTCAGTGGCAGAAAGCCAGAGGAGAATTCAGAGCTATATAACACTTTTTTTATTACTGGCTCCTTTGCTTAAATCTTCCAGGCAAGAATTACAGGAGGAAATTGTGGCACAGCACCTGGTAGCAACTGCTGGACCTCATGTCACTTCCCTGCAGTAGGAGTATGCCCCATAGCACAACTGGTCCTTTAGCTGTAGATGATACCTTGCCAATCTGCTGTGACATTAAAGGTAAGGAAAAAGGCTCAAGGAGTCTCTACTGTTTTGTGCAAGCTTTTCATGCCATGGGAAGTTGCACAAGGTGAGAAGGTGCTGGGAGCTGTGCTGAACTCTTTCCATCACACAGCAGTATTGCTGGAGAAAAATACTCTGAGAAATATCTCAACTGTGTGGAGAATTTTAACTCTGATGAGGAATCAGTGGGACTACCCGAGCTCCTACAACAGGAAACCTAAGGGAAATTCTGATTCCTGGAGCCATGATTTCTTTTCTGGCCTGCCTTTGGACCTGCACAATGCTATGCTGTTCAATACAATAATACAATACAATACAATACACCAGGTTGGAAGAGACCTTCAAGATCATGGTGTCCAACCCATCAACCAATCCAACCCACCCAACAACTAAACTATGCAGCCAAGCACCCCATCAAGTCTTCTGAACACCTCCAATGAAGGTGACTCCACCACCTCCATGGGTAGCTGATTCCAATGGGCAATCACTCCCTCCGTGTAGAACTTCTTCCTAACATCCATCCTAAACCTGCCCTGGCGCAGCCTGAGACTGTGTCCTCTTGTTCTGGTGCTGGCTGCCTGGGAGAAGAGGCCAACCTCTGCCTGGCTACAACCTCCCTTCAGGTAGTTCCTTGCAGGTAAGGCTGTGTTTCACCCTTAACAAATGTAATAGATGCATAAAAGCAGCAAGCATAATTTCTTCTGATTCCCTCCTCACATTTATTCTTTAGGAGCCAATATAGTTAACTGGGTTGGAGTATTAAATAATGATCAATAAAGTCTGCTTCCTGCTGTTAGTTTAGCACTTCCACTATTTTTAGTATTCTTCTGAGAACTAGAAATATGTTTTGATAAAGATACCATCTTCTAGGCAAGGACACAAACAGTGAATCAGTCTATTCATATTAATGTCATGAGAATCATCACATCCAAGCCAGCATAGGGCAAAGGTCTCTGCAATGCATGTTTTCTGTTTGTTACCAACAATTTACTCTGTGGGAGGTAATAAAGGGATCAGGCTAGACTCTGAGACCGTGTGCATCCACACTTTAATCCCATTGCCAGAGTTTATGCCTCAGGTCTGTACTTTAATGGAAGATGACTGTTTTCCTGCAGCTAGATATGGTCAGAGCTGGGTAGTCTATAGATCATGCAGATCACATTCCTCCTGGAAGGCATTTTGTGAGCTGAAATTTTCAGCAGCAGTCTTGGAGACTGACTCAAAATTTCCGGATGCAAAAAAATCTTGTTCTTTCTCTGCTCAGCATAGTAGATGCCTATTTTGCATTGTCTTTTGTGTTCAGGGTCCTTTACCTTATGTAAACCATAAGACAGGGGGATATAAAAGCACTTTCAAGAGAAAAACCTGCATGGGCAAAAAAAAAAAGACTGGCAAATACAATTGGATTACAAGCATATTTATCCTGAATGTAACCCTCCTCCCTAGTCTTGACAGAACATGCTGATTTCATAAAAGTTACTAGTGGAAGAAAAATTATCATGGAGGGACACACACCATCCTTGAAGAAGAGCATTTAAGAACAGCAAATGAAGAAATGACCAAGACAAGGCAAGTTTCACAGCACTTGTCAGTTTTCACAGAATCACAAAATGATAGGGGCCAGAAGGATCTCTGGAGATCTAGTCCAGCTTCCCTGATAAAGCAGGATTGCCTAGAGCAGGTTGCAGAGGAACATGTCTCAAGGGTTAAAGAAAGCATTCCCCCTTGCTGATGAGCAACAGTGGGGAACTTGTGTATCAATGGATGAGGAGAAGGCTGAGATTCTCAACAACTTTTTTTGCCTTAGTCTTCACTGGCAAGCCCTCTCCTCATTGCTCTCGTGGTGATGGACCACAAGTTGGAGACCAGGGTTACATGATTCCTCCCACTGCAAGTGAAGACAAGGTGCATGATCATCTGAGGAACCTGAAGATATACAGGTCTATGGGACCTGATGAAATGCATCCAAGAGTCTGGAGGGAACTGGTTGATGTGGTTGCCAGGCTACTCTCCATGATATTTGAGAAGTCCTGGCAGTAAGGTGAGGTCTCTGGGGACTGGAAGAAAGGAAACATCACACCTAATTTTAAGAAGGGCAGAAAGGAGGATCCTGAGAACTACAGACCTGACAGCCTCGCCTCTGTGCCTGGGAATATCATGGAACAGATCCTCCTAGATGCCATGCTAAGGCACATGGAGGACAGGGAGGTGATTCAAGACATGGCTTTACTAGAGACAGGTCCTGCCTGACCAACTTAGTTGCTTTCTATGACAAAGTGATTATGTCAGTAGATAAGGGAGGACCTATGGGTGTGTTCTGCCTGGACTTCTGCAAGGCCTTTGACATGGTCCCCCACAGCATCCTGCTTGCCAAGTTGGAGAGAAAAAGATTTGCCAGGTGGACTGTTCAGTGGATAAGGAATTGGCTGGATGGTCACATCCAGAGGGTGGTGCTCAATGGCTTGAAGTCCAGATGGAGACCAATGACCAGTGTCCCTCAGGGGTCTGTTCTGGGACATGTACTGTTTAATATTTTTATGAGTGAGATCAAGAGCATCATTGGCAAGTTTGCAGATGACAGCAAGCTCAGTGGTGTTGTCTATACACCAAAGGGATGAGATATCATCCAGAGGGACCTGGCCAGGATGGAGAGCTGGGCCCAGGTGAACCTCATGAGGTTCAGTAAGAGCAAGTGCAAGGTTCTGCATCTGAGACAGAAAAATCTTCACTATCAATACAGACTAGGGGAGGAGGTGTTAGAAAGCAGCCAAGTGGAGAAGGATTTTAGGGTGCTGATGGATGAGAAGCTGGACATGAGCAGACAGTATGAGCTTGCAGACCAGAAGGCAAATCATATCATGGGCTACACCAAAAGATGTGTGGCCAGCAGAAACAGGTGATTCTGCCAATTTGCTCTGGTGAGAGCTCACCTGGAGTATTGTGTACAAGTCTGGAGCCTTCAATATAGGAAAGACATGGACCTGGTGGAGTGGGTCCAGAGGAGAGCCACAAGATTGATCAAGGGGTTGGAGCACCTCTGCTGTGAGGACAGGTGGAGGGATCTCGGGTTGTTCAGCCTGGAGAAGAGGAGGCTCCAGGGAGACCTAATAGCAGCCTTCAGGTACCTGAAAGGAGGACTGCAAGAAATATGGAGAGAGACTGTGTGCAAGAGCCTGCAGTGGCAGGACAAGGGACAATGGCTTCAAACTAGAGAAGGGCAGATTTACAATGGCTATCAGGCAGAAGTTCTTTACTATGAGGGTAGTGGAAACACGGGAACAGGTTGCCCAGGGAGATCTTTGAGGCCCCTTCCCTGGAGATATTCAAGGTAAGACTCAGTGAGGCCCTGGGCAGCCTGATCTAGTCAGGGATGTCCGTGCTGACTGCAGGGAGGTTGGACTGGATGATTTTGGAGGTCCCTTCCAGCCTGGACCATTCTATGATTCTATGTCCAGGTGGGTTTTGAAAGTCTCCAGAGAAGGAGATTCCACAGCTTCTCTGTGCAGCCTGTTCCAGTGCTCTATCACCTTTAAAGAAGCTTTTTCTTATGTTTAAGTGAAACTTTCTGTGTTCTATTGCCCCTTGTCTTATCACTAAGGCCCACAGTACAATTCCTTTACTTGCAGTTTACTTCTTTGTTAATATTTGTCTAAGTAATGCAGCTCTTACCAATAGTTCTCATATGTAGCCCGAAGTTTACTACTTCCTTTTCCCTTCTCTTGCTTGTTTGTTTGTTTTCCAATGGTATCAGCTAGCCCAATAAAGTTTTTCTTAATTCCTTCTGACATGTGGATATATGTGTCCATTTTCCTGAACCTATCTACACAGATGCTGCCAGGAAAAGTCCTTTTTCTAAACTGAAGAATTATTGTCCACCTATAACAGACCAGAGTACCAACATTTTTTTTTAATATGAGTAGAATTACTCCCTGATAATCTACTTTAAATGCTGAGAAAAATGACTAAAAGTCTGCCACATAAGGCAGCTATGCTGACTTCTGAGCTCCCACCTTTGTTCACAGAGCACCAAACTGTAACCCAACACAGCCAAGGACTGAATCCCTTTTTACAAATCCTCATAGTGCTTAAAATAATAATTAAAGAAGGAACTCTCAAAAATTCAAGACTTTCACATTTCCAATTAGGTATTTTCAGCATGGCCTTATGTTGACTGAAAATGCAATGTATGTGTTCCCCAGGACACTGAAGTACCCTGTGGCATTTTTTATGGGCCACAGGATAGCACTGGCATCTGAAATATCAATGCCATCCCAGCATTTTTTGGCCAAGAATACAGCCTTGGCTCTTAGAGAAACACTCAAACAACAGCTCCTTGGCAGCCGGCAATGTTAGTTCCATCTCTGCCAAACTTGCACAGGTCATAGGAAAAGTGACTTCAACTATAGCAAAATATGTAATGTTGTTTTCCATAGCTGCACACCAGGGTTTTGGGCTGCACAAAATCTCTTTTGGGATTTGTGGCCATAATGCTGTACTTGAAAAGTCATTTAAGAAAACAATTAATTCTGCTGTCTGGTGGGTGGATGCAACTCCTTCTGCATTGGGTTAGGAGAGCTTGGAATAAATGAAAGACACATGTTGCTATCTTCTTTTGATCCGTGTGTTAGAAATGGCCCACCTGCTCAAACCCTGTGGTTTGGAATGTGGGGGAAATTACACTGGAGTAAAGTGAGAGAACAGCCTGCTTCAACTGGTGGTGTTGCTCCAGCAAACCTTCTCACTAGCATTTGAAGAACCGGGCTCTACCCTTTTAATTTCATCACCTTGCCTTAGAAAAGAGGCTTGTTGTCTGACTCAGCTTTGTCCTTGATTTAGGGATAAAATAGGCAATGTGTATTTTATTTTTTTTTCTCCTGCAGCACTGGAGACATCCTTACATGCTAGAACTGGGACATCTCTCTTCAGTGACCAATTCATCATCTCTAGGTGGCTGGTGGAAAACCAAATTTGTGAGCAGAGTCTGTGGAGCAGTCATAACTGACTGGCAAACTCACTTCATTACTTCAACAGATCAGGGTCTCTGCCAAGCACTTGAAGCTCTGGGAGAAATCCATTCTTTCCAATGAATGCAGCCAGGGCAGCAACATACCACCCTTATTTACCCACTCAACAGGAGTCATTCTTCCCTCTGCTTCATATGACAAACAGGGAAAGCTGCCTTACATGTAATGTTCTGAGGATAGATGCTAAGTCCTATCAAATGCCACATTTCAAAGTGTGAGTGTCTTGCAGCAACTCCTTTTTCTGTAAAGAACCAAAAGTAGGGGGAGAAAGAGTGGCAGGAAGGCTGAAAGAAAGGATGGTAAATAACAGTTGAAGCAGACAAAAGGACTCTGTTTCTAAGGGCAAATGAACCACAGCTGGTTTACAGCTGCCCTGTATTCCCATAGAAGGTAGGGCACTGGAGAAATGTAGTAATGCTTTCATTACCCTCAGGGTGGTACAACAGACTGGATGGAGGGCTGTCCTGCAGAAGGCAGTAGGCAGACTGCTGCTTTGCTTTCAAGGGATATACAGATCAAGGGCTTGAAGGAACACCCCACAAACTGATTTTGAGGCCTGACCCTAAGTATTTCAGGCAGGAATTTGCAGGTAAAGATCAGGATCTTAAGCCTGCTGCTAAACAAGCTGGAACTAATGGCATGCTTCCCCTTGACTTCGTCAGGCTTGAGCCCAGTCTTACTGTCATTTTCTTATGCTCATATCAGTAAAGCCTGTCTCTCTAGTTTTTTTTTTTTTTTTTTTTTTTTTTTTTTTTTTTTTCTTTTCTTTTCTTTTTTCCCCATGTCCTTTCCTTCCCACCTGATAAATAATTACAGAATCACAGAATGTTAGAGGCTGGAAGGGACATCCAGAGATTATTGAGTCCAACCCCCCTGCCAAAAGCAGGATCACCTAGGGAAGTCCACAAAGGAACGCATCCAGGTGGGTTTTGAAAGTCTACAGAGGAGACCCCACAACCTCCCTGGACATCCTGTTCCAGTGCTCCATCACCCTGATTGCAAAGAAGTTTCTCCTCATGCTGAGTTGAAACCTTCTATGTTCCAGTTTGTACCCATTGTTCCTTGTGCTATTACTGTGCAGCACCGAAAAGAGCTTGGCCCCCTCCACTGGACACCCACTCCTCAGGTATTTACACACATTGATGAGATCTCCTCTCAGTCTTATCAAGACTAAACAGCCCCAGGTCTCTCAGTCTCTCTTCATAGGGAAGATGCTCAATCATCCTCGTGGCTCTCTGTCAGACTCTCTCCAGCAGGTCTCTGTCTCTCTTGAATCGGGGAGCCCAAAACTGGCCACAGCATTCCAGGTCTGGTCTCACATGGACAGAGTAGAGGGGCAGAGGAACCTCCCTAGGCCTGTTGGACACACTTTCCTTGATGCACCCCAGGATACCATCGGCCCTCTTGGCCACAAGGACCCATTATTGTTTCATGGAGAACTTGCTGTCCACCAGGACAGTTCTTTCTCCATGGAGCTGCTCTCCAGCAGGGCAACCCCTAACCTGGAGTGGTGCCTGTTTTTATTACTCCCCAGATGCAGGCCCTGCACTTGTCCTTATTGAACTTCATGAGGTTTGCCTTCACCCAGTTCTCCAGCCTGTCCCTGTCTCATTGGATGACAGCACAGCCATGACTCCCCTGCAGTCTGCACAGTGATTTCATCCTCATCCTTTTCTCTCTCTCTTTTCTTGGCCCACACATTCATGTCAGTGCCTCTGTCATTTCCTCCTCCCTATAATTATAATCAGAATTCTCTGGGATGAGATGTGGTGATTAAGTGTTCAAAAGCTTTTAACAATAAACACCCTGTTGTTTGTCTGCCCCACTTAGGGAAGCTCTTGCAAATTTCTGTGAGTCCCACTGGTCTCCCTGAGCTAGGTGTCTAGCTGCTGCTCAAAATGGGGCCATGGTCTATAAACTGCAGTGGCACCAATTCTGAATGCAAACTTCTTGTGCACATGTTTTCTTGCCTGAAATGACAGACAAAAAATGGTAATATTTACTGAAGTGTAACTACTTCTGAGACACAAAAATCATTGCTTCTGCAACAGAAGCAGCAGAAGATTCTGAACTTTTGCATCAGGAGCCCAGGAAGTCTGGAGGCTCCTCCTTTGAGCTATTTAGACTTTACCACTATTTTTGATGTAACACAGTAGTCTCTCTCTAACTGGCCTCACATAACACAAACTCTAATAGCTATAAAAAGCTTTTAAAAGTGAGGCTACAAAACTCAAGAATGTGATTTTCCCTCCCACCAGGAGTACATCATGAGCCACTCCAAGTGCAGATGTCAACAGCTCCTTTGTTACATTCCTCCCAAGTAGACTCAAAGCTGGGAAAAGTCAAAAGCACCAACTTCCTCTAAAGTTGTGCAAGAGCCTTTGAGGTTTTGCTCTTACCAGCCTCCTTTTGCAAACTGTTTATTCCAAATAACATTCTTCCCCCACATTAAGATCAATCAGGGGTTTCCTTAAAGCAATTGAGCCGTTGCTTTCTCTGCTGGGAGGGCTTGGAGGCAGACACCACTCTGGGATGGCTGTCATGGGCATGCGCTGCAGACAGGGCGCAAACTCAAAGTCTAACTCAGAACATTGTAGCGCCAGGGGAAGCTCCTGTTTGACTCCAAAGGTAAACAACTGATTTCTGGTCATTTCTGAAGGCAGGATAGCCGTCTCTATGCCCCACTAAGCTCATTAGCCAAATATTTGGTTTATCTTTCAACAGGAAGAAGTTATACATGTGCTAGTAAGTTACATACTTAGAAGATGACCTCAAAGGCTTTCTCCTCTGTATCTTTCACACTGCTGTTGCTGTGTGTGTAGCCCTACATGTGATAGCAAAACTCTGCAGGTTAGCAAAACTCCTAACCTTGTGATTCCACCACAGACAGTTTTGGAGACGTCCCTGAAAACAGACATTTTAAACTAAATTTATTGATTCTGGAATAATAATGAAAACCACTCCTATTTCACAGTATCACAGTATCACTAAGGTTGGAAGAGACCTCAAAGATCATTGAGTCCAACCTGTCACCACAGACCCCATGACTAGACCATGGTACCAAGTGCCACGTCCAATCCCCTCTTGAACACCTCAGTTGCTTCACAAATGAAAACATATAATGAGACTTTCTAAGCTTAATTTCTCTGTGGTTAGGAATTTAACTTACACAGAGCTGGAGGTTTCTGCATGAGGGGGTGCATGGATAATATAGATAGTGACATTACAGATAGTCATGTGGAAGCATAAATGCTTGAACTACCCTGTAGGCTGACAAACCCAACAATTTTTGCAGCAAGAACATGTAAAGATGCTGTCTAACACCTACCTGTGTCTGAAACACTTTTCCCTGCCAGTAAAATCTTCTTTTGCTACTCACCCTAAGCCCCAGATCTTAAAAAATGGCAAGAAATCAGTGAAGCTACTGCAAAGATGGGGTATTTTTTCATCTTCTGTATCAAGCTGCCTCCACTTGTTCATCTTTGCAAATAATTTCCAGCCATCAAACAAAACACAAGTCTGTGGAACATCATCTTCTGTTTTCCAGATGTTCCCAGTCAAACCAACACTTAAATCTGTCTTTTCTCTTGCTAAGCTTTGTTATTTAGGGGAGTCTTGATGGGTCCTCCACTTTATGTTGCATAAGGTACTCATGAAGAGGGATGGTTGATGTGTCTTTTAGCAATCATTTGAACTCCATTTTATGAGCAGAAATACTGATATCATTACCAAAGCATCAAAAGAAAATACTTCTTCACTTTATAGTTACCAAGTATGTCATGTCTCTTTACCCTTTTAACTTGTTATCAGGAACAAATGTTATCTATTAAAGTAATATTTATTAGAAATTTTCATAAAGGTCCATGCAATAAATGCAGAACATTCCAGATGTATTTTGCACCTAACTGATATGCCTGGGGACTTCAGTTCTCACCTTTTAGAGCATCAGCCACTAAGGAGCTCTGCTTCATTATAAATGACGGCACAAATCTGCTTTCCAAAGGACTCCAATGTTGCAGGAAATTACTGCTCTCCAGCTGCTTGTAACTGCCTTCTTGCCAGAAGCTACACTGCTCTGCAGTAAACTTTCTGCTCTGAAGCATCTGCTTCAGTACAAAGCCAGCCACACTGGTTTAAATGGAGGAAACAGGTTTTCTGCTCCACCAACTGTGGAGCCTCTAACGAAACACGGTTCAGCATCTGGCTGTTACACCTCCTTAGGGCAGCACCTAGGTGCAGAGCACCTGTCTGTATGCCTCTGCTCCTATGGTCTGAGTTGTATTTTCCTAACAGGGCCTAATAGATGAGGAATTCTTGAAAACGCTGATCCTAATCCGATCCTACTCTCTGTGCTCAGCCAAACATGCTGCTTGTCCCACCACTTCTGTATGAGAATTTTCTACATTTTGGTTCAGCAACAAAGACCTTAAAACTCTGTACAAAGTGGTTTTTTTCTAATTATTGTTGGTTTTGAAAAGTATTAACTCTTCTTCAGCACACTGTGAACACAGAGTGTGTGATTTTCCACCAGTATCTAAGGAATTAAGGAGACTCCTTTATGTCTTATGTATATTCTGTCGGTGGTACCACTCTCCAGTGTACAAAATGGGGTTTTTGTCTCTCCTGGAGGAGATCTGCTACAGCAGATCTGCAAAACACACTGGCCTGTGATTGACATGCAACCCACAAAATCAATTCCATGTTTTATCACAAGGTAGAGAAGAGCAGTCAATTATGAGATCATCTTATAAGATGGACTGACAGCAAAGAGCTATTACTGACTACACAGTGTGACTCAAGCAGGAAATAAACTCTGCATTTTTACTTTTAAGCTATTCATATAATCATAGAATGGCAGAGGTTGCAAGGGACCTCTGGGGATCAGGTAGTCCAACCCTCCTGATGGAGCAGGATCACCTAGGGCAGGCCACACAGGAGCATGTCCAGGCAGGTCTTGAAAGTCTTCAGAGAAGGAGACTCCACAACTTCTCTGGGCAGCCTGTTCCAGTGCTCTGGCACCCTCACAGTAAAAAGCTTTCTCTTTAACTTCAAGCGATACCTCCTGTGTTCTAGTTTGTACCCACTGCTCCTTGACCTATCACTGTCCACCACTGAAAACAGCTCATCTCCTTTCTCATGGCCTCCACCTTTTAGATATTTATGTGCATAGATAAGATCCACTTTCAGTCTTACCTCTTCCAAACTAGAGTCCCAGGTCTCTCAACCTCTCCTCTTAACAGAGATGCTCTCCTCTTAACAGAGATGCTCCCCTCATCATCCATGTGGCTCTCTGTTGGTCTTTCTCTAGTAGTTCCCTGTCCTTCCTGAACTGGGAAGGGCAGAACTGGAAACAACACTCCAGGGTGGCTCTACCAGGGCAAAGTACAGGGGCAGGAAAACACCGTTCAACCTACTGGACACACTCTTCCTAATGCACCCTGGAACATCATTGGCCTTCTTCGCCAGAAGGACACGTTGGTGGCTCATGGTGAACTTCTTGTCCACCAGCACTCCCAGGTCCTGCTTTCCAGCAGGTCAACCCCATGCCTGTACTGGTGCATGGGGTTATTCCTCCCAAAGTGCAGGCCTCTACACTGTTGTAATATGGGTGTAGGTGTTCCATCACCACAGAGCACAGCTTCCAGGCCAAGATTAGCAGGCGAAGACATTTATTACATTACACAGTAAAGTTATACACTGTATCAGAAGGCACATGTGTCACATCTTAATTGGTTATTTTCTACTGGCATGCCTGTAATTAAGGCATACAACAGGTTAAAATAACAAAATAATATTCTAACACATCCAACCAAATTCTGCCAAGTTTCTCCCTTCAGTTACAAGATGTTTACATTCTTTTCTAAGTCAGAGACCAAACATAGCAGTTCCAAAGCTATCCCAAAACAACCCTTCTCCTACAGTACACTTGACATTCTTGAACTTCATGAGGTTCCCCTCTGCCCAACTCTGCAGCCTGTCCAGGTCTCACTGAATGGCAGCACAGCCTTCTGATATGTCAGCTGCTCCTTAGCAAGCTTGCTGAGAATAACCTCTGTTCCTTCATCTGGGTAGTTGATGAAGATGTTGAGCAAACCTGGACCCAGCCCTGACCCCTGGCAAACACTACAAGCCACAGTCCTCCAGCTAGACCCTACACTGTTGATCATAGCCCTCTGTGCTCTGTCATTCTGCCAGTTCTCAATCCACCTCACAGTTCAACCTGCCTGATATCTGCTGGGATCACAACATAGCAGAGAGGAGGCAGTCTAGGAGGTTCTTAGAGTGCATGGAGGACAGCTTCTTATCCCAGGTGCTGCGTGAGCCTACCAGGGGTAAGGCTATGCTTGACCTCCTCTTCACCAACAGGGAAGGGCTGGTGGGTGATGTGGTGGTCGGAGGGTGTTTAGGCACCAGTGACCATGAGATAATTGAGTTTTCAGTATTCAGCCAAGCCAAGAGGGGGAGCAAGAAGACCTCCACTCTGGACTTCCGGAGGGCGGACTTCAGGCTACTCAAGGAACTAACTCAGAAGGTTCCTTGGGAAACAGCCCTTAAAAACAAAGGGGTCCAGGAGAGCTGGACCTACTTCAAGAAAGAACTCTTGAAGGCGCAGGAACAGGCTGTGCCGGTGTGCCGGAAGATGAGCCGCCGGGGCAGACGGCCAGCCTGGATGGGTAATGAACTTCTAAAGGAACTAAGGGAAAAAAAGAGGGTGTATTATCTTTGGAAAAAAGGGGAGGCAACCCATGGAATGTTTAGGGATGTTGCTAGGTCTTGTAGGAAGAAAATTAGGGAGGCAAAAGCACATTTGGAGCTCAGACTGGCCTCTGCTGTGAAGGACAACAAAAAGTCCTTCTATAAATATATTAATAGCAAGAGGAAGGGCAAGGAGAAGCTCCACTCCTTGGTGGGCATGGAGGGGAATATTGTAACAAAGGATGAGGAAAAGGCAGAGGTGCTTAACACCTTCTTTACCTCAATTTTTACTAGCAGGACAGAACGGCTTCCAGACAGCTGGCCTGCAGAGCTGGCAGAAGGAGCCAGGGAGCAGCATAGTTTTCCCCTGTTCCAGGATGGGAGAGTTAGAGATCTTCTCAGCCGCTTGGACCCCCACAAGTCCATGGGACCGGATGGGATCCATCCTAGGGTGCTGAGGGAGCTGGCGGATGAGCTGTCCAGGCCGCTCTCCATCATTTTTCAGCAGTCCTGGCTCACTGGAGAGGTCCCAGAAGACTGGAAGCTGGCCAACGTGGTGCCCATCCATAAGAAGGGCCAGTTGGAAGAGCCGGGGAATTATAGGCCTGTCAGCCTGACCTCAGTGCCAGGCAAGATTATGGAGCAGGTCATCTTGTGTGCGATCGCACAGCACTTACAGGATGACCAGGGGCTCAGGCCTAGCCAGCATGGATTTAGGAGGGGCAGGTCCTGCCTGACCAACCTCATCTCCTTCTATGATCAGGTGACCCGCCTGGTGGATGCGGGGAGGCCTGTGGATGTGGTCTACCTGGACCTCAGCAAGGCCTTTGACACCGTCCCCCACAGCAAACTCCTGGCCAAGCTGGCAGCCCATGGCTTGGACAGGAGCACACTGCGTTGGGTTAGGAACTGGCTGGAGGGCCGAGCCCAGAGAGTGGTGGTGAATGGTGCCACATCCAGCTGGCGGCCTGTCACTAGTGGTGTGCCCCAGGGATCAGTGCTGGGCCCCATGCTTTTCAACATCTTTATTGATGATCTGGATGAGGGCATTGAGTCCATCATCAGTAAATTTGCAGATGACACCAAGCTGGGGGCAGGAGTTGATCTGCTGGAGGGCAGAGAGGCTTTGCAGAGAGACCTCGACAGGCTGGACAGATGGGCAGAGTCCAATGGCATGAGATTTAACACATCCAAGTGCCGGGTTCTGCACATTGGCCACAACAACCCCAGGCAGCGCTACAGGCTGGGGTCAGAGTGGCTGGAGAGCGGCCAGGCTGAGAGGGACCTGGGGGTACTGGTTGATTGTAGGCTGAACATGAGCCAGCAGTGTGCCCAGGCAGCCAAGAGGGCCAACCGCATCCTGGCCTGCATTAGGAATAGTGTGGCCAGCAGGAGCAGGGAGGTCATTGTGCCCCTGTACTCTGCTCTGGTTAGGCCGCACCTTGAGTACTGTGTCCAGTTCTGGGCCCCTCAGTTTAAGAAGGACATCGAGAGACTTGAACGTGTCCAGAGAAGGGCAACAAGGCTGGTGAGAGGCCTTGAGCACAAGCCCTATGAGGAGAGGCTGAGGGAGATGGGGCTGTTTAGCCTGGAGAAGAGGAGGCTCAGGGGCGACCTCATTGCTCTCTACAACTACCTGAAGGGTGGTTGTAGCCAGGAAGGGGTTGGCCTCTTCTCCCTAGCAACCAGCACCAGAACAAGGGGACACAGTCTCAAGCTGCACCAGGGGAAGTTTAGGCTCGAGGTGAGGAGAAAGTTCTTCACTGAGAGAGTGATTCGTCATTGGAATGGGCTGCCCGGGAGGTGGTTGAGTCTCCATCCCTGGAGGCGTTCAGGAGGGGACTGGATGTGGCACTTGGTGCCATGGTCTAGTTGTGAGGTTGTGGTTACAGGTTGGACTCGATGATCTTCAAGGTCTCTTCCAACCTTGGTAATTCTATTCTATTCTATTCTATTCTATTCTATTCTATTCTATTCTATTCTATTCTATTCTCAATCCACCTCACCACACAAAGGTAAACTTACATATGAGTAACAGCTCCAAACAGTCAAATTCACTGAAACATCTGTTGCATGTTACATGTCTTTTTTCGCTCTGCTGTGCCTCAGTCTCCAACACCTACCACAGCTGAACATGCAGCTGAAGTATCTTCTGAGCACCAGGATCCAGCATATACATGGGGACAAGCATCCTGTGTCTGTGTTACCTTGTGACGGCTCCCCAGGCTCTGAAACACCTCTGGCCTGCAAAACTGCTTGGTACACGCAGAAATGACACCAAATACTAGTATTTGCTAACAAGTGGCTTGAAAAGGTTGCTGGTGGCATGAGTTCCCACCCAAGAATCAATTGACATTAGTCAGGCTTTCACACTACCATCATGACAGCTTTCACTGAAAGGGCATCCCACTCTGGCTCTGCACCAGTACCCAGCCTGAAGAACTGCTGTTAAAGGCTTTTAATAGCTATCCCTGAGTATTCCTAAGGTAGATGAAGCTCACACCCATGAGTCAGATACTTTGTTAAGAACTATCCAGCTTTTAAGAAATGCAGCTTTCCATTCCCCATGGAGATTTAAGTGCTGGGTGCCCACTGTCTTCAGGAGGAACAGAGACCTAACAGACCTTTGTGGGTCTGGATAAACATGTACATAAAAGAGTCTTCATTGCCCAATGGTCTTCACATGCTGTGAAGCTCACCTTGCAACACTGTGTACCTACCAGTGTGCCCAGGTGGCCAAGAAGGCCAACTGCATCCTGGCCTGCATTAGGAATAGTATGGCCAGCAGGAGCAGGGAGGTCATTCTGCCCCTGTACTCTGCTTTGCTTAGGCCGCACCTTGAGTATTGTGTCCAGTTCTGGGCCCCTCAGTTTAAGAAGGACATCAAGACACTTGAACGTGTCCAGAGAAGGGCAACAAGGCTGGTGAGAGGCCTTGAGCACAAGCCCTATGAGGAGAGGCTGAGGGAGCTGGGGTTGTTTAGCCTGGAGAAGAGGAGGCTCAGGGGAGACCTCATTGCTCTCTACCTGAAGGGTGGTTGTGGCCAGGAAGGGGTTGGCCTCTTCTCCCTGGCAGCCAGCACCAGAACAAGGGGACACAGTCTCAAGCTGCAACAGGGGAAGTTTAGGCTCGAGGTGGGGAGAAAGTTCTTCACCGAGAGAGTGATTCGTCATTGGAATGGGCTGCCCGGGAGGTGGTTGAGTTGCCGTCCCTGGAGGCGTTCAAGAGGGGACTGGATGTGGCACTTGGTGCCATGGTCTAGTTGTGAGGTTTGTGGTTACAGGTTGGACTCGATCTTCGAGGTCTCTTCCAACCTTGGTAATACTGTACTATACTGTACCACCTTGATGCTACAGACCTGCTGCTGTCTGACTCTGATGAGGGAGTCGAACACTGAGGATGGCAACACTAATTTTAAGGTTTAGATAATATCTCTCCAGAACCTCTCCTTTTTCACTTGGGTGATTTGTCTTGGCCTCTTTGGCTTCTGATGGTTCACACAAAATTCAGATCTGAGCCTTTGTGCTACACTATCTCACTTCTGTTTGTCTTGGATGAAGAAAATACTACAACTTCTGCCTGTCTCTCTGCCCTTCCACTGCTATGCCTGTCAAATCCTACAGACCATGGGTGGCACTGGATGGCACTCTATTCTGTGGGACTGCTTTGAAACACTCAGGGTTCTCAGTCTTCTCATTTCACCACTCTGCATTACAGTGATACACAGAGGACCCTCAAAATTCTGAATATCATGTGTAGAAAACAGCAGTTATCCAATCACCCAAAATTGCTACAGAGAAAATAGTGCACTTTCCCAACGCCACGTTAAATGAAAAGAAACTGGTCTTGTAAAGCTGAAAGATAATCTAGACTTTTTTGGTTTTCTTCCTGTTTTTAGAAAGAAAAGATGCCTTTTCTGTGGGACATTAGAAAGTATGATGCTCATTCCTACCACCTTCATCTCCCTTCCTGAATATGCAGGTGTCACGCAGTGCTGTCATGGCTGCAAAGTGGGAAACTCTGCCTCTGCTTGTAATCTCAAGATCCAAACCATGCTTTTATCACAGAGTACCTGGGGCACCATCACTAGGAAAGAGCAAATTCTCCCTGCAGCGCATGTAAAAAGTACTCATTACTCTAAGTTAGCTTTGCACCAACACATTTATTGTAGGAGAACATTATTTCTCTGGTTCTTCCTTATTGTTGGTGTGTTCCTGAAGAGCCCTGTAAAGAGTGTCATATGCAGTGTGGTACACAACAGCCATGTTCCAAGTCAGTGCAATCAAGGTCACACTGTTACGTTAAATCAATACTTTGAGATGGAAGAATGCATTCAGCTTTCTATGAGATGATGTGACCGTTTTAGGCTGTGCCTTTAAGAAAGGGACAGTTGCTGAAACACTCTGGCTGAATGTTTTGAAAAACAAGATATTCTAAACTAACTTCATTGGTAGATTGGTAGAATGCAACTTTTAAGTTTTAGCTCAGTCTGTCTCAGTCAGTTCAGTCTGTTCTTTGTTCCTGTGGACTTGTCTGCTTTCTCTCTCTCTGACGCAACAACTGCCGGACAGAGGCGACCTTGAATTAATAAAGCTAACCAGATAAGAAAACTAATTCTTGCACATGCTTTGAGCTAACAGAATTTTCTCCTTAATTGCCTTTCTCTCTCTCTCTAACCCTTTTTGAGAAAAAAAAAGGAGGTAGGGAGGGAGAGGGGGTACAGGGGGAACCCCCTGGCTGAAGCAGGGGAAAAAGGTCTTCTGTATTACATTCATTGCTGTATATTTCTGTATATATTGTAAATATTGTATATTTTTGTACATATCCATCTGCATTCCATTTCTGCTTGTAAATACAGCTTATTTAATTTGCCTCTCCGACTGAGTTAGCTGCGGTTTCTTTGTGCGTGGGGGAGAACTCACTCACCCTGCCACAGATGATAAAAGAGAGTAAGAAGCAGAGTACAGGGCACTGCTAACTTTTAAAATTGGACTTGTCACCATTTGATGTTCAAGAGAAAAAACTTTTGTAAGAAGTTTTTTATTACTTTGTAAGAAGTTTTTTATTACTTTTGTAAGTTTTTTATTACTTTGTAGTGCTAGGTACTACTATCAGCACTACAGTAATACCAAGAAGCCCCAGACAAGGAGACAAAATTTAAGATTCAGTTACATTAACTATCCAGCTTCCATGGGGAGATGTACAGCACTCTTTATTCATATGTAACCTCCATCATTGCTTCAATTCAATTTTAGTGTTTTGTCTGCAAAAGTTATTTTATGAGGGCTGGTCACTGTGAAAGAAATCTCTTGTCAGTTCTAGCTGCAGGTTCTCTATCTTGACTTTGTATTTCTTCTCAGGTTAGGTCTCAAAGTGAAAGTTTCTGATACTTAATTAAACCTCTCCTTGCTAGAACAAGATCACATCCTCTACAGATCTGCTAGTAAAAGTCCTGGATATGTCACAGTGGGCTGTACACAGGAGGAGTATCAGAGAATGTTCTGGCTATCTCTCTTGCTAACTCCTGTGATTTTATAACAAGTTTCACAACATCTATTTTTTTTTAAAACCTTAGCTATGGAGTTATGTGACTACATGGGTATCTCAGCTTTCATACAGAAAGGGAAGATATGAGTCCTTGTAACTGCAGGGAAAAGGTGGAAGTACAATACAATACAATAGAATAAACCAGGTTGGAAGAGACCTTCAAGATCATCGCGTCCAACCCATCAACCAATCCAACCCACCTAAACAACTAAACTATGGCACCAAGCACCCCATCAAGTCTCCTCCTGAACACCTCCAATGATGGTGACTCCACCACCTCCCTGGGCAGCCCATTCCAATGGGCAATCACTCTCTCTATGAAGAATTTCTTCCTAACATCCAGTCTAAACCTCCCCTGCTGCAGCTTGAAACTGTGTCCTCTTGTTCTGGTGCTGGCTGCCTGGGAGAAGAGATCAACCTCTGCCTGGCTACAACCTCCCTTTAGGTAGTTGTAGAGAGCAATAAGGTCACCTCTGAGTCTCCTCCTCTCCAGACTAAGCAACCCCAGCTCCCTCAGTCTCTCCTCATAGGGCTTGTGTTCCAAACCCTTCACCAACTTCATTGCCCTTCTCTGGACACATTCCAGCAAGTCAACATCCTTCCTAAACTGAGGGGCCCAGAACTGGACACAGGACTCGAGATGTGGCCTAACCAGTGCAGTGTACAGGGGCAGAATGACCTCCCTGCTCCTGCTGGCCACACTGTTCCTGATGCAGGCCAGGATGCCATTGGCCTTCTTGGCTGCCTGGGCACACTGCAGGCTCATGTTCAGCCTACCATCAACCAGCACCCCCAGGTCCCTCTCTACCTGGCCACTCTCCTGCCACTGTGATCCCAGCCTGTAGCACTGCATGGGGTTGCTGTGGCCAATGTGCAGAACCCGGCACTTGGATGTGTTCAATCTCATGCCGTTGGATTCTGCCCATCTGTCCAGCCTGTCGAGGTCCCTCTGCAAAGCCTCTCTGCCCTCCAGCAGATCAACTCCTGCCCCCAGCTTGGTGTCGTCCGCAAATTTACTGATGATAGACTCAATGCCCTCATCCAGATCATCAATAAAGATGTTAAAGAGCATGGGCAATCCAACTGTGGAAAATGCGGAGAGAAGTATATAAAATGTAATAGTTTTATATATATATATGTATTTTACAAGTCGTATTTTGCAAGTCAAATCCCCGTTTCAGCATGGATCCAACATATGCAAACCAGCAGAGATGAACACCTCTCTTTTATGGAAGTGCAGACTCTTTGTGATCCTTTTTTGCTTCTCTGAGTAGTGGCAATATTATGACTGCACAGATCCAGCTGGGCACTTCAGTGTGCATCAAACTGTCAAAGGCAGGTAATTTCCACTAGATGACAGTTTATTTTCTAAATCAGTAGTGTCTTTGCCATCAGTTTGAGATGATGCCAGTTGCACATTGTCATGGGGAAACAATGAAGCTGTTTAAAGCAATAGAGTTGCCAAGGAAGTGACTGAATGCAACGTACTCAGTTCTAAACTGTTTTCTTTTTCAAATGTCCATAGCCTTTCTACAATTCTTTTTCATCCCTTTGCAATCTGAAAGTGGAGAAGAGAGCAGGTCCTGTACAGCTCCCTCTCATTTTCCATGACCATGAACTAGTTCAAGCAGTATTTATAATAGTGAGGTTGCCAAGATTTTCCCTCTGGACTAATTTTCTCTAAAGTGTGATATGTGAAAAGGTTTAGCTGCTAATTGCTATAGATGGTTCTCATATAAAGTATATCTTGTAGGTGATTCTCTAGAAACAGAGTGTTCTGAAGAGACTGGAATATGGGGGCTGGGGGAAGTTATTTGTGTGCATGTGCAAGAAGAATATATCTCAATTACTCTCTTTGAAAGGAAAGCTGGAAGACAGAATTTCAAATGCTGATAAGAGAAACATAAAGGTTAAGTTTGGAGTGAAAAAAAGGATTTGAGAAAAAGGCTGAATTTCAATTGTGGCATTTGCATAGACAGCCATCAAACAGGACAAGGAAATGAGAAGCCTAGATGGGATGTATGGATGGGTACATTTATGACTTTCTTCTCCTTTAGGTTTCTAAAATGTTTCCTTATAGTGTGGCAAACAGATGGGAACCACCCACCAGCAGTTTATTGTAGACATAGTCACTACATTTAGAGGTATATTGTGAGAATATAACCCATCTCACACAGAGATAGGGTAGGGGTGAGCATGACAGAGTGTAGATTTTTAATGGTTCAACTTTCATTGAAACCTTTTCCTATTGTATGTTGCATGCTGGATCTGGTCAAGGGTTTGCATTCTGCAGAAAAACTGCAAGCTAAGTTGGTCATGGGAGAAGAGAAGAAATATGACAAGCAGTAAGGAGTGATATTAAAAATGTGCAAGCACACACATGCCAAGAATGGAATAGCAGCTGTACAAGCTCCTCAGTTTTCTTATCAAGGGAAGGGAGAAAACTCTTAAAGACAAAGACAGGATGGTACATAACAATGGATTTTTCCATAGTAAGGCTTATTTTGGCCACTTTATGTTGCTGCTCTGCATTTTCAGTGCTGCTTCAAGCTGGGCCCTGTTGCCACTCAAATATCACAACCTTTGCTACACTTCAAACATCAGGTAATACTTGCAAGAGATGACTTGACACGTCTTCACTAGAGTCAATTGCCATTTGCGGTGGATTGAAGATTCCCCCAACTTCTGCAAAGTCAAAGTGTGTGACGGTTTAACCCACCCACATTAACAATGTGCAATGATCCTGTGCTGAATAGCTGTCATTCAGAGAAGATGTTCATACTAATAAAACATGTCTTAAAAACTCTTTTACTACTGCTTGTTGTGAGGATGCATCTTTACTGAGTAAACAAGCTGGCTGACAGTACTGATAACTGGCAGTAGTGGAGCAGGTTCTTTTCCTTCCAAGAGACATGCCAGGAAACTGGTGCCAACACTTTCACCTTTTTGGTTCTCCTCATTGAATCTTAACAGCCTTAGAAACCTCAGATTTTCCCATCACCTCTCCAAGATCACAGCTTGAAAGGCAGAGGTAAAAATGATCCATTCCACTGCTACGAGTTTTGAAAATACGTGCCACAGTTATGTGATTAGTAATGACTTGGACAGAACAGTTCTGTACAGCTGAAAATATTTCCAGCAATGCTTCTCCTTCCTAAAGCCATTCTTAACTCACAGCATAAAGGATTTTTTCCTTTCTAAGGGCCATTATTTGCCCAGGGACGGTATCTGTGGATGTGTCTGTGAATAAAAGTAGAAGAGGATGCTGCCACAGAGAAGAAAATGCAATCTATTTATTTCTTATGTCATGTTAGACTGGGAAGGGACCTTCTTGTTCTGCTTATTTAGAAACAAAGAAGCATGCAATATTCATAGGGACAATACTGTACTACATATTCTGTGTGATGGGCCATCAGGTTCTAAACTCTCTGTCCCTCATTGCAAAGATACTACAAAACTCATCCATGTAGCCCCCCAAACTAGAGCAGGTGATCAGTAACAGTGATCATGAATACGTACAAAAGGGAGAACCATCAGGTCAGCAGGACTGGATCCAGATTCCTTCCCTGGCTACAGGTGCTTTTGTATTGGAGTCAGAAGGAAGATGCAATTTTTGGTCCTGAGACACTTCCAAAGGTTATCTAGAAATGTCTCATTGGTAAGGCTGCTCATGTGTAGGAAGGCAGTAAAAAAGAAAGCCTATGGGTTAATTGATTGCACTCACTGTAGTCACAAAATATATACAACACTCCTATGGATCAACACTGCAGCACACATTGAAAGATGAAGTCTATTGATGCCAGTTAACCAAAACACAAGAAACTCTACAGGCATCAAAGAAGATTATCAGATTAGTCAAGCAGGATTTGCCCTTGGTAAATCCATGCTGGCTACTCCTGATAACCTTCTTCTCTCCCAAGTGCCTAGAGATGGCCTCTAGAATGAGCCACTCCATCGTTTTTCCAGGGATGGAGGTGAGGGTGACTGGTCTGTAGTTTCCTGGGCACTTTCTTGCCCTTTTTGAAGATTGGAGTGAGATTGGCTTTCCTCCAGTCCTCAGGTACATCTGTCTGCCAGGATTTTGCAAAAATGATGGAATGGTAGAGCAACATCAGCCAGTTATTTCTTTGGGCAAATATCATCAGGGCCCATGGACCTGTGAATACTCAATTTTTGAAACTCATCCCTAACCCAGTCTTCACTGTCTAGTGGAGAGTCTTCCCTCGTCCAGGGAGTCTTTCTCTCTTTCATCCAGAGTTTGGAGGTCACAGCAGCTGGTCTTAGGAGTAAGGACTGCAGAAAAGAAGGTATTTAGCAACTCTGCCTTCTCTGCATCCTCAGTTACCAGGGCTGCCTTCTCATTGAGCAGTGGGCCCACACTTTCCATATTCTTCCTTTTACTACTGGTATACTTGAAGAAGCCCTTTTTGTTCACTTTTACTTCCTTTGCCAGTTTGAGTTCTTGTCCCATTCCTACATGCTCTGACAACTTCTCTATAGTTCTCCAAAGTGACAAGTCCCTTCGCCCATGAATTGTAAATTTCTTCCTTGAGATTTCCTTCAGAAGCTCCTTGCTCATCCATGCAGGTCTCCTGGCACATCTACCCAATGTTTCACTCAAGGGAACACACCCATCTTGGGCTTGGAGGAAGTGACATTTAAAAATTGTCCAACTTTCTTGGGCTCCTTTACCCTCCAGAGTCTTAGCCCCTGGAATTCCTGCAAGTGTATATCTGACAAGTATAAAGTTAGCCCTGCAGAAGTCCAGGGCTGTAACCCCTCTTATAGCCATGCTTCTACCCTGTATAATACTAAACTCCACCATGTCTTGATCACTGGTGCCAAGGTTGTTCCCAGTTTTAGTGCTCTATAGGATGCTCTACAGGGTGCTCTACAAGATGCCCTGCTAGCATTGCTTATGGAGGTGGTAGAGAGCTTGGGCCACCAAAGGGTCAGAGCATTCTGCAGGGAAGAAGACAGGTAAGACAAGAACCCTGTGTTCACATGTGGTCTTTCTGCACCCCCAACAGAAGCAGCTCAGTGTACTGTGGGTTTCAGTGCAGAGTGGGAACCTTTGACCAGAGCAGGTAACAGTGTGTGGGGTTTAGTGTGCAGCTTGCCAATATCACAGTCAAAAGAGGTACTTAAAAGAATCAGCTTGGTGAATGTTCTTGGCTAAATAATTTCACCTTTCTGTGCTCACTTCTCATCTCTCCTGGTCTCTGCTCTGTTGGAGGCTGATGCTGCACACATGTTCACTGTTGTGCTAGGACAACACTATGACAAGTGTAGACCTCAGCTGGTGTGAATAATGAACAGTAGGGATTAATTCTCTCCACTTTCAAAACAGAAAGAAAACCACCCTGAAACTGTTCAGAAAGTTTGCAATGGATTTTCCATTGCCTTCCTTGTAACATCAAGTTTCATCGACTGCTAGAGATAATAGTAAAGCTCTGGGAAGCATTTGTGTCTGAAGTCCTATCTTCAAGGCACCACTTAGACTCAAAGTAGATGGTTTTGTCATTGTTTCTGTGCAACACTAAGTATCACAATCCACATTACATAAGAAATGAAAGGGCTGTGGCAAAATAAAATCTCAGTCTGTTCTAGAGGATGATGATTGTCATGATTGTCTTTTTTTTTCCTTTTTTCCCCAATTATATGGTCTCCAAGTGCATGTCCTGTATTCCTTACAACTGAATGGATTTGGTTACTGTCCTTCTTCCTTTTATGTGTGTTTCATGGGAGAAAAACAAACAAATTGATATTGATTGACTGAACTTCAGAAGCACAAAGACCAGTGATGCAACCAGAGTTAAAAAGGCATGTAGGTGCAGTTTTCACCTAACTTAAAGTTGCATTCTACCAATCTACCAATGAAATTCATTTAGACCTTATCTTGTTTTTATTTCAATATTAAAACATTCAGCCAGAGTGTTCCAGCAACTGTCCCTTTCTTAAAGGCACAGCCTAAAACGGTCACACTTCAAGCCCCACGTTGGGCGCCAATTAAGATATGTAGTGGTGGGAGAAAGTTCTCCCCCCACACACAAAGAAACTGCAGCTAGCTCAGTCAGAGAAGCAGATGAAATGTGCTATATTTACAAGCAGGAATGAAATGCAGATGGCTATGTACACAATATACAATATTTACAATATATACAGAAATATACAGCAATGAACATAATACAGAAGACCTTTTTCCCTCCTCCAGTCAGGAGGGTTCCCCCTGCACCCCCTCTCCCTCCCTACCTCCCTTTTTTCCCAAAAAGGGTTAGAGAGAGAGAGAAAGGTAATTAAGAAGGAAATTCTGTTAGCTCAAAGGGTGTGCAAGAATTAGTTTTCTTATCTGGTTAGCTTTGTTAATTCAAGGTTGCCTCCGTCCAGCAGCTGTTGCTTCAGAGAGAGAGAAGCAGACAGGCCGACAGGAGCAGAAAGAACAGACTGAGCTGATTGAGACTCAAACTGAACTAAAACTTAAAGTTGCATTCTACCAATCTACCAATGAAATTCATTTAGACCTTATCTTGTTTTTATTTCAATATTAAAACATTCAGCCAGAGTGTTCCAGCAACTGACCCTTTCTTAAAGGCACAGCCTAAAGCAGTCACAACAAACTATGTGCTGTTGTTCAGTTTGCCATTTGTGAAACTTGTCATCTGCTTCCAGAAAAGCTACTTTCCCCTATGAAATGCTGTTAAGTCTCTTCAAACTAGAGCAACTAGAGCATTTCAATAAAGAGCTGATTTGCCACAATGCAGATTTGCTTTGGATGTCTAGCAGATGCAAAAGTCAGATGCACTGAAGTTTCACAATGTCCTCAAAGTCAACACAAGAGGTACTCTGGATATATGAAGCATTACACAACAATCTATTTCCTGAGAAATGTACACTTTGAGTATGTCTTATGTTGAATGTTAAGTGGTAGTAGATGCTTTTGACAATTTTTCACATACTCAGCACGAAAGTGGGGAGATAGCTAATCCTCATCAGAGCAATGGAAAAAAATCCTGAAGTTTGTGATGGTGCTTCTTTGGAAAAAAAAAGTCTGAATAAGAACACTAAGAGAAGAATAAACAACTACACTGCCTCCTTTCTTAAACAGAAGTTTAGACTTCATGCTGAGTTTATTGAGTGAGGTTCTTTGCCTGTGCCTCTTTTGAATCGAATGGAGAGTTAACGAATGCCATACACCACAGTGATGGGGCAGCTGTGCTCATCTTAAGTGCTCTGTGCTTAACTTGAAGCAAGTTATCAGCTTGCCCCATTTACCTTTGAGATCTGTTGCACACCCATTTCAATTAACAACTGATTTGCCACAATGAGGACTTGTTCAGTAGATGCAAAAGTCAGATGTGCCTCTTTGGACAAGTGTGGGTACTTCACTGTACAATTCTGACATGCCCTAAGGATCTATAATGATTCTTTTGGTGCCTTTTAGCCAAGGAAAACATTACCAACATTTTGCAGATGGAATACACTATGGTAACCTTTGTAAGACAATACAGCAAGAATTGCTGAGTGTCACCTACACAGTTACTTTTCAGAAAGTGATGCACTTTACAGTAAAAACATAACCCTAAGTCTTGGACCAGCCCAAAACTCTGTGTTTCTCATTTATCCCAAATATTTCAATCTATGTTTTTTAAGGGTATAAATTTGTCTAAAAAGAAGGAGTTAAGTTGTTAAATCACAGGCCAGTTTGACAATTGTAACAGCTCAAAACTCAGGAGGTCCTTTCTTCTACAACACAGTTAAAGGCTATCACTAGCTTCACCACCTATGCACTCTGCTAAATTCCCAGTATCTGCCATTCTGGATTGCACATGAAAGCATAAAATGCTTCAGCAGTACATCCACAAGCAAACACATTGTTCACTGTTCATGGTCTAAGTGTGGTTTTATTAAAAGATTTTGCTAAGAAAGGAGAAACCACTTGAAACAGTGCAATACTGGCAGCACATGAGCAGTGAAAGCTCTATCTGATCAATATGTTAAATATGATGTGAACTGTCTTAAAACACAGAAATAGAGACAGGTAATCTGTAAGGCTGTGATATATTCTGAGCACCTGTTGCCTGACATTAATGCATGCTGAAAGGCCTCCTGCACAGAGAGGTCAAAATGCAGTCACAAAGAAATCACCCACCTGAAGCTGAGCTTTCTAGAGGCCTTTAACGATTCATTTGCCCTACAGATTATATGTGATTCGTTTTCCAGACCTTCAATACATCCCAAAGATCTGCTAAAAAGTTTCAGTGTAAAGTTTTGCACTGATTTGCAAGGGCAACTCAAACCCCAGTTATGTTAGATAAAGAGAAAAACAATGAAAGTCAGTGACAGTATTGACTTGATTTGTTTCTGCTAGCATTATTTCATAGTACCTGAAGGGCAGGATTTTCATCCCCTTTGATTTTAGGCTAGAGTATTAGGGAGATACCAGCTTGGTAAGCCTTCACAGTTTCACATTTTCCAGCATCAACAAAGAAATTGCAAACATGATTTCCCTGCAATTGAAAATATCTCATTTTTTACTTCCCTCTACTTTCCACCCCACTTTCCATCTTACTGAGAAAATAAGATTTCCCTCCCCCCGCCCCATTGGCAACATTTTAAGCATAAGAAAATCCTTCTGTTAGAAGGAAGATTGAACTGACACCACATCACCTTACAAAGAACAGGTAAAGCACAGGAAGTTTATTCCAGCAACACTTATTAAATATCTGGACTCTTGGCAACAAAGGAGCCAAGAGCAGTGACTGTAAAGAGGCTCAGGTCCTCAAAACTGTCCGTTCCTGTGGGTGAATGAGAATATGTGGGGTTTAAAACCTAGTTCTTTTTTTACATGAAAATTTAAACTTCCATAATATGTGTTTAGCCAACTGCACTTTTACTGAGAAGACTGTGACAAGTGCCAAAGCACGTGCCTCTCCAGGAATGGGGAATCCCACTTTATCTATTTACCCTCAGTCTTATAATTGGTTGTCTTAGAACATTCAGATTTAGGTGTGCTATCTGGCACATACCTGGTTCTTTTTATGATGATAAAGAATCAGAAATAATGTGAACACTTACAGGGACAGTTTGGATCTGTTCCTGCTTGCCACTGAAACTAGCATCAAAATTCCTATTAACTTGGTTGGGACAAGGACAGGGTTCTGTGGTCTAAAACCAGCTGATTTTCCCTACTCAAACATGATTGTGTTATCTAACATACCTGGACTCCAGTGGCTGACTACCCATGCACTTAGCCTATGTAAAATGAAAAGTAAATGCATGCAGTTTCAGACTCCTTTCACTGTGGTAGAATAATTTTTTCTTCTGGGTCTCCAAGGATCCGTATCTCACCTGCCAAGTTTCATGGAAGCATTGTGCCTGGCATTGCAAGAAAACTGACCAGCTGCAGAACTCATTATATGTAAGCTACCTATCACCAGATGACTGAGAAACATCTGACAGCAAGCAAAAATACTGGTGACCCACCCTAGAAGGAATATGGAAAGTTTTTCCTAACTTAAACAACTTCAGTCAAACTTTACTATTTTCTTTACACAACTCTGACTTCTTCTGTCTTCTTTCAAATGTAATTTTCTTCCCCTTCTGATAATTTCTAGCTCTCCTGGATTCTTCTTCATTTGTCCCATCCAGCACAGGTCTGACCAGACCACCATTTCATGTGCATTATAGGCACTGTTCCTGTCTATTGGTACCAGCCTATTTGCATTTTCCATGATGGATGGGGCTGTTGAGTAATGGTCACTGCTATCCAGTAATTGATTAGAATCTTCTATTTGGTTTGAAGACATGATAAAGGCTAGGAATCTGCCAGTACCATTTTAAACTCTTTTTCATGTGTTCACAGTTCCTTACAGAGAAGTCCAGATTGCAGACAGAGTAATGCACTGCATTATCCAGTCTAGGCTCACGAAATGCTGTCTAGAACTGTAAAAAAGTCAGGCCTAGCCTGCATACTCTTTGGTACAGGTTTCCACTGTGACAGCTATACATTCTTGCTTCAGTTTTCTGGCCATCTTTGCAATTGTTAGGTTCACCTAGACAGAGATGTGACCAGCAAAGCAATGACAATGAGAAAGCAAGTCTACCTTCTCATTGAAACCTCCTCCAGCTCAGTGTGCCACTTTCAGCTTGTCAAGGATTAGGGCTGGATGAGTGATCAATGCTCTCTGTTAACCCCTTTCTCTCCCCAAAGGAGAATAGAAAGGGAATAAAGGAGAGAGACTTATTAATTGGAAAATAAGACAAAATACTGAAATTAAATATACACACATACATACAACCCAAATATCAAGCTCAATTTCCCTTGTGGCATATACATCATTGTCACCACTGATGCTGGGGGCAGGCCCCAGAAAAGTCCCCAGATGGATTCTGCACCAAACAAGAACCAAGTTCAGGAGCTGCATTCTGGAGCTGGATTTGGGGACATACGGACTATGATGGGAAGCCATATAGACACTGGTCATTGAAGAAGAGTACTTAAGCCTCATGATTCCTCAGTTTTATACTGAAGATGCCATATATGGAACACCTTGTTGATCAGTTTAGGGTCACCTGCCCAATCCACTCCTCCCTGAAGATTCAGTATTTTACTCAGCACCATTACTGCAGTATGTAAGATTCAGCAGTGACCGTGGTAATATCCTTGGTAATAACTACAAACATTGAGTGTTATCACTGCTAAAAGCAGCCACTGCCTATGAAACATCCTATTGACTGCAGAAAGTGCAGGTACTCAGGAGAGACTGAGCTGAAAAGTATCACAGTATCGCAGTATTGCAGTATCACAGTATCGCTAAGGTTGGAAGAGACCTCGAAGATTATTGAGTCCAACCTGTCACCATAGACTCCATGACTAGACCATGGCACCAAGTGCCATGTCCAATCCCTTCTTGCACACCTCCAGGGACAGTGACTCCACCACCTCCCTGGGCAGCGCATTCCAATGGTGAATGACTCTCTTGGTGAAGAACTTTATCCTCACCTCAAGCCTAAACATCCCCTGGCGCAGCTTGAGACTGTGTCCCCTTGTTCTGGTGCTGGTTGCTAGGGAGAAGAGGCCAGAGGCCAACCCCTCCCGGCTACAACCACCCTTCAGGTAGTTGTAGAGAGCAATGAAGTCGTCCCTGAGCCTCCTCTTCTCCAGGCTAAACAACCCCAGCTCCCTCAGCCTCTCCTCATAGGGCTTGTGCTCAAGGCCTCTCACCAGCCTTGTTGCCCTTCTCTGGACACGTTCAAGTGTTTCGATGTCCTTCTTAAACTGAGGGGCCCAGAACTGGACACAGTACTCAAGGTGTGGCCTAAGCAAGGCAGAGTACAGGGGCACAATGACCTCCCTGCTCCTGCTGGTCACACTATTCCTAATGCAGGCCAGGATGCCGTTGGCGTTCTTGGCCACCTGGGCACACTTCTGGCTCATGTTCAGGCAGCTGTTGATCAGCACCCCCAGGTCCCTCTCTGTTTGGGAGCTCACCAGCCACTCTCACCCCAGCCTGTAGCTCTGCATGGGGTTGTTGTGGCCAAAGTGCAGCACCCGGCACTTGGACTTGTTGAACCTGTTGAAGTAAAATCACTGAACAAGAATTGCTCATGTTCCAACTCAAACCAGAACACATCCAAAAGGATGAACCACGCTACAAGCCCTGCAGGTATGGCTTTGTGGTCAGCGAGACCACCAGCAGCTTGGGGAAGCAGACAACTCAATATCACTTCTGCCCTCAGTGGTACAGGGATGCAACACAGTAAAACCACCCTCCAATTCATACAGATAATGACAACATATAACCAGGGCTACCCAATTTTTTTACCACCTTGCAGCTAGCCACACATGACTTGCACACAATCACAGAGTCTGTGTTAGCCACATCAGTGTAACTCAGATTTACTTCACCAAGGAATACAGGTTTTCAACGTAATAGACATCAAAGACTATTTTTGTCCCCTTATGTGTCAAAGCAAGGATGGTAGCTTGCCCTGCAATGTCACAGACCAACACGATACAGAAACTGGAGCTACAGGTATTTGATCACCAAATTACTAGTCTTCTTTCTTTATATCTGCTTTTTGGGACTGCTTTTATGGGCTGTGAGTTATTAGGCAAGGAAGGATTGGGCAGCACTCTCCCAAGAGTCAGGAGCCCAGTGAAGATGGGAATTCTTCACAATGCATTGAGCTTTGTAAACAAACACCCTATCAGCTCCCTCCAATTCAGCAGTGTTATCCATCCCCTCCTCTCAGCAATGGGATAGTCTTTAAAAGACATCTTGTCTCCTTAATTATGAATTATTATACTGTTTTAAAAGTGCAGGGGAAAAGAATAATTTAAAGAGTTGTCGACACTGGAAACATTGATTCTGGAACAACTCCTCTGTGAGACATTCAGTCCTATGAACTGCTGAAAAATTCACAGAGAAGAAGGTCTGCACTGTTGAGTGGCAACCTCATCAAAACCTTTGCTCAGCATCATATGCAATGTCACATATGATAAGGACAAAAATGCTTGCAAACCACTTATATTCCAATATTTTTCCACTGGGAATCAGGGAGCTGATAATGAAAAGCATAAAAAGTGTGAACAGTTCTTTATTTCACAGATCAGTTTCAGCTATCCTATGAGGGTTTCTGACTGAATTTTGTACTTTTTGAGATCTCAGCAATAATTACTGTAAATTTAGCACAAGGGATACAGCTCTTGAAGATGTTATGTTCTTGTTATATTATTTATTTTTCATTTTTAAAATGGAGACTTATTTTTTCTCTGATTAGAAGTTACTCCCTTAACCAGAACAACAAACTAAATTCATTGTGATGTTGGGGTGAGTTTATATACATTCCTAATTCAGCAGCTAATTCTGCCAAAAGGAGTGGTCTTAAAAGATGCAGCTTCAAATGCCAGAAAAAGAATCAGCCTTCTGCTGAAGCCTCCCTCTCTGAAGTGTAACAAGTGCTTGCATTTATTTATTACAAACAAATACATAACAACCAAGCTTTGGTTTTTTTATATCAATATAGGTAGGAATTCAAAATAGACAAGGGATTAACTCCCAAACACTAGGCTATCTGCACAGAGCTGCCAGAACTTCCCAGCATACTCAATACAGTAATTTTGTACCAAAGCCAGTGTATGAGACAATGCATCCTCTTCTGCTGCAGTTATCACAAATTTAGTGACACCTTGGATGATAAATGCTGGCTTTATTTTCCAAATGAAGAAGGAAGAGCTGGATGACTAGGGAGCCTTTAAAAACTCATGGATGTCAGCGGGAGTGCATCCAAGGACCTGGTATAGCATAGACCTGGTCTATAGGAGGTTAATAAGCGTGCAGATGTGTGTGTGTTCACATACACGTGTATGTATAGTCTAGTCCCCCTCCCTCTGGGAAGCCCACTGGGAAAGGCCAGTCAGTCTGAAGCTGGCACTGCAGCACATGGCACTCAGCTGGTTAACAGCCAGACGCTTGCATTTAGCACCGTTATCTGCTACCAAGTAATCTCAGCTCTGCACTCACTCCTGCTGCTGCCATAAAGATACTGCAGCCGTGTGACACTGCTCTAAGCATTATGGGCTGCTCAGCTCTTCATCTTCCAGCCATAAATTACACAGCAATCTGCCTTCTAATTCCTGTTTGCAATTTTCAGCCTCTTAATAGGGGTTCTTTTGCCATCACCTGCCCAGGTTAGTTGCTTCTACTGCAGTGCTGCCTGTTAACTCTGCAAGGCAAAAGAACATGGCTGAAAGCAGAGAAGCTGACAATGACATGTCCCCAAAGGGCTGGAAAGCACCTTTTATTTAGTCCTCTGCTGGCAAACTGATGGCCCTCTTTCAAGGTACATATTTTAAAAAAACTGAGCATACCCCTGCTGTCCCAAATCTTCAGCTGATTGTCAGTGACTGCTATTGTTAGGCTTTGCAGAGGTGCTGAGCCCCACCTTCCTACCAGTTGTCTGTGGATCAAATGATTCCAGCAACTCAAATTAAAATAATCAGAGCACTGCCTAAACCAACAACTTAAGCTCTGTACCATCTGGAGAGGGCAGCATAGATGAGGGCAGGTCTGCCACTCTCCAAAAAATAGCTCCCAAAATGCATTGGTTGTTGGCCTTTTATTATTTAATTTTCTTTTTTTCTTTTTATGCACAGAGAGAATTTGTTTTTACTGGCGAAGGGGAAGAAAGCTTTACATGCCTCCAGATCTTAACCTTGTTGCAAGTCATTTAAGTAACAAAAAGCATCTGTATGTCAAGAGCTACACAGAACTGGTGTGCAATGGCCAAAAGGCCAGACCCATTTCACTGCCACTGGACTTGTTGGGTGATGTTAACCCATTCAAGAGAAGGCAAAGTTTAAGACCGCATTTCAGCATCATCCTACACAAGTAAGGAAGCATGAGATTGAATTCATGGTGCTGTTGGTTTTGCCAGTGAAACAGGCAAACAAATCCCTTGGCCAAGCTCCATTTTCCCCATCAGTAAACAAACACACCAAAATGATTGCAAAGTTCCTTGGAACCCACTCACAAAGAGGCTCAGAAGCTATATACTCCTGCTGTGACTTCTCATAATTTACTGCACAGGCACAGTGCTGTGCTTTCCCAAATAGATGCTTCAGACCAATCATCTTGCTGGTTAGTCTGCTTTGTAAGGATTCATCTGGTGAGAGAGTACACTTCACTCTAGACAAGAACAAAACTGTACTTACAAGCAGGTAAGGAGTTAAATACAAAGAGTGACTCCCAAAAGAGCAGGAGTGTTTAATAATAGACTGACTGTGCACCCACTTCCAGCCACACCCCACCTTCATCCCAGCCAGTCTACTATCCATCACTTTTAGCACAGCACATAAATCCCAAAGTCTCACCACACGAACTTCTGCCCCACTGCCACAACAGCATGTGGCATTTGTCCATAAAGTTACACATCAGACTAGAGCTGCTCAACAGCTAAATTTTTCACAAGTATTTTACTTTACCAGAGACAGCAGCAAAATCATAGGATCTTTTCACCTATTTCCAACTTCTCTTGCAAAGCATAATTTTAAAAGGCACAAAACAAAATCTAGTATCTCAGCTCCTTCTCTGTGCTTAAGAGATGTTGGTGATGTGTTAAGGGCTAGGAATGTGCTGTGGAAACATTTCTAAATTTAAACAGTTGAGTTTGGGTAAGTCTGGAGACTGTCTAGAAATTTCCCAAGAGCAAGCTGGTTTCTGGTTTCTGGTTTCTATTTGTTCCTAGTTTTCACTGATACCTTGACAGCAATATTTTTTCACCATATTTCCGCTTCTTTTGCTGTCATGTAAACATTCCTAAGGCAAAAAAACACAGATAAAACCCAAGGCAGTAATTTTAGTTTTCAGGCATTTTAGGCATTTTCCTCTGGATTTTGATTCGGAATATGCAAAGGCCACAACATTTCTTACACTGCATGAAATCCCATTTTTTCAAATGCTCCAGAAATCAAAAGACATAACTGCTTGCAGGGTTCTTTCAATGTGCAAGGTATGCTGTGAAGCTGACTCATGGTACTGCTGCAGTCCAGGGCAGGGCTGCAGATTTGTATGCAGGGAAATCCTTCTCCATCCGTTATGGCACATACAAATATAACATTTTCTCTCCCACGGGTGATTTCCACTGAGGTTCACAGGAACCTCATGGGTTCATACTGTGCTTACAATATACACATAATTTAATTTGTGATAATCCCTAGTTTACACATACTAAACCTGCTTCTGGAAATATTTGCAGCATGGTGCAGACTCTTCCCAATCTTAGCAGGTCCTCCTCATCACAGAATCACAGAGTACTCTGGAAATCTGGTATGGTATTACTAGCTCTTCCCCGCACTGCTCCCCCCCCTTTCTTCCCCCCCTCCCCCATTTATTATTATTTTTTTCCCAGCTCAGAATATAAAAAGAGAACAGCTACAGAAGGATTTTATATTTCAGGTACTTGGATCTTAGGACTGCTGAAGAATGAGATGGCAGAGGAAAGGATGTGATTAATCAGAGCCATAAATGCAACTGCAAATAGGAAAACAAGTGAAAAATGGGAACTGAAAAATCTGATTAAACTATGTAGCAGCAATATTCAAATGACCTTCACAATAAATTGCAAGGGTGCAGCTTGAGACTGTGTCTTCTTGTTCTGGTGCTGGTTGCTTGAGAGAAGAGACCAACCCCTTCCTGGCTACAACCACCCTTCAGGTAGGTGTAGACAGCAATAAGGTCGTCCCTGAGCCTCCTCTTCTCCAGGCTAAACAACCCCAACTCCCTCAGCCTCTCCTCATAGGGCTTGTGCTCAAGGCCCCTCCCCAGCCTCACTGCCCTTCTCTGGACATGTTCAAGTGTCTCAATGTCCTGATTCTATGAGTCTTTCCTAGTGCTGAAACTCATGAAAGAACCTCACATGGTTACTCCAGGAATGTGTCAGAGTACACAGAATGGCTATACTGCATCAGACCATCTAATCCATGCTACATTCTAGTAGAGTACCTAAAGCAGAACTTAGGACCATGACAAATACATGCAAATCTTCTCTGCCAGTCTCTAGCAAATGAGAAAAATTACTTCTGTCAAATGAGAAAGTCTTTCATAGATTCCACTTCCATTAATGTACCTTGGTTTGCTTCAAGTCCAGCTATACTTTGAGGATCCACCACATCCTGGAGAGAAGGTTAACAACTTGTTTTAGGGATGACATCTCTTTGGGTTTGTTTAGTCCACAACTGCTACCCTCCTCAGAGATCTACTAGTTCCTGTGCCAAAGGGTGTTAGTATTTCCTTATCTTCTCTCCGTGTAACACTCATAACTATATAAACTGCAGATTCATCTCACTCACCTATTTTCTAAGCAGGAAAATCCAAGCCTGCCTACTCTTTACATATCTTGCTGGGGTTTTTTGTGTGTGTGGGTTGGTTTTTTGGGTGGTTTGTGTGTGTGTGTTTTTGTTTGGTTGGTTTTGTTTGTTGGTTGTTTTGTGGGTTTTTTTCCCTCTGCTGGCTTTAAGTCTGAAAATTAATTCAGACAGATTTGATCATGTGCTTTAAGGATAAAATCATTACTTCCTAGGTGAAGGCATAGGGAACTAGAGTAATAATTCATCGTCACAACAGGAGGAAGTTGGTTAGATGAATTTGCCACATCTTTCTATGTGATCTCCAATTCTCATAAATAATGTCTTCTAGAAGAGCTCACAAAAATTGTGAAGAAGTGTTACAACAGAACAACCCTGGGCACATGATCAGTAAGTCATGAGTTTCAGGGGTCATGGGTGAATGGGGGAAAGAGACACTAACTTTTCTATATATAAATTTTCTGACGTTTATAGACACCATATGATGCTCACTGCAGTTGCTGAGTGTCCAACCCAGAAATGTACAATGCCTAAGCTACCAGCAATTGTGACATTGAAACTATACTGGTACTATCTTTCCAAAAGATAAGTACTGAAAAAATAGTGTAATGCTACATATAAATATGTATGCACCCGCCTCCCTTTTGGGAGGACTCTAAAACCTTAGCTCACTAGGTGTAACTGGTGTGAAACTCATTTCCTTTGCAGGGTAAGGAATCCCTCCTCATCCCTCATGTTGACTTATTTCCCACGCTAGTTCTAGTCCCTTAGGACACACAGCACTGCTCAGGCTGCAGAGATCTCTGCTGTGGATCTGGCCTTGGACTTTCTTACTGCATTCCTGAATAGGCCTCTCTGTATATAGGTGAGGATGACTTCTTTAAATGGAGGACCAAATAATCAAATTCTCTGCAGGACTGCTTTTTGTCATTGTATTTACTCCTCCACCACTCTTTATGCTACCTGCACACTATCAGTTTTGATTTTTCATTTGCATCCAAGTACAACAAAGAACACCTTTCAAGCCTTGGAAAGCTGCTTCCTGTAAGTTCTCCCCTGCCTTGCTGCCAAGGAATAAGGATCTGTTCAGCAGTCTTTCTCATTAACAGCAACTTTTCAGACCTGTCAGCCAATTCTTAACACATCTAAGGCAGACCCCACTGCTACAGGAGGGAGCTATTTGTAAACAATGTCCTGCCATACTAAGTGAAACACCTGATGACATTTAAGCAATGTTAGATCCAGCTCAATAAACTCAATCTCAGAAAAAGCAAGAATGTTCTCATTTGACAGGAGGTATCTTTGACATGGCTACTTGAACGTCAATACTCACTTTTCTAAACAGCTTCTCTGAGCAGCTGGTTCCCTGAGCTGGGCACTGGTAAGTAGTAACCATCATTACTGTTTTTACTTGCTCAAATATCACTACATGTTAGTGGCTTTCCACTTGCATCTGTAGGCTGGACATCTTAATCTGAAAACCTTCTCCAGTTCCTGAACTGGTTATTGCTCTTGTGGATGATTTCTCCTTAGTATTTTCCCTCAATGACTGCCTCTAATTCACCTGATGTGGGTAACACACGTTCACTGCACCGTATGTGCAGCTGTACCCCAGATGTACCAATAAATACTCAACACCCTCATTTCCCAGCTTTATCACTGCTAGCTAGGTGATGGGAAATTTTTACATTTCCTAATTGCTTGTCTATGTTTAGATCACTCTCAGGTGGTGATCTCTGCAGTTATAGGTTAGGGCTTCCTATAAAAACTTGTGGATTTATCTATTTATCCAAATTGTGATATATTAATTCAGCTCACCTGTCTCATGGCTACCAAGCCTGCTTCCTGGCTGGGACTATTCTCATTCCAAACTTCTGAGCAACTTGCAGCAGGCATATTGTTACAGCCACAAAAATGCTTCCCTTTTCACCCAAAATTTTACCCACCACCCTCCTTCAGCAAAAGAGCAGGCACAAGCACTCAAGTGTGCTATAGGAACAAGCTCAGAAAAAAGACAGCTTCTGACAGGCATCCTCCCACAGTGTTTAGAGTGGGCACTACTCATCTCTATTGGCAATAGAGCAGCAGATATGTGCTGCAGTAATTCAGAGTCAGGCTCAAACAGATGTTAATGGAACTGTGGCATGGTTGCAAGATTCACCAGTATGTGTCTGTGGCCCATGAATTCCAAGCAGAAAGATGTGATCTCTGCTCAAGGAGGGATCGAAAACCCCATCCCTCCTGGCCATCACAGAAACTCCCTAGGACAAAGAGTTTATCTTCCTCACAAACAGAGAGTATTGGGTTCCATCTTTTAGTCACTGTCACACGTTCCATGAGTGGGTCCACCAGGTCAAGGGAGGTTCTTCTCCCCCTCTACTCTGCCCTGGTGAAACTACATCTGGGATATTGTGTTCTGTTCTGGGCTCCCCAGTTCAAGAGGGACAGGGATATACTACAGAGTCCAACAGAGGGCTACAAGGATGATTAAGGGCCTAGAATATCTGTCTTATGAAGAAAGGCTGAGATCTGGGGCTGTTTAGTCTGGAAAAGACTGAGAGAGAATCTTACAAATAACTGAATGGTGAATGTCAAGAAGGGGCTATTCTCTTTCTCGGTGGTGCCCAGTGATAAGATGAGAAGCAATAGATACAAAGTGGAACACAGGACATTCCACCTCAACATCAGAAGTAACTTCTTTCCTGTGAGGATGACAGAACACTGGAACAGACTGCCCAGAGAGGTGGTGAAGTCTCCTTCTCTACAGACTTTCAAGACACATCGGGAAGTGTTTCAATGCAGCCTGCCCTAAGTGATCCTGCTTTGGCAAGGAGTTCAGACTAGCTGACCTTCAGAGACCCATTCCAATCCATACCATTCCACAGTTCAATGATTCTATGACCTCCCCAATTCTCATACCAGACTGCCAGAGTGCTCTGAGTCTTGCTATATTGTTTGTCAATTTTAGGAAACAGCTAACAGAAGCTAACACAGCTTAACTGTGTACAGTAGTATTAAAACTATATGCATGTAAAGCTTCATTGTTTTTCTAAAATCACACATTCTGTTTTTTTAAAGACCTATTTAGCTGTTTCTTGCCCTGGTAAACCATTTCATTCACGTTCTTCTAATTTTGCATGCACCCCTAACAGCTCTCTGAGACAAGGGCAAAGTCCATTATTCACAGTTCACAGACAGAAACTGAATGCACAGAGAGAGACTGAGTACTTGCTGCTGGCAGAACAAGTGGCTAACTTATGCTCATCAAGGTTTAGATTACTGTCCTTTTTTCCTCTCTTCCCACTGGCACTTGACTCTGTACCAGACAGCCATACATTAGAACTGTGATTAGCTGGAGTTACAAAGCACAAGTTATCTTCAAAAGACATCAGCATTCTGGTGCAAAGACTCCTATTTCCATGGTTGGCCTTTGTTTGCCTTAATAATACTCAGTGATGCACACTTAAAATGTAGTCTACCTGTCTTCATGGCAAGCTCATTTGCTGCAGTGATTATAGAAGCAAGCACAAAGGTACAGGCAAAAAGTGTGTACAAGTCTCAACAGTATAAAGGTTTCTCACTGTATACCTAGATTCAATCAGCTTGATTAATGAGTGCTGGCACAAGCTTCTGCCCATCTTAGTGAGACACTGCAGCACGTTAAAATAAAGGAAACACCAGGCTGAACCAAAATGCCAGCTTTTTCTAGGAAAGGCCATGCAGGTTTTGAGAATTGACCCTGTTTTAGCCAACTGGTGGCAAAAGAGGGATGCCTAACTTGTGTCATGCCATTCATCCTGATGTAGCAAAGCTGACACTAGAAATACTCTTCTCTTCATTGTGACAAACATCTGCAGCAGCCTAAGCAGAGGAGAAAAGTAACCTAACAAACTTACATGGAAAACCTGTTGCTCTGCAAAGCAACAAGTCAACAAACAAGTCAGTTCGTGGGCCCACATTCAAGCTTAAAATAAGGCTGGATATTCTTGATGCTGAAGTGAAATTCTGGCAGACAAATTCACTGCATACATTCCTATACTGTATTTTATTTTTTGCCTGAAATAGGAAGCAAACCAGTAAATATATATAGAAAATGAAGATCTAGGTTCTCAAGGTCTTCTCTCACACCAGCATAAACCTACTGTGAAGAGATGCAATACAACAGGTGATAACTTTGCTTCCATAATGGCCTCACTGGCATGGAATGCAAAGCACCAAGAGGCACAGCATTCGATTTACTTTGGTGCAAGGTTTAAGCACACCACGTGGAGGGTAAACGGGTGCGGCTTGGTTTTCTATTAAATGTCACTCAAAAGAAGCAGCAAAAATGTAAAACGTGGGTTTTTTTAATGTGAGGATGGCAGTTTTTCAGAGCTATGCACAGCAGCAGCTCTGCAGTACAGCTCTGTCATTTGGGACTCCCAAACCAGAGGCAGTGGCGAGGGTTGCCTCCAGTGTTTCCATTCAGAGATCTGGCAATGCTGTGCTGACAGAAAACTGTGAACCAGATTAAAAATATGCATCTACTTTCTACTTTGTGCTGCTTGAAGACTGAACAGCTATAGTGCCTCCCAAATATCCAATTATACCATTTGCCTTTTTTTCAAGAGGTATCTTCTTTTTTTTTTTTTTTTTTGAAGGGGGTGTAGAACAACAACCAACAATCTATTTGTTTTACATCTGGTGAAGTCATCTTGGACCTATTAGTGGAATAGTGGACTTAAAGAAAACAGCTTGAGACAGCAGCAACAACAGCAGCAATAGCAACAGCAGCAGCAGCAACAGCAGCAGCAGCAACAGCAGCAGCAGCAGCAGCCATTCCTCTTACTACAAAGGAAATCTGTAATCTTTGCCTGCCACAGTAAAATGTAGCATCTGTTGATCACTGGGGGTACCAGGGAAGGCAACATAAAACCCATGTGGGCTCTGCCATCTTCTGTCATTTCCCTCCGGACCTCCAGGTGTGTGGTCCCCAGCACGGATAGCACCATCCAACTGGGACCAGCACAGCTGCATCAATGTCTCAGCCATGGGGAAGAAGAGCTGGGTGTCACTTGAACAAGGGCAGGCTCTGTGGGGCTGGCAGACTGGCAGTGCCCAAGGAAACACAGGCCTTTTGACACGGCACATGTGCCATGATAGAAGATGAGCTGGCAATTTTTGTGTGCTGGGATGATGGTAGGTTTTAAGCACCCAGGCCCAATCTTCACCAGGTGTCAGTGCCCACCTTCCTCTGAGATTTGAGCCAACTAAGCCCATGGCTCACTCCACATTACAGTTCTAAACATGAAAATAAAGTTTTAACTACAATGGTGCAAAACCCTGCCTTGACCTTCCTCTTGGCAGGGAATTTGTCTGACAGCATGTGCTCAGCTATGGAGCTGAGGTGACAGTTGAACTAGTAGATCAAATAATTACACAATTTTGATAATGCAATGTTTGTATTTGAGTGCCTTAAAAATCAGTAGTATCACAATCACTTTCTGCAATAAAAGCCACCCTGCAGCAGAACATTTTAACTTCTTAATCAGCTAAGCTAAAGCTCCCACTGTGAGAAAATATCTTTTCAGCAGAGTACTGATTTTATTCCTCAATCTCCCCTCCTCCCCACTTATTCCCTCTTTTCTTCTCCATCATCAATCTTTTAAGCGTGCCACTGTGCATTCACATTTTCTTTCTGCACGTGTCAGCTCTTCCTCAAAGCCCCCTTTCTCTGCCAAATCCTGCAAAGCAGACTTTAACCACTCGTTTCTCGAACGGGGAACTCCACACACAACTTCACGACAGCCAGGCTCTCCCGGCGCTTCCCAGCCACCCTGCCAGAATCCCCCTCTTCCCTCTGCAACCCACCGCTATGGACAAAAGAGCAAGTAAAATGAAGCTGACTTACTGCTATGGCTTGCAGCCTTTCCTTGTGCAACTCTGCTTCCGCCATCCTGGAGAGAAGGACACGGGAGGAGAGAGAGGGAGACGGGTGGGAAGGGCGGTGTGGGGGAAAGAAACAATAAAAGGCAAACAAAAATAAAACAGAGCACACACTGCGGTCACCCGGGGGAGCTGGAGTAATTGCAAAGAAAGCCGAGCTTCTATGTAGTAGTCAGCCACTTTTGGAGGCACTGCAGGCTGGCTCACGGTAGGATCATTTTAGTCACTGGACCAGTGCCTGCTTTGCTGCCTGTCTCCCAGCTGTATTGCTAACTGCGTTTCATTGCTGCTTCTGTGTGCTGTTGCTGTCACACAAGCCATGTATGCACTCTCCAAGCAGCTGAGCGCAGGGATAGCTCGCATGGCTATAATTTTTTGCGTTGACGTCTCAGCTCATTTGCTCCTCCTATGGGGCGCTGGGTCACGACAGGAGCTCCACATCAGTAGCGTGCACAGTAATCCAAACCTGCACGACTGCCGCAGAAGTGGCAGACGGCTGTGCCACAGCGCGTCCTTAGCGAACAGCAGGGGAGGACAGTGACGGTGGCACATGGTGCGGCGAGCTGCGGCAGGCGACTGCAGCCCCGCGTTAAAGCAGGTTTGGCTATGGGAAAGGTCAGCGCAGGCAGCAGGAGGGAGGACACGGAGCGTTGCGGGAGCAGCGCAGCCACTCGTGAATGCGGTGGTAACACGGCACTCTGTGAAAGGTTCCTGATGCAGGGCAGCCTTTGAGCGCAGTGGTGAAGAGCATGTGTGTGGGGAGGGAGAAAGGAAGAAGGAAGGTGTCCATGCACCCCGCACGTGCACTGCACATCAAGGCACTGTATTGACATCATGCACTTGAAAGTGGCAGAGCCGTATGCACCGACAGGCTGCCTGCAGTTCCCAGCGGTGTTGCAAATAGGGAAGGAGGTGGATGGGGAAAAGAGGGGAGGCCTGAGCCAGTATTATAAGGGTACCCTTGATTTCAAGTGTGGCTTCAGTTTTCAATTTTACATTCAACCTTGTCACTTTTTTTTTTTCTTTTTAATTATTTTTTAGTATGATGTCCTATTGCTTTATTTTCTCATAAACAGCACAGAAGTGCTGTACTCTCTTCCAAGATGGTTCATGGAGTACTACTGTAAGGGTGACCATAGGGCTGTGCCAGAAAAGGAGCACCCTCAAGCCAAGACAGCCACCGCTTTGGCTGGAGGGGGGCTGGGGGCTGAGCATGGCATCCTACTGCTGTCCTGCCACAGGGAGCAAAAGTGCATTTTCCAGCATATAATTTTACTTTAATAACCCCATGCTGAGAAGACAGGGAAAATCCATCATCTTGGAGCAAAGAGGTCTGCCCACTCATCCGCACACCACCCATCCTGATGTTTTGCCTCTCTGCTGGCACTCGTCTGCTCTCCCAGACATCCTCCACCTCTATCCCATTTCCAGATTAAGGATGTGCTACTTGCTGCAGGCTGCTTTTCAAGGCAGCTGCTTTCTTAAGTGTTTCCACCTCCTGGTCACATTTGCCGTCTTGGTGCCCAACCTCCTTGTCTCATGACAGCATGTAGTAGCAACTTGTTGCTTAGCTTTGCCTCCCTGAAAGAAGTCCTTTGTTGTATAGAAAATTCACAGAAGTTTATATAAATTCCGGTAGTCTTTGTGGCTAGAAGGCAAAGTTTTGTTGCTGTATGCCAAGTGAGGCACTATGTGTAAGTGGGTGTTGGGGTAGGCTATAGAAAATGCAACAGTTCCATCTTAAACTGAGATACTGTCTTTCTGCTTTAAGTTGGAACTTAAGCTGGAAGTTCCAGCTGTAATTTGATGGATGGTATCTGCCCTGTAGCTTCTTTGGTACATTTCAGCTTGTTATTTTTCTTCTAAACCTTGCTTTTTTTGTTTTCACTCACTGCTTAAATGTCCATGTATTGCTGCTACAGCTACAGCTACAGCTAGTTTTGAAATATCCTGTCACAGAGGATCCAGACATCTATAATCCCACTTGTGCCCTGAGAACATACATGGGCAACTCCTACTAAGACTTGCAAGCTATGCAGTCAATACCCTTCTTATGTTTTACTGTTCAGCCTTGCCCAGAGGAGGAATTCTGCTACAGGCTATATCCAGCAAAGGCAAAAGAATGTCCCAGTCCTAACTGGAGCCGGGATGGGCAACTTACTCACTTCATGATCTGCAGTCACATTAGATGCTGCCAAACTGGTGGGTGAAATGTACTATATCAGGCCATCCCCTCTTTCCTTCCATACGGCATCCACTCAGCAAAGCACTTAAACATATATTTGAGTGCATTCAGGGTAGTCCTATATAAAAGTGCCTGTGTGCATCTTCTGATACCTTGCAATAGATCATGAAGCACAGTAACTGTAGATGAGCTGGACACAGTATGAGTCATATGTCTGTCTTCTCTCCCACTACTGCAGTGCATGTGACAGGTAAGGGGTAAGCAGGGTGCATCCTAGTGAGTTTTGAGGCGCTCCTGCCTCCAATGAAATGTACTGCAGGGCTATACATCCCTCTTCAGTTTAGTTTGCTAAGGAAGCTACTGCTCTGCTGTAGCAGCCCACCCTATCAGTTCTTAATGCTTGTACAGAAATTATAGAGGATGCATCAGTAGTGGAGAAGCTTCTTGCTGGTGACTTGCAATGCAGAGGAAAGGCTAGAAGTCATAACAACCACCAGTTTCCCTACAGTGTCTTTCTTTTATATAGTTTGAAACCTGTAAAACAATAAGATAGGAATCCTTCACCCAGGAGGTTCAAAGAGTACATCCAGGTAAAATGACCTCTATAAAGTGGCTTACAGAGTCTGCAGAGAACATCCCCTATGGACATTTGGCTAATGAAGGCAGCTTTAAAAGAAACAAAACAGCTCATTTAATTTTTATACATTTTTTGGTACATGTTGGTTGAGGGTTTTTGTTTTTTTTTTTTCTAAGAATGTTTTGCTATGTTGTTAAGGAAAGAAATTTTGTTAAGCTTCACAGTTTTTAAATTGTTTTATTTTACTTTTAGGGCAAGAGGGCAGGGTAGTATTTCCAAATTTTGAAGATACTAGGAAAATAAGAAAGGATGGAGGGTGTAGGGAGGAGCAGGATTCCCAAAGAGTAGATAATCAAGATGAAGCAAGTATTTAATACTTTGTTAAGCAGACAAAAGTCAAGCAGAAATTAAGCATGTCCCTATTAGTTTCAAATGTCAGTTACAAGGCTGTTCTTTTCACCATAATTTTTTAAAAGAGCAAACACTGCTGCATCTTAATAATGTGAGAATTGCATTGCATTTCCAGAAAAAACAGACTTTTATTTTAATTTCTTTGGAAAAGAGTGTAGGAAGCAATTTGTAGTCCCTATTTGATGCTGGAGGGAATCCTGAGAGGACTCTAAACTATGTGTAGCCTAAAATTTTAATGCGACAGCTTAGTTGTATGGTGGAAGTCAGGTTCTTGTCCTTGCCATGGAGCTGAGATGGATTAGAAAAGATTCTAGTTTAAATCACCTGTTTGTGTTTTGGCAAGCCATTTTATTTTTCATTTGCAATTGCATTGTATGCAACCAGAACCCTTCTATATGATGCTGGGCATCTTGGTTTTGGGGCAAATCTTTTGGCTTCCCATCATTCTGGCTGTTGGTAGGACTGAATCAGTTTAAGAAACCAGACTCTGGCCTCAGTCCTGTGTAAGGACGGCACACATACACATGAAGGCTGGGATTAATGCCTCAGCCATTGCAAATGCATCAACATATTTTTGTGGTGACAAGTTAGTGGTTGGTTCCTGGCAGTGGTTGTCAAGAAAACACAGAGGAAGGAAGGAAAACAGAGTTCACATTTGCATTTCAGATTGTTTAAGACTATATACTTCTGCCTCTTAAAATTACCACGTGCCAGCATGTTGCATTGTGCTGCACAAATACTGCTCTGGCATCCTCAGATTTGTTGAGCATTCCTCCCTAGGGCATACTTGAACCATATTATTTTAATCTAAAACAAAATTCTGAGGCTTGATTAATCTGGGGTTTGTCTTACCAGAATCTGGCCTTAGATGCTATATTAAAACAGGCCAGGAATGAAAACTTCATCTAAACTTAGATTCCTGAGCCCATCATCCATACTCAACTTTTTGGACTCCCTCAAACACAGCACCTCACACAACATAACCTTTGAAATTTTTGGCAGTGGCACCATCTGACATTTCCAGGGAGAGGCTACTCCATCTGCAGTTTTAACTGCAGCTCTCAGTTTTGGTAGACAGCAGTCTCGGTAGACAGTAGTCTCATGCTGTCCTTCTCTCTCTCACTAGGCTGCTTTGAGGGAACAAACAGTATCTGAAGCACCAGGGGTGGTTCTTGGGCTACTGGGAAGCTCACAGCTGTGAACTGCACCTCAGAGTCATCCTGCCAGGACAAGCTGTCAGAGTCATCCTGCCCAGACATGTTAACCCTGTAAGTGCTGGCTGTATGGTGAGGGTTTTGTGTCCAAGCCCTTGCACACTCACTATGCGGCTGGTGGGGGTGCCCAATCCACTACCACTAAAGCCTTGCAGTGGTGAAAGTCAGCAGTGCCTCAACACCTCAATATGTGCCTTCACTCTGCTGCAGAGTGGCAAATGCTAACAGCAGTACACCTCCTTCATTCCGACTGCCCCCTTTGTGGGTCTCATGGGCACAGCCCCTAGCTGGTGTGGGCTGGTAGGAAAACCAGCCCAAGCAACAGGACAGACAAAGGCTGGGACATCTCCTTTCCACCTCACACAGCATTTCACACCTGGAAAATAGAGATCATAGAATCACAGAATGGCTTAAATTGGAAGGGATCTTAAATATTATCTACTCCAAGCTCTTCGTCATGGGCAGGGACACCTCTGAACTGGACTTGGTTGCTCAAGGCCTCATCCAACCTGTCCTTGAATGCCCCCAGGGAGGAGGCATCCATAACCTCCCTGGGCAACCTATTCCAGAGTCTCACCACTATGATACTGAAGATGGGGAATCAATAACTGTTATGTCTGAAGCTGAACAGGAGCACAGTGGCAGAACTCAAACTGTATGTCTGAGTCCAGTTTTGCAAGTGCACAAGAACATTCTTTCTTGCTTGGAAAAAAAATATCTTCTCATCAGACTCAATTTAATTGAAGTTGTTTCTTCTTCCCTTTCTCTGTTTCAGCGCTGCCACTTGCTATCAAGACATGGTTGAAGCATACACAGCAGGAGATGGCATTGTTTAAGAAATAAAAAGCTAGAGCACAGGGCATTGTTTTAAACTTTCCCAAGACAGCAGGCTTATGAATAGGTAAGCCATAATTTATTAATAACCACAGTCTATCATGTTTTTCCATGTTTACGTAATTTCATTCTGCAGCCATGTCAAGCTTGCAATTAGAAATCCTCTGACTATAGGAATCTTCACGTGACCATGCCAGCAGCAGGACACCTCTGGCTGGAATGGGCCCTCAAGGATCTCTGCTGATCAGAGGTAGCCTAGACAGATATCTATTGTCCATAAGCAGTTGCTCATAAGTGATTCTACTGGTGAATGAATAGAATAGAATAGAATAGAATAGAATAGAATAGAATAGAATAGAATAGAATAGAATCAATAAGGTTGGAAGAAACATCAAAGATCATCAAGTCCAACCTGCCACCCAAGACCTCATGACTACTAAACCATGGCACCAAGTGCCCTGTCTTGAACACATCCACAGATGGTGACTCCACCACCTCCCTGGGCAGCCCATTCCAATGTCTAACAATTCTCTCTGTGAAGAGCTTTCTCCTCACCTCCAGCCTAAACTTCCCCTGGCTCAGCTTGAGACTGTGTCCTCTTGTTCTGGTACTGGCTGCCTGGGAGAAGAGACCAACCCCTCCTGACTACAACCCCCCTTCAGGTAGTTGTAGAGAGCAATAAGGCCTCCCCTGAGCCTCCTCTTCTCCAGGCTAAACCACCCCAGCTCCCTCAGCCTCTCCTCATAGGGCTTGTGCTCAAGGCCTCTCACCAGCCTTGTTGCCCTTCTCTGGACACGTTCAAGTGTCTCAATGTCCTTCTTAAATTGAGGGCCCCAGAACTTGACACAGGACTCAAGGTGTGGCATAACCCGTGCTGAGTACAGGGGCACAATGACTGGGCAAATCTTCCCCAGCACAGCAGTGTACCCAGGTGGACAAGAAGGCCAATGGCATCCTGGCCTACATCAAGAACAGTGTGGCCAGCAGGAGCAGGGAAGTCACTGGGCATGCTGCTGGCTCATGTTCAGCCAGCTGTCAATCAATACCCCCAGGTACCTTTCTGTTTGTCTGCTCTCCAGCCACTCTGACCCCAGCCTGTAGCACTGCATGGGGTTGTTGTGGCCAAAGTGCAGCGCCTGGCACTTGGACTTGTTGAATGTCATCATGTTGGACTCTGCCCATCTGTCCAGCCTGTCAAGGTCCCTCTGGAGAGCCCTTCTACCCTCTAACAGATCAGCACGTGCTCCCAACTTCATGTCATCTGCACATTTAGTGATTGACTCAATCCCCTCATCCAGATCATCAGTAAAGATACTGAACAGGATGGAGGCCAGAACTGATCCCTGGGGGACACCACTAAGTGACTGGCCTCCAGCTAGTCAAGCACAAGAAGCAATGATTTTCCTGAGACCTCTTGTCATGCCAACCTCCTTGCCATTCTTAACAAGCATAGTGTTAGCCTCAGATTTATTCCATACCTTCAGTCCTTGGCTGTAATTAATGAATCAAACCACAGGGCACTCTCTGTCAAAGCCTGCAGATCACTAAAGCACAAGGTCCTGTTTACAGTGACCTTCCTTGCAGTGGTGGAGGACAAGTAGAAATGATGTACATATTTCACCTTTCTCCCTTCTTTCCTTTCCTGGTCACTGGATTTATTTGAGGCTTTCAAGGTGGAGGAAGCAGCCTGTCTCCTCTTGGGATTTCAGTGCCAACTTCTAGCACCACAGCTTTCTTACCCAGTTAATACCTTGTTTCAGGAACCTAGCCTGGATCCTGGAGGATAGAGGGAGATTGGACAACCTGCAGAGGAGATATGTAAGGCAACCCTTTCCCAATTTCCTTTAGTCTCTCTGAAACTGCACAAAAACCCTGGTCAGGCCTTACCTTTCACTTTCTATTCTCAGTGTCCCCAGAGACACTTTAAATCCATCTGGGGCAAAGAGGGGGGTGAGAACAAATAATACTCCTAGCACTCCAGTGCAGGGCAGAGATGTATTTGTGAATAGGGCAACTCTTCACTAAAAAGGGACTTTTGATGAATTTCTGTTCTATCAGCATAATGGTACCACTGAAATAGGTCATCATTCCTTAGCTGTGCATCCCCCTGTAGCTGTTAATGAGCTGAGATTCACTTGTACACCAGGACTTGTGTTATTCTACCACATTAGAAGCAATTTGTGACGCTGAGTTTCATGGATCCTGACAACTTTAATGCTGATAGAGATGAGACTTTTGCCCCTCCTACCCTTTAAAGCTGGCTTGGTTATTCAAATCTGCCAAGAGAAAGGAAAACCTGCGCATTTATTTTACACTGGGTTAAAAAAAAATAGAGCTTTGTTCCTATAGATTCTGGCATGTCCTTCTTTCTATTCAAACAACCCAGATTGCATCAGAAAAGCTGCTTTTAGCAGCATTTAAGTCCTTGTGACTGCTGATCATCCCCCACATATAGTAGTATATTGCTGAAATTATATTCCCTTACAATCTGCAAAATATTTACTGCTGAATTTTGTGTTAGTGCACTGGATTTTGCCTCAGAAAAGAAATATTACTTGCAGGCCATCTGGCAAAAACTATAGAAGAGCTGAAAATAAACTACTGCCCTGCCACCAGCAAGTGGGGCTGGTATCTGAATATCTGGGGTTTGTAGCTACTCTGATCACTGTGTGATCTTTGCTTCTGTTCCTCCACATATGACAAGAAAAAAAAAATGAAAGAGAACTTAATGCCTCCTTTTTAAAAGCCCTTTTGATTCTAGACCAACTAGTTCATTCTCTTTGTCTTCTAACCTAGTAGCATACTCAGAGAAGGACTAGGGGATTTGCATTGGATCTTCTATGCCAAAAAAAGTGGTAAGAACTTCACTCAGTTTAAAAGGGCAGCTTTTGTTAATGACAAGTTTTCATCTAAGGTTAAATAACCAGGAAAATTATGACCTTGTGTCTTCCTTCTCCACAGAGGGGCAGCCCAGAGAGGTGTCTTCAGCCTTTGTGCAACAAGGCTGTAATTTAGTCATGAGTGTTTCAGATCAGTCCACCTCAATTCCAGCTCATTATAGAAATGAAAGAGTTGGAATTTTGATTGTACTTTTTTAGATGAAGAGGACTTAAATCCATCCATTCAAATAAAGGATCTGATAGTACTTTAAAAGAGTTGCAAGTCAGATCAAAGCAAGTCTACTTAGCACAGCGTGCCCTCCTGAAATTCTCCAGAGACCTGGCACTGCAGCCTTTAAGCCTGCTAGTTAGTAGTGCCAGCCCTAAAAAACTCCGACCCCCAAATCCTAGATTTTTAGGCAGTATCCCATCTTTGGTTCTCTGACCTGAAAAAAAACAGGAAACCTTTTGCACAGAAATAATTTCCTGGCCTTTTGGCCTCTGCTTCAGACTGTGGCAGTCACATAGAAGGATCAGAGATGAAAATAACTGGCTACCTTCTAGATTCATGCTGAAAGTTTAATATGAATTTTGGATCAGTCTACACTATGCCCAAATTGGTACACCCAGCTTTTGCTGTTAGCTAGGGAATTCATTAAGGTTTTCACAGCCTGAGGCAACCACTTGGCTCCAAGAGTTTGACTTGAGCCAGTGGAACGTGTGGTATGTATTATGCAAAGCCACTGCATTGCATATGTGCAAATTATCTTCCAAGGGTCATTAAGGCTGTTGTTTTTTCTCCATGGTCCCACTTCCAGTGCTCAACACAAAGTCACTCAAACACATTGTGATGTCCCTTTCATGGGAAAGGTATCCCCATTGGTTCCTTGCTCAGGGCCACTGCAAGTATGTAGTATTCCCTCTAATGCAATACAATACAATACAATACAATACAATACAATACAATACAATACAATACACCAGGTTGGAAGAGACCTTCAAGATCATCACGTCCAACCTACCAACCAATCCAACCCACCCAAGCAACTAGATCATGGCACCAAGCACCCCATCAAGTCTCCTCCTGAACACCTCCAATGATGGTGACTCCACCACCTCCCTGGGCAGACTGTTCCAATGGGCAATCACTCTCTCTGTATAGAACTTCTTCCTAACATCCAGCCTAAACCTCCCCTGGTGCAGCTTGAGACTGTGTCCTCTTGTTCTGGTGCTGGCTGCCTGGGAGAAGAGACCAACCTCCACCTGTCCACAACCTCCCTTCAGGTAGTTGTAGAGAGCAAGAAGGTCACCCCTCAGTCTCCTCTTCTCCAGGCTAAGCAACCCCAGCTCCCTCAGCCTCTCTTCATAGGGCTTCTGTTCCAAACCCCTCACCAACTTTGTTGTCCTTCTCTGGACACATTCCAGCAAGTCAACATCCTTCCTAAACTGAGGGGCCCAGAACTGGGCACAGGACTTGAGGTGTGGCCTAACCAGTGCAGTGTAAAGGGGCAGAATGACCTCCCTGCTCCTGCTGGCCACACTGTTCCTGATGCAGGCCAGGATGCCATTGGCCCTCTTGGCTGCCTGGGCACACTGCAGGCTCATGTTCAGCCTGCCATCAACCAGCACCCCCAAATGCTTTCTAAAGGCTGGTGCTATGGAAAATGGCAGAAGATACTGAGAAAAATCATAATCAAGCTTCCTGATGAAAATGTGAAGTTCCACTGACTGACTTCCAATTCATGTTATTCTAATGGTATTATTTTGTGTATTAGCATGGTAATATAGGAATTGTAGAAGTGCTTTATATTATGCTGCATACCACATACAAGTCACACTCAAGATGAGATTATCATTAAACTGGTATGTCTTGTGCACAGCTAATTAGGAAATCATCTTTATATCTTGCACCTCTAATGTCCAAATGCCTTTTCTGGTAAGAACTCTGATAAGACAATATTCATTAAACCTAGCAGTCAGCAGTTCCTAGGATGAAATTTACTGTGGATTTACCAAGCAGTCTAAATGATTGACATTGTTTTTCCCTAATTCTAGTGGAAAATGATTCTTAATCCTCTAGACTCCCTGTCAACAAGTCTACATTTTAAGCTTCTGAATATATTCCAGAGAGTACAGCACATAATTGTTTCAACACTAGAGTCACCTAACCTTTTAAACAAAGATATTTGGGGAAAGGCTGGATGCTTTAACACTGAAAACTTCCAGTTGTTTCTTAATACAGAACATAAGCAATCTATCTTTTCACTCTTTCTCCATCCTGATCTGGTAGCTGTCTGTTATACTGGAGAATAACAAAACATGGTGCAAGGCTGCAAGTATCCTCAGCCTTGTGATAAATCAGTCCTTTTGAGAGGGATCTGAAGGGATACTAATTTGTAGCTAAAATAGTTACTGCTAGTTGTGCCAGGAAATAAAATAGAGAGGCTCCCTCTGAACATGGGACTGGTTCTCAACAGTCAGGTAGCATGACAGTGCCTACTGTAATTATGTGCTCTCTTCATTAATTAAAACAATATGGTTATTACTCTTCTCATAATAATATATAATATGGTAAATATTAATTTATGACTACATATTAACCTTCTCTACACAAATGGAGGAGACATGTCTGCCTGTTAATGTACAAGATAAAAACTTTTTCTTTTTTTCTTAATTGTTTTGAAGAATTAGAGCTTTGCAGATTTCCTAAGGAGGTTTAAGTCAATCTAGTAAAGGTGAAGAAAACTCATCAGTTTAGGCCTGCTTCCACCACTGCTCACTCTCCACAGTATAATGGTCTGAGACTCTTTCATAAGGATGGTAGAAGAGCCTTGCTTTACTTATAAACGTATAAAGAGAGAAAGAGACAGAGCTAATGAAAAGAATGTTTCTCATCTTCATGATGTTACCCAATGCAGTTGTCTACTCTTATAGAAAACTGATCTTTCTTTTTCTCAGTTTTCCCTTGATTTCTTCAGATTACTGATTTATTTTGATTCTCTGACAGTGTAACATTTGCATTTTGGGCATTCACCAAAGGCATGGGGGAGTACTTTACTCTCTGTCTGCATCAGATTTATTTAGGCAACTTAATTTTCTCCATGTGTTAAACTGTTATTATTGGAGATAAGTATTCTTTTTAATGACTGATATTAAACTTGCAGTTGAGATTGTATCAAAGAAGACAAAGTGTTGATTCTAGGGCCCAGACAATCACATAGAATGATTTTATAGATGTTTCAAGATAGTTCCAGCCTGTGTAAATCTATGTAGCTATGTCTACAGCAGATACCAATATTGTATCTACTGCATCATGGCCAGTGAGGTGACAGGACCCCTGGATGTGTGTTTGAAACAAGCTCTTCACAATTTTTTGCCAAATTACTGATTCCTGAGCTTTAATTTATCTATACTGAATGCACTCTCAAGTCACACTTAAGGATAATACTACTTTCCAGAAAACTGGGACCACAGGAAAGAAGGGGCTTTAAAAGTTGTATTTCAGGCTCTCACATTTCACATTAGTCTAGGAATTTCAGTAGCACCAGCCCCCACCCCTCAATGACAAACACAAAAAGTTATAGAAGTATAGCAACATTTTCAGCTTCTTTCACATAAGGTGTGTAAGTGGCAATTTCAAGCCCCAGGTATTCTGCTTGAATAACATCTCCACATCATGTGTCTCCACATCAGTAATGCCACTTATAAATCAAACTCTAACCTAAACAATATGAGATTATTTTATTAAGTAGAATAGATTAATAAACAGACATTCTGTAAACATGGTTACTAATCAAGCCCTGATAACTTGCAAATCATTCCTGCTTTCATGAAGGTTTTCCTTTGCCTGCCCTTTTCTTGTTCTTTTTTGTTTGGCCTTTGTTTGTTTGTTTGGGGAGGGGGGGGTGTTGTTTGCTTGGGGTTTTTTATTTGGTTGGTTGGTTGGTTTGTTTGTTTGTTTTTAATCTGAACTCAGTATTGGGGCTGCTGGTTGCATGGCTGCTGAAGAAGTGTGAAGATTCTATGAGTCTGTGTTTAGCTAAATTATATCTGGCATTGCAATATCTGCACTTACCAAAAAAAAAGCTAATAATGAGTGTTTTAGAAGTTCCATTATTAGCAAAGTAATGATAGCCTATCAGATGTGTCTTACACACAAGGTATGCATTGATTTTCATGAGAAAGAATGATTTAAAGACACTCCCATTTTATTTGATGAATTTCTCAAAGGGTTTGCTCTTCTTCCTAAAGGTAAGATATTTTCTGGGAAAAGAACCTTGCCTTGTTTGGTTTTTTTTTTCCTTTTGTATGGAGTAAGTGTGAGAATACAAATTTTCAAATAATGTCATGTATTTTTTAATTTTTGGTTAAAAAAAAAATTTATTTGAGATCCTACTTACTAGTGCCTTTGAAATAATACTGCCTTGCCCGAAAGCTCACAATCAGACCTTGAAGAACAAGTTTGGATGTGATTTCTCTTTCAAAGCATCCTGCTATCGGACCACATTCCACTTGTTACCAATCTAAGTTTCTAGCCCTCTACTAATTTATAGTTAGTTTTGACTGCCAGTGGTGTATTGTGGCAAGGAGTTCCATAAATTATCTCCAAAAATGCTGATTTTAATAGCCTTTGTTGATGTTGTTGCTGTTGGTTTCACTGCACCTGTTATCCAGCTAACAGAGTTTTGATTTAACATTCTAGGCTGTCTGTCTCATCCCATCGTGAAAGTGTACCAGCTGTGAAATTTTGTAATAGGAATCGTTCCTGCAATCAATATAAGCACAGTTTTCCCAAACCCCACAGAAACACTACTACTGCAGAAACAAAGTGTAGCTCATAATCTTCTGGAGTGAGGCAGAGAGGAAGAAAGATACAAAACAAAAGGAACATTCTTGGTACTTTGAAGAGGAACAAAGAATGTACTGAGAAAATGGACTTAATAATGTAAAAATGGCAGGGAAAACAGGAGCTGCCTTTAGATCGGAGATCTGGCATGCATTGTCAAATTAAAATGATGTTTCAGGGGAAGCAGAGCAAGTAGTTTAGTCTGTTGTTTTTATGCAAAAGATTCTGCAATAAGCAATAGCTTGACTTTTGTTTGCCTTTGAGCAATCCACAAATTCAGAAGCTACAAAGCCAGAGAGTTGAACACAGCACTGCTGCAAGTACGAAGCTGGAAAAACTTTTCATTGCTGCCCACATCACAGACTGTGAATTAAAACTGTTTCAAAAGACTTTGAAAGATGTCTTAGTTTGTTCTGGAGATCAGCAGATGCAGCTTATATTTTTGTATGGACGTGCCCATCTGTACAGGAAGCTCCACATGCAGCTAGGCAGGTATTTTTTCCTTTTGCTGAAATCTCATCCTGTTGTACACCTAACTCTGAGCAACCTGATGCCCACAGATACTGTGGTTATTGCAGCTTTACTGCTTAATAAACTTTCAGTCTTTTGGCTCTGGATAAATCACTGTGTGACAGCAAATCTTGGCTATGAAAATGCAGACGATGCACAGTGCAATGTCTTATAGTACCCTTCACCTCTGAAGCCCACTACATGACACAGGGAGACCTTATTGCTGTCTACAACTATCTGAAGGGAGGTTGTAGCCAGGTGGGGATTGGTCTCTTCTCCCAGGCAACCAGCACCAGAACAACAGGACAGTCCCAAGCAGCACCAGGGGAGGTTTAGGCTGGATGTTAGGAAGAAGTTCTCCATTGAAAGAGAGACTGGCCATTGGAATGGGCTGCCCAGGGAGGTGGTGGAGTCACCATCACTGGAGGTGTTTAGGAAGAGACTTGATGGGGTGCTTGGTGCTATGGTTTAGTTGATTAGATAGTGTTGGATGATAGGTTGGACTCTATGATCTCAAAGGTCTCTTCCAACCTGGTCTATTCTATTCTATTCTATTCTATTCTATTCTATTCTATTCTATTCTATTCTATTCTATTCTATTCTATTCTATATTTGTAAAAAGTTTTGCTCATTGATTCTGCCAGTGGAAGGCAGAATTTTAGAAGAGTTTCCAGGGTAGTTTTTGCTGAATGGGGTATGGGAGGAATACTGATGATTCAAAGTCAATGAAGTCAAATTCTATTTGGAACCCTTGAACAGATATCCTTCAAGAGATAATCTCACTGAAGTCACACAGGCCTCTGTTTTCAGACCCTTTTCCACATGTTTCATCCCGTTCATTCCATATATACTCAACTGCTGAGTCTGTGTAGTACAAGTTGCTACCATTTGTAGGTTTTTGAACCTTGAAAAGGGACTTTCTTGTGTGCAGAGTTGGGGGTTGGCTGCAGGCAGAGGAATAGCCTTCCAACACAGGACTGGGGTTCAGGATGTCCCAAATATGTTCTGGGTTGTATTGCCCTGCAGTGTTGCTCCCACGCAGTACTCCTCCTTACAGCTCTCTGGCTATGCACAGCCCTGCTGAGCCGTGATGGGAATGCTGCCGGGAACAGCAGGAGAGGCTGAGAGTCCTCCTCGATTTCCACAAATGGCTGTTTCCCATGGCTTATAACTCAGCCAGCTTTCAGAGAGGATATGTTAAGTCAAAGCAGAGCATATTCTGCTTTCAGTGGTTTACTTTCCCCAATTCAATACTTTACCATAATCTGCTGATGTTTCAGAGCTGCTAAAATAAGACATACACACACTCAAAAATGTTTCTGCTGCCCAGATATAGAGTTGCTGCCACCATTGTAGCTTTGTATCCTCATGCAGTGGGAATGAATTGAGAGCAATTTTTAACTCCTGGCTCCTTCAGCTTGGTTGGCAGTTCAGATGTCTTTCCAAAAGCAGTAGATCTCATGCCTTACCACTGAAGAATGTGTCTCAGTAGTAGACCACCAGTCTTCCTAGGGCATCACAGCTGTAACCAAAGTCACAACATAATACCACAAAAAATACCCTGTTGTATTCAAAGTAGTTCAACATTTTCTGCAAGGATACGCAGAAGGACAGAGTTAATCTTTTGCCCTCCCTACCATTTACTCTAAGGGCACATTTTCATGCTGGCTGTCAGGAAAGGGACTAGAAGGGCAGTGAGTTGAGGCAGACAGGACAAACGTGGCTCCCTGAACGGAGAAAACTGTGGCTGTGATCTGTTCCCAACAGGCTGACACTCAGAGGGGTTGTCATGTGCTTGTGCTGGAGTTAAAAGGCCTTATAAGGCAAAGCCTGAACAAACTGGTAAGCAGTCTGAAGTGTTCCTCAGTGCTGAAAAACCTCCAGGGAATGCACAACATACCCCTGGCAAAGATTACAGCATATTTTACGGCAAGCTCACGGTGTAACAAAGCAGATATTGTATCTTTGACTTTCAGGCTCTGCATGCTGCTCTCAGTAAGAAAATTAAGATCAGGTCCCCTTCTCAGATTCATTTTACTGCAGTGGGACAAGCTACATGTCGTTCATTCAATCTGTCTTTAAGATTTCCTAAAACTGCACATCAGCTCTTCTGGAAAGACAATCTCCACAGCAGAAAAATTATTTGGAGGACTTTGTGAGCCAATGACTGGAGAAGTCAGATCTGTTTAAGCTGTGGCAGTAGTCAATATCAATGACAAAATGAGCAGACCTTGGTCATGAAATCTCCACAATAAACCAGCACTACTTTGCCACATTCCAGCCCACCTTGGACCATGAGATGAGAGGACTTCCACCTCTCCTCTTTTCCGTTCATGGTTCAGGAGGAACTGTGGCACAGCTGCCTTGCCCCTTTTCATGGCCAGAAATGCACTGCACGCTTAGATGCAGCGTCCAGAGAAACAACTGAAACCTTACTCTTGCTCCAGATAATCTTGCCTTCACCAGGGACTCAGAAACTAAGATGAAGGACAACAACAACAACAACAAAAGTGATGAAAATGGCTGCACCACTGGGGAGCTCAGAGAAGACCTATTCTAATGTGCCTGTGGCATCCCTGTGCATCAGAGGCAGGAATTTATCTCTGTCCTGCTGTGAGATAAAAAGCTTTGTAAAGCAAAGCCTGAAAATACTGTTTTGCTGCCTTTTCTTATGCTTGTTGGCTACAGCTAACAGAAGCTTCTAGTAGTTTTTTTGTATTCTTCCTATTATCTGCCTTTGTTGATGCTCTTCAATGTACTTTGAGGCCTTTATTTGCTTACAAAGTAGTGACCTGTGCTAGAAAGATGTGAGCCACCTCCTTCTCCCATAAGCTAGATCGGACTGCTGCCAGTCTAACAGCTGTGCCTGTGGATGCCCACAGACATTTTATCTGGTATTTATCAGTTCTGTTATTTGCTCTCTGTAATTGAAGCCTGTTTACTGTTCCAGCACATTCCTTGTTATTTTCTGATGTTTTAAAAGAAATGCTCCTCAATTTATTTTTGTTTCTACCAAGCTGCCTGTCTACATCATGCAGGTACTCATCTAAAGCTTACATGGACACCCAGAAGGAAAAACGTGTTTAGTCATGTTTCCAAAGGGAATATGGTTGTTCAGAGCACCTTTATCTATTACAATAATAATAGAGAAGTGTGAGTGCTAGCATGGAATGATTTTCAAAAAACAACACCACTGAATTAAGATTTGTTTTCTTCCTCCTAAGAGGAAGCTGCATGGAGGTAGCTTTGCTCCAGCAGAGGAACAGATTTGGTATCTCTTGGTTATCCACTGGTTTCTCCCTTAGAAGAGAACTCATCTGATAGATCTCCATGCAAGAAGGACTTGCAAGCACAGATGTCATTTATAGTTGGTATCATGTTCATGGGTGCCAAAGATAGACTTAAAGCACTTTGAACGTGCCTGTAGTCCACCTCTCTGTCCTAACACAAATTCAGACCCACTGCAACCTACTTAGATACAGTGAGACCCATGTTGTCATGGCTGCAAAAGGTGCACCCATGTATTTTTGTTACATTATACCAACCACCTTCATCATAGGACAGACTTTTCCTACCTAACTTTTGGTAGGTCACTGGATGGTGGGACACTGGCATCTTTGTAAACCAATTCCTAAAACATAACATGGAAATCAGCAGCCAGCTGAAGTGACTAGGGCTGAATGAGGACCTGGTAATAAAGCTACTTATCTGCAGATCATAGAATCATAGAATCATAGAATCAGTCAGGGTTGGAAGGGACCACAAGGATCATCTAGTTCCAACCCCCTGCCATGGGCAGGGACACCCTACACTAGATCACGCTGGCCAGAGCCTCGTCCAGCCTGGTCTTAAACACCTCCAGGGACTGGGCCTCAACCACCTCCCTGGACAACCCATTCCAGGGCTTCACCACTCTCATGGTAAAGAACTTCTTCCTCACATCCAGCCTGAATCTCCCCATTTCCAGCTTCATTCCATTCCCCCTAGTCCTATCACTACCTGAGATCCTGACAAGTCCCTCCCCAGCCTTCCTGTAGGCCCCCTTCAGATACTGGAAAGCCACAATGAGGTCACCTCGGAGCCTTCTCTTCTCCAGACTGAACAGCCCCAACTCCTTCAGTCTGTCCTCATAGGAGAGGTGCTCCAGCCCTCTGATCATCCTCGTGGCCCTTCTCTGGACACGCTCCAGCACGTCCACATCTCTCCTGTAATATGGGCTCCAGAACTGGACGCAGTACTCCAGGTGGGGTCTCACCAGAGCTGAGTAGAGGGGGAGAAGCACCTTCCTTGACCTGCTGGTCACACTTCTCTTGATGCAGCCCAGGATCTGATTGGCTTTCCGGGCTGCAAGCGCACATTGAGAGCTCATGTCGAGCTTCTCGTCCACCAGCACCCCCAAGTCTCTCTCCTCAGGGCTGCTCTCCAGCCAGTCACTGCCCAGCCTGTATTTGTGCCTGGGATTGCCTCGACCCAGATGCAGGACCCTGCACTTGGTCTTGTTGAAGCTCATGAGGTTGGCTTGTGCCCACCTCTCCAGCCTGTCCAGGTCCCTCTGGATGGCATCCCTTCCCTCCAGGGTGTCCACTGCACCACACAGCTTGGTGTCATCAGCAAACTTGCTGAGGGTGCACTCGATGCCACTGTCCATGTCACCCACAAAGATGTTGAACAAGACAGGTCCCAGGACTGATCCCTGAGGGACTCCGCTTGTCACTGGCCTCCACTGGGACATGGACCCGTTGACAGCCACTCTTTGGGTGCGGCCATCAAGCCAATTCTTTATCCATCTAGTGGTCCATCCATCAAACCCATGTGTCGCCAGCTTGGAGACCAGGAGGTGGTGTGGGACAGTGTCGAAGGCTTTGCTCAAGTCCAGGTAAACGACATCAGTTGCTCGCCCCTCATCTATTAATGCTGTCACCTGATCATAGAAGGCCACCAGGTTTGTCAGGCAGGATTTGCCCTTGGCAAAGCCATGCTGACTATTCCCAATCACCTCTTCACTATTCTTCTGAGTCATTAGTGCCTCCAGGAGGATCTGCTCCATGATCTTTCCGGGCACAGAGGTGAGACTGACAACTGACAGTGAATAAATAAGGTTGCAAAGTACCATTTGTCCTGTAACCATAACGAAAACCAACTATTGTCTGTAAATATTTAAACTTTTCAGCAAAAATAATTTTGACTATTAACCAACCATTTAGTGCACAGCTTTCTAAAAATGGACAACTAATTGAACTGGCAAAACCACCCATTAAGACAGAACTTTAAATGAATATTGCAGAAACTCACATTTGAAATCCGTGAGCATAAGAGCATTCTCAATGAAGACCTATGATCTCTAGGAAATGCCATCTCCTAACTACTGAGTAGCAGGAGCTGTTGACCAGAAAAAGCTGGACTGAGGAACAGTTATTTTAGAAGACTGGTGGTAGAGTCAAGCAAGTAATAAAACAAAATAAAACAAACAAAAAACTTCCAAGAACACAAAAATCAACAAACCACACACACACACTCAAAAACAAAACTATAGAGAAAAGAAGTATAAGCAATAGCATGCAGAAAGAAAAGATGTCCTCAAATCAGAATCATGTTTGGGAATATCAATGAGTGCTAAACTAAAGGTCAGAGGAATCAAAGTGCGGAAATAGAGGCAAATCCTCCACTAGCCAAAGCAGAAATAACAGATGGGTAAAACCCTGTTATTAAGGTTGCTTCAGGCCAGTGACTTGAAGTATGACTAAATTTGGTCTGTGTAACATACATGACTGCTTGCATCTAGCTAAGGGCAGGCAGAGCTTTAACCAGTCTCCTGAACACAGTCCTTTTGTGGTGTAAAATAAACTACAGGCTGACATAAACTGCTGACACTGGAAACTTTTTATGTCCTTCTCTACATTTTATCTGCAACCCCCACATTTATTTATTTATTTATTTATTTATAATTTCAGCATAATTAGCTGCAGTTGTAATGAAAAAAGATGAATGCTAATGATTTCCAGATCTTGTGGGAAGAGGTGGGTGAAAGCCACTTCTCCAGAAAATAATACAATGACTCCAAGACTTAACTTTGCTTAGTTCCTCAGTATTTACAAATAAAGAATGTCAGGGAGGTAAGCTAGATAGATCAATGCTGTACATTTTGACTCAGCACAGATGTGTGATAATGCCACTCTTGAGTGGTGTCAAAATTGTGTATTCAGCAATGATCCAGATGTTCAAATAACACCACCTAACCTTTGCCTATTCTGCCAATTACTACCTTGTAATTTGTTGCATAGCTCTGAACACAGAAGATTCTCCTAACAGCTGCTGTTTTCTCTGCAAATAACTGTGAAGGCAAGAGGAGCATAGCTTGAAGAATTTAGCATTTTATGTTTACATGACCAAGCAATGAAACTAAACAATAACAAAAAAACCCATTTTTTACCATGTGCCTATGTATGAAACCCCCTACCAACTGAAAACTGTGATGTCAAAAAGGTGCAAAAGGAAACTTTGCCCTCTGACAGTTGTCTTTTTTATTAAGCCAAATCATGTCCTACAAAAACTGTTAGGGTTGGTGGGGATTCTGCTTTGTCAAACAGCTTGAAGCCCGTGCCTTTTTTAAATAGCATTTTTTATGCATGTGATCTCTGAAAGTGAGCTGAACATTCATTTCCAAAGTTACTCTGGGTCAGAGACTGCTGATGGATGTGTATCTGGTTAGAGGAACTCTGTACCTGGGATTAAACTCTGTAGAAGTACAAAACCATTTTATTTTATGGAATAAACCTGTGAGCTATCCTGCCTAGTTAGTGTGGGATTAAGACCAGAGGAATCTGACTGCAAGTGAAATTTCATTGGAAATATAATTACTGAGCTGACTACAATGCTATTAGAGGGAGAAGCTCCACAGAGAGATGAATTGCTGTTTGTCTGCTTTATGATTCATTCATCTGATTATGCCAATTGAAACAATTTGCTGCAGTGTCTTTTGTACACAACCAGGAAACACAGAGGCTCTCAGAGCTCCAGTGGCTCTCTCATTTTTGTATGGCTTGGTACCATTTGGATCAACCTGCATGTAATTAGACTCCAAGTGTCCCCAGTCACAGATAGAAGCACTTTTCTTAAGAAAAGCAGGCAAAGCCATATCAGGTCAAATTTACCCAGTCCATGTAAGCTAACCTGTAATGATGGAAATCTTGTAGAAGAGAGTCATGTGTGCTTTTAAGATCAAGGAAATCAGTGGAGTTGTACTGATTGAATGTGGGCAAAGATCCCAGAAGAGGTGAATGTTTTTGACTATAAACCTATGCATATGGCTGGTAGAAACCTGGAGGTTTAAACTTGTTCTTTCTTATCATCTCCCAGAGCAGTGATCTAGCCCTGAGTGTGCCAGCAAGCTACTCATTGGGAAGCATTACAGAAAGCCCTAGGCACGTGCTGCCTTGAAGCTGGCTTTTTCCCCCCTCATGACTAGATCTTTCCATGTGTCATTGTTCTTGCCAGATAAGAGCAGAAGACCTCTTTTAAGTGCTTCTTGGCTGACAGCAACCTCTCAATACACATATAAAAAGTGGAGAGATTTCCTCCTCCTGTTTTTCCCCCTCCCATCCACAGCTGTCACTTATCTCCCCTGCTAAGCCAATTATAGTGCCTCAGAAGTGCCCCATGAAGAAAGGGAAGCAGACAGACAGATACCAATTGAATTTCCTGCAGGCGCTATACAGAGATTGTTTTGTTCCCACAACAGAGCAATTACTCCCTCGTGCCACTGGTGACTCAACTGAAGACTGAGCCCTGTGAGACAGTAGAAATGATTCTATATTCCTAAAAATCCAGCAGGAACTGCAGATACAGATGAAAATATTGATTTCATTATCAAGTAGTCCAAACTGCACCCTAGCCTTTTGTATTCCAGGAAGCTGCAAAGCAAGAGGAAAATAAGGGAAGAGGAAGAGAGAGCAGTGTAGAAGAGGAGAGAGCAGCAGTGTGTAGGGAAGGGAAGAATAAATTATTATCTCTGGACTTCACTGCCTTTGTGTAGATAGCTGATGCCATCCATCACCTAGTAGAAAGAAAAAGATGTCATTCTTTGGATTCCGGCAGCAGCCTGGATATGAGTAAAGACTTGCATTGTCAATGCACAAATGTTGAACAAAGTGCAGTCTAAGGATGTGTCTCCTATGCAGAGAGGAAAAGCATGTCCGTGCTGGCTTAAATTAGTCTACCTAAGGTAACAGGACCTCTGCAGTACAAACCAGAGTACTGACTAGCCCTCCTCTTCAGTATCCAAGGTACAATTTGCACAGATGTTCTGCTGCTAGTCAGGGTATCTAACACAAAGCTACTGTGGGCCTCTTCCTTATCCTGCAAACCCAGCCTTTCAGCTGCAGCCCAGTACAACACATCAGTACAAGCAGGAGTGAAGTGTAACAGCAAGGACTCAGCAGCCTACCAAGGGTGCTTTCAAACAAGCTGCTAGGAAGTCAGATGTGAATTTTAATGCATGAAACATATTGGCAGCTGAGAGTGAATGCCTTGAAGCATTGTTAGATCTATGCTGTAACGAATTCACATCATTACTGTGTTGTTAGTATACTTGTATCAACAAACCCATACCAGTGAAAAGACAGAGGCCAATGGCTCTACATAGCAAAACTGTGTTTTGGATAGAAGAATTTGCCCCAGTATCGTTTTGTGAAATAAGACCAGCTGAAGTAGTCAAGAGCTTTTGCTAGAACAGCAGTTTTGCAGAACAACCATATCTGTTATCAGTAGAGCCTTGCTGGCAGCATTTTCTAGCGCAAGATCAACCAGCCATAATTTATTTAAAGCGTGTTTTTTACTGAGTGTTTGTAGAATCATAGAATCACAGAATAGTAGGGGTTGGAAGGGACCTCTGGAGATCATCTACTGCAACCCCCCTTCCAAAGCAGAGTCACCTTAGGGCAGGCCACAAGGAACATGCCCAGGTCTTGAAAGTTTTTAGAGCAGGAGACTCCACAACCTCTCTGGGCAGCCAATTCCAGTGCTACATCACCCTCACTGTAAGGAACATTTTCCTCATGTTAAAGTGGAACTTCCTGTGTTTCAGTTTATACTCTTTGCCCTTTGTCTTACCAGAGGGTACCACTGAGAATAGAGTGGGCCCTTCTTCTTGATACCCACTCTGTTCCTTTATCCATGTATTTGATGAAGAAGTTGAATAAGACTGTACCCAGTATTGACCCCTGGGGAACATCACTGGCTACAGGCCTCCAACTGGACTCCACACCACTGATCACTACCCTCTGAGCTCTACTGTTTAGCCACTTTGCAATCCATCTCACAAAACTCTCTTGTAACCCACTCCTCCTGACCTCACATACCAGGATGTTATGTGAGACAGTGTTAAAAGCCAAAAGGAGAGAGTCAAGATGGGCATCCACTGATTTCTCTTCATCTGTCCATTCATTCACACCATCATGGAGGCTATCAGGTTAGCCATGGTATCTTCAATATTTGTACAAGGAAAGTCTTGTCTATCTAGCACTGTCCTCCCCTGATATTGTTTGATAGGGCAGGAGAAAGGAATGTAAGAAGAAAAGGAAGGACAATCCAACAGAAGAACAATGTAGTTGCATCGGATGGTTGTCACAGGCATTTATATTGCCCATTTGCTCAAACTGTCTCCAAGAGTTGCTGACAAGACAATGGTAAAATATATTTTTCAAGTCCATTACGAAGGTATTATTAAAATATGTGATTATTTGGAGAAGTCTTCTCAAGTTCTTCCCTGGGCACAGCAATCAACAGTTTCAGAAATGTGTCAGACAACAAGCAGAAGTACAAAAGTTTTGTGTTTTTCTAAGTAAAACTCTGGCCAAACATTTGACAGTCAGGACTGATTAAAGATGGTTTGGAGTAGTGAGGATTTCAATCCTTGTAGTAAAAAGCAAACAAAAGCCTGTTGGGTAGCTGCAGAGTTAACACTATTTTGGTGACTGAAACATTAGCAGCACTAATCCAGCTCAAGAAAAACACTTTTAGCAGTCTACAGGTTTTTTTCTTAATTCCTTGTATTCAGCTTGTGCCACTTACTGTACAATTATGTTTCCCTCTACATGCTACATCAGTCCAATGAAACCTCTGTAATAATGACCTCCTGTATTTAACGACAGAACATTAACATTCCTAGGAAAAATTGTGAAGTCACTGCATCTACCAAGAGCAGATCAGCAAGACTGTGGTCTTTTCTCTTTCTCAGGTGCAAACGTTTGACTTTGCATGCATCCTGAGGAAAAATAATTGACTTCTCAGGGTTCTTTGGGGTGTGTTGCTTTATTTTGTATTGCTCTTACTGGTCCAGACTTCATGCAATTGATTCACCAACATTCAATGAGAAATTCAAGCGCTGAAATACTACAACCGTTTCCAGCTGATGTTATGCTAGGGAACAGCAGCTTGGCTTGCTCTTACTTTTCCTATTGTAGGTGCTGCTGCTTGGAGTTTTCAGTCACACCTGTGAGAACTATCTCTCCCTTTATTTTGTAGGCAGGTACACTTTTCCAATGATATTTCACAGTGTAGTCTGATACCTCTAATTTCTGTTCCATTTTTTAAGTTTAAGCCTCCTCTTTTCCAGCTCCAGAAGTTTTTCTCAGTTATGATGGTGAAGAGTGTCCAACCTCCACTACAAGATTCTGAATATACTCCCAAGCAAGGTGTAGCAAATGTTCTCTGCTCACCTGTGGTGAAGATTTGTTTGTTTGTTACAACACATCACCATTTTATTGACCTGCCTTCAAAACCTATACTGAGAAAAGTATTAGGAAAACTTAGGTAACATGATGAATAAAATACTAAGTTTATATAAAAATTTAAAAGTTTTAAAGTATTGGAGTTAAATATTTATTAGGTTTTCCTGAATTCAAGTGTTTCCTGACTTCTGAGAAGCAAGATACTTTTGTGATTTTTGTACCTGTTTACTCCATAATCAATACACTGGTACTGGAATTCTTAAATTGAATGCAAAATAGAGGGATTTTTGGTCAGACTGCTAATTTCTGTGTGCTTGGTTGTTCTAGCCCTTCTGTCTCACTGAAGTAACTGTTAGTTCTCCACAAGCTTTCAGCTCAGGGAAGAAAGCATATTCTTTTGGCACATTTCCTAGAAGTGAGTCTGGCATCCATCTTTCCCAGAGGAAATAAAGTTATGTCTTCTTTTACTTCTTAAAGAAACCAATTAGCCTATATTAAAAATAAGAATGAAAATAAACCAGTATTTTAGAACATGCAGAATATGGGGAAAAGAAGTAATTTGAGGCAGGCTTAGTATTTTGGAAATGAGGATCATCGATGGTGTCTCAGGTTGATCACACAAAATCCATATTCATCACTGTACACCATTTAGTATTTAGTTCAGTATACCAGTGTTCATCCCAAATAAATGTTTATTTTCATCCACAAAATAAATGCTGCTATTGTCAAATGAAGACAGTCCATTTTTAACTGCAAATTACTCAATTTGCAATAATGTCCTCTGTTCTTTGTAGTTCAAACTCATGTTGATGACAAAAATAATTATTCTGGATTGAATCCAATTGCTTAAAAGGTTACATTCTGCTTCCCTGACCTTTTTAGAGCAAAATAAGACTCAATTCTCTCTGCAGATTTGCATGTAACAATACCAAGGCATAGTGCCTAAGAAAGAATTAAGGACTTCAAGCTGCAAAATTGGAAACCATATGACTGCCACATTCCACTCTTATCCTTGATTCTCCTCAGCACTCTTGATGTAAGAAACCATTCTAATGATGGAGGAAAGGACAGTCAGATCGTCTGGGCAAGCTTACATGTTAGAGCCTCAAGGTAGTCATACAGAGCAAGATCAACTCTGTTGGGTCAGACTAAGGAGCCACTGACTTAAGGAAGAGGGTATGCATTAAAAGGGCAGTAATATATGTGGTACTTCCTCCAAGTGCTCTCACTATTTCCAATCATATGATGCTCAGAGACTTCCTAAAGTGAATATAACCCTCCTTGGACTTAGCTGGCCCAGGCTTGTACACTCACTCTTTGAATCTCAGTAACCCTTTAGCACCCACAGTATCCTTCAGCCAAAAGTGCCTCTTCAAGACATTCATGCTTCACAGATTTCCACTATTCTTTCCCCAGTTCATCTCTTTCCAGGCTAACAAATCTCAGTTTGCACAGCCATGCCTTGCAAGAAAATACGACTCCCTCCCTGTGGTCATCTTTCCCAGCCTTGTCTTAATCTCCAATTAGTGGCAATATTGTTCTAATTCTTAATCATGGGTTATCTACATATATATATATATATATATATATATATATATATATATATATATATAAAAAGCACCATGTGATCTTTACATTTCCATTTGAGCAGCTTCTTCAAAGTGCTGAGTTTTCATATCATGCTGTGCCTAGAGTATGTAAGCAAATTAATTCAGGCTCTGAAGCAGCAAAGTTTCCTTTTGCTTTTTGCTTACCTAACAGGGGGTAAATAATCCCATTATAGATTACAGGCATATGTCAAGCCTGTGAGGGTCTGTGTGGTGAAAGGCAGCATTCATCCTGCCAGCCTGGCTGTGTGATGCAGTTCTTACAGAGGATGTGTAGCTACTACTACCTGAAAGATTACTACCTGGGTGCAATACACACTCCTCTTTGTGACCCTTTCCCCCGCCTTACATGAAATTAGGCTGCTGTGTTCACATTGAGAATCTCATGACACTACAATGTTCTTTATCAAGAGATTTAAGAAACTAGTCTGTGTGAGGTTGTGAAGGAGAACAGTAACTATCATGAGGCCTGATGACACTTGTTTCTCTGTTTGGGAAAAGCATCTTCTGGGCTGCATGGAAAAAATGTTAATTTTATGGTATCTCCTGTTTGTCTTTGTCTGACTGTAAAGAACTAGTAGTGTCACAAAAGGGCTTCTGCTGAGAAAGGCATTTCTCCACCACACTTCTTTACAATCATCTTGTTTCACTTGCAGCAAACTGAACAATATTGACTGCATCGCTTTAGACTAACAGTGTTGACCTTCAGTAAAGAGAAACACAACTCCATTTTATAGCTTTTACTCTCAATTTATGTGAGATCAATAGAGAATCAGCAGCCTCATAGATGCTAGCTTTTAAAAAGTTTAACCATTGTGATCTCTGCAAACTGAAGTTCAGCAGATGGTAATGCTTACAGGATCGCATTCCATCCTGGAAAAGCAACATGGTGTCCCTCAGTCTCTTAATTTTCTTGCCATCATTTCTTTACCCAACTACATGGGGCACAGTGTAGTGCACTGTTGGCGCTAACTTGCTGGCTGAAGTATGGGTGATGAAAGTATATGTAGAGTGTGTGGTGTGTTGAGTGGAGATGCCACTGAGCAGACAGAATAATACATATGTAAGGGACAGAAAGAATCTCAAGATCTTTCACTTCAGAAAATGTATGATGCCAGTCCATCTTGGTGATGTTTGATCACAGGACCTATATAGAAATGAGAATAGCATCTCTACAACTTCTGCCATGGCAGCCTAGAAGTACTGCTTGGAGTGATATTACAGTGTCAGCTAATGAATACAGTATGCAGGAACACATATCTGACTTCTTTTCTGAGCAGCAGTTGTCCAGTCAGAGGTTCTATTGCAAGACATGGCTCACAACAGGACAAAAGACCAAGTAAACAGACCTTCGGTTTTAAGATCCTTCTTGGTAGATTCTTATTCCAAAGGAAATACCTCCTCTTTCAAGAGAGCTATTTTTGGAAGAAGGAGTAGCTGTGTTTGTGGTGTCATGCATAGATAGAGAAGGGCCATGTTAGAATTAGTATTTTCAATTCTAAGATTTCCTTGTATCCTCTGAAAATGCACTCCTGTATTCAAGACATTAAAACCAATTTTATTCATGGCTGGTCTTAGTGTAGTGGGTTGAAAATCCCCCTTTCCCCCAACATTAAATTGGCCAGATCAGCTCAGTCGGAAGCAAATGAAAGCTGTATTTACAAGCAAAACTACAGTCTACAATGGAATGCAATGATCATGTACAAATATACAGTATTTACAATACTTACAGATATTTACAATTAATAAACAGCACAAGGACCCCCCTGGCCAAAGACTAGGGAAGCTACTAGCTACTCATTCCTTCATCCCCCTTACCCCCTGAACATAAAAGGGACAAGAGAAGGAAGCAGAGGAACATTAGACTTAGCCAAAACAATGCAGCCAAGGTCAGGCAGAAACAAGTTAGTATCTCTCCCAGAGCAAAGAAGCAAGAAGAGAGAGAAGTTGTTTTGCAGACTAAATCTTCTGGTAGATAACTCTCCAACGGGATTGTTTAGAACTGTCATTATTTTCCTTTTTATACCCAAAAGTGATTTATTTGCATTTTACTACTTTCTGTTCAAGATCTGTGAAAAAATTTTAAAGGCATAGCCTAAAACTACCACACTTAGTTTGCAAGCTGGAGCAGCACTCAGAGCTGCTGATCAGGACATAAAAAGCTTTAATGATGAATAACTATCAATCTGTGAAAAATCAGCTAATGTTGCTGCATTATGCTGCATTATAACTCCATATTGAGGTTCCATTAACCACTGAATCCAGATGATGTTTTGGTTTGCTGGATGTATTTAATCTCCCTGTATTAGCCTTGGTGTGCCCTAGAAATTATTTTGTCTTTGCTGTATATCTAATACAAATTTACAGAGAGGGATGATGTCATTTTTGAAGGACTTCTACTGTACTTTCTGCTCAGTTTATGTAATTTTCATTGCAGATTTCTAGTATAAATGACCCAAACTTGTATTCACCGAGTCTGGATTTGTTAGCTGAGCTTTGTGTCTCCATTATAAACATCACAGTGATAAAAATGTCTGAAAGCTTACAGTAAAACAGGTCACGGCCACGGCAACCCCATGCAGAGCTACAGGCTGGGGTCAGAGTGGCTGGAGAGCTGCCAAACAGAGAGGGACCTGGGGGTGCTGATTGACACCTGCCTAAACATGAGCCAGCAGTGTGCCCAGGTGGCCAAGAAGGCAAATGGCATCCTGGCCTGGTTTAGGAATAGTGTGGCCAGCAGGAGTCATTGTGCCCCTGTACTCTGCATTGGTTAGGCCACACCTTGAGTACTGTGTCCAGTTCTGGGCCCCTCAGTTTAAGAAGGACATCGAGACACTTGAACGTGTCCAGAGAAGGGCAACAAGGCTGGGGAGAGGCCTTGAGCACAAGCCCTATGAGGAGAGGCTGAGGGAGCTGGGATTGTTTAGCCTGGAGAAGAGGAGGCTCAGGGGTGACCTCATTGCCCTCTACAACTACCGAAGGGTGGTTGTAGACAGGAAGGGGTTGGTCTCTTCTCCCAGGCAACCAGCACCAGAACAAGGCGGGACAGACTCAAGCTGTGCCAGGGGAGGTTTAGACTCGAGGTGAGGAGGAAGTTCTTCACTGAGCAAGTCATTCTTCATTGGAATGTGCTTCCCAGGGAGGTGGTGGAGTCACCATCCCTGGAAGTGTTCAAGGGGAGATTGGACATGGCACTTGGTGCCATGGTCTAGTTGTGAGGTCTGTTGGGACAGGTTGGACTTGATGATCCTTGGGGTCTCTTCCAACCTTGGTTATACTGTGATACTGTGATACTGTAAAATAGAAATAGGACCAAACCAATGCCAGCACACACAGGATCAGTACATGAATAGCAGAGCAGCACTCAGTGGTTTAAAATCCTTTAAAAATCAGAGAAGCTGTCACTTTGTGTCAAAGATGAAAAAACAGGATCTTCCAGTCCCCTTCTGTATTCTGGGTATTAGGGGACACAGTCTCAAGCTGCAACAGGGGAAGTTTAGGCTTGAGGTGAGGAGAAAGTTCTTCACTGAGAGAGTGATTCGCCATTGGAATGGGCTGCCCGGGGAGGTGGTGGAGTCACTGTCCCTGGAGGTGTTCAAGAGGGGACTGGATGTGGCACTTGGTGCATTGGTCTAGTCGTGAGGTCTGTGCTTACAGGTTGGACTCGATGATCTTCGAGGTCTCTTCCAACCTTAGTCATACTGTGATACTGTGATACTGGGTAACTTCACCTGAAAAATGCTGCATAGCATTGTGCTGCCAAGCACAAAGGAAGTCTAACAATTGCAAGCTAGATGTCCATCGTAGCAAATTACAACACAGCACTCAACCCATGCTTCTGGCTTCTGTGCAAATTAATAAACTTCATCAAATGAAAAACATTCCAGCCACTGTTCAGGTTTCTGGAACCATGCAGCCTCTTTTTCTCAGCAATCTCTGTCAAATCATCACCTATTCCTGCAGGAGACTTGCTAAACATTGTCATCGTCAATGACCAGGATGAAGGGATAGAGTGTATCCTGATACAAAACTGGAAGGAGTGGGTGACACACCAGAAGGTTGTTCTGCCATTCAGCTAGATCTGGACAGGCTAGAGAGCTGGACAAAGGTGAACCTAATGAAGTTCCACAGGAATAAGTGCAGGGTCCTGCACCTGGGGAGGAATAGAATCGTTCACCAGTACAAATCCAAGGATGACCTGCTGGAAAGCAAATTCATGGAGAAGGACCTTGAAGTCCTGATAACCTGCAGGATGGCAATGTGTCCTTATGGCCAAAAAGGCCAGTGGTATCCTGGGGTGCATTAAGAAGAGTGTGGCCAGCAGGTCAAGGGAGGTTCTTCCCCCCTGTACTCTACCCTAGTGACACCGCATTTGGAGTATGGTATCCAGTTCTAAAGTTCCCCAGTTCAGTGGGGAGAGGGATATGCTAGAGAGAGTCCAATAGGGGACTACAAGGAATGATAAAGGGATCAGAACATCTGTCTTGTGAAGGAAGGGCTGAGAGACCTGGGGCTGTTTAGTTTGGAGATGAGAAGACTGAGAGGGAATCATTAACATTTACAAATATCTGAAGGGTGGGTGTCAAGAAGAAGGGGCCAATGTCTTTTCAGTGGTGCCCTGTGGTAGAGTAAGGGGCAACAGACACAAACAGGAACACAGAAAGTTCTGCCTCAACATCAGGAAAAAATTCTTTACTGTAAGGCTGACAGAGCACTGGATCAGGCTGCAAAGGAGAGCTGTGGAGTGTACTTCCCTAGAGACTTTCAAGACCCATCTGGATGAGTTCCTGTGTGAACTGCCCTAAATGGTCCTGTTTTGTCAGGGGAGTGGACTTGATTTCCAGAGGTCCCCTCCAACCCCTGTGTTTCTATGATTTTAGGAACATTCTATGATTCTAAGTGCTGCTGTAAGACCCTTCCCTGTGCAGTGCCCCTTGTGACAGAGCAACATCAGCCTCAGAAGAACAAGTAAAAGTAGAAGGTCCTTTTCAGCCAGGAGCAGGATGACTCATAGATGTTTTTCCTTCCCTGACAAAGCAGAGTAACACACCTAGTCAGCATGTCAAGAAACAACAAACAAACAAACAGCCCAAACCCCACAAAAAACCAAACACACAAAACAAAACAAAAACCCAAAACCCCCAAACACCACCAAAAAAACCCACAGAAAAAGCAGCTGTGTTGAAAGTTATTGTAGCCAGTTGGAGCAGATAGGTTTTTGTCATATGGGAATCCTATTTATGTCTCTTTTTGGCACTATGGCATGGCAAGTAGCTTTAAAATAATTACTTGAACTACAGAAAATATACTACAGCTGGTTAAGCTGAAGAACACTGTGAACTGGAGGTCTGACTCAAGGATTCCTTATTAAAAAGTAGCATGCTGCCCTTGATGTTAAATAAAAATTTACATTTTCTTTTTCCTTTCAACCTATGTGTGGACATATGTATGTTCAATTATTTAACAACCTATCAAAATTTCAGAGGAACTACACAGCCAGGCCATAAGAGAAGCTTCTTGCAAGAATGAGTAGATGAGAGGTCCAAATACTGGAATTCATGGAGGGATCTGTGCTAGCCAATGTATTCATAAATGACCCAGGAAAGGAGGTGAGCTGAAGAATGAAAATATTGAGAGTAGCATGGGGAATGTGTCAAGTGTGAAGAGCTGCAGACAGACTGAGTGAGAAAACAACATGAAATGCAGTGTAGGGAAATTAAATACAAAGCATTCCAGCAGGACAAATATCATCTGAGCTTTCCACACAAAATAATGGACACTGAGTGGATGATGACTTCTTAGGAGAGAGGTCTTAAGGTCATGACAGACAGTGCCAAGAAAATGTCAGCTTTGTGTGAAATAGCAGTCAACAAAAAGTCTAGCCAAAAGCTATCAAAGAATAGAGAACAAACCAAGGGATATAACAATTGGTGTTTTGCTCACCCTTTAAATACTGTGTGTGATTCTGGTACTGTAATCCCATAACAGACATAATAGAATTGAGGAATGGTAAATTAAGGATGTATAGAATCACAGAATTGTTTAGGTTGGAAAACACCTCTAAGATCATTGAGTCCAACCATCAATGTAATACCATAATGGCTGTTAAACCATGTCCTGAAGTGCCATCTCTACATGTTTTTTAACATCTCCAGGGACAGTGACTCCACTACCTCTTTAAGCATCCTATTTCAATGCCTGGCCACTCTTTCAGTGAAGAATTCTTCCTAATACCCAGCCTGGTGAAATTTCAGCTATTTCCTCTCATTCTATCACTTGATACTAGGATAAAAGACTGACCCCCATCTAACTCCACCTTCCTTTCAGGTAGTTGTAAAGAGCAGTACAATCTCAGTCTCCTCTTCTCCAGACCAATCCCAGTCCCCTCATGTTCAGAGGTAAGGAGTAGTTTCTGTACAGGGAATTGCTGAGTTGATGGGGGACACCTCCATGTACAGAAGAGAAATATCAATGTATACAACTGTGAATAACAGAGAAGGGCTGATAAAGTTCACTGTTGTCCTGTTCTGTAACAAAGGGACATCAGATTCGGAGAGTGGGAACCAGGTTAAAACCAGACAGGGTTGGATGATTTTTCAGGCAACGGGTCTATAAAAATCCTTGACAAAGGATGATGTCATAGTACAGGCTTTTATGGTCCAAAGGCTACCAAGGTTAACTAAACACACAGAAACACATACAAGAGCAGGAAATTCCCTGAAGCAGAAATACCTGGAGACTGGCAGAGTGTTTAGTGAAGTGTTATGTACTTGGCCTGTGCCTATTGTTTCCCAGGTATCTGCTTTAAGTGACTGCTGGAAGCAGGGTACAGAAGAAGCTAGACTCTTGGTGTTGCACAGAGCAGATGGCCTCAGGTCTGTGTACTCTCCAAATAAGCTTCTGCATTTATACATGCAGGGTGGGGCAGAGACCTAGGGGCAACTTATCTGTGTGGCTTCAGAAACATTACTGAAGGATGGACAGGCAGAAGGCTTGCCACAGCTGATCTAGCTACTTGTATTAATCTTGGTGATGTGTAAACTCAAAAGCTTTTATTGCTTGGGTTTCTCTCACCACTTCTTGTAAAGACTTCCTTGTTCAAGAGCTTTATGAAATATTACAGTGCAAAGTAGAAATATCAGCAGTTCAGTCTGGACAATTCACTGTCCTTTGCCCAGTGGAAAGGGTGGTCAAACATCTCTTCTATCCCCAAAGGGTGGTCAAACATCTCTTCTATCCCCTGGGACACTTTTTCTATTCTCAAAAGCCTTTCCTTACATGTAGTCTGGCAAAGCTGCCTTTCCTTTAATCCTTCTGTATACCTGTTCTTCAACAGTGAGTAAAATGGGGAAAAACTCCTGACAGGACTCTTGCCTTTTTAGTGATTGTGTTTCTTTCTCTTTCTACATATAGATTTATATTTAACGTGCTGCGAATCACCTCTTAGCACTTCTCATCGTCTCAACTAAGAAATAAATTTCTTACCTGCTCTAACCTCCAAAAGCCACACTAAGCTGGAGAAGGTGACTTTTGATTATAAATTTTAAATACATGTTGTATTAAAGACCATGTCAAAACTGATCTCTTTGCAATTCTCATTCGTGCTAGCATCTGGAATAATCTAAATTTTAAATGAAAAAATGACCTCTGTGGCTAGCCAAATCAAAAGCCTGAAAAGCTTCATGCTTAAAGTCTCATTTAATTCCTAAACAGATCAGGAAGATATAGAAACCAAAATCTGAGCAAATCCTCCAAAAGGAAAAAAAAAAAAAAAAAAAAACAACCAAAAAGGAGAAAGAGAGAAGAAAGAAAAAGGAAATAAAGAAGAGGAAAGGGGAAAGAAGGGGAAAGGAAATATAAAGGGAAAAGGAAATAGGGAAACAGAAATAGGGAAAGGGAATGGGAAAGGGAAAGGGAAAGGGAAAGGGAAAGGGAAAGGGAAAGGGAAAGGGAAAGGGAAAGGGAAAGGGGAAGGGAAAGGGGAAGGGGAAGGGGAAGGGAAAGGGGGAAAAGGGAAGGGAAAGGGAAAGGGAAAGGGAAAGGAAAGGGAAAGGGAAAGGGAAAGGGAAAGGGAAAGGGGGAAGGGAAAGGGAAAGGGAAAGGGAAAGGGAAAGGGAAAGGGGGAAAGGGAAAGGGAAAGGGAAAGGGAAAGGGAAAGGGAAGAGAAAAGACTAACCTATTCACCAAGAAGCTTGACAGAAAAGCATAGACAAATAAAGCCTAATATGTACATTCTGCCATGACTAAATAATGAGCTTATTTGGTGACCATTTCTGTGAGGTAGTTTAACCAAGAACTTACTTGAAAATTGAGGAAATGCTTGATGTCTTTGACAGGAAGGGAAGGGATTACTCATGATATTTAATGTTAATAATTGGATTGCACTGGGTAACACCCTCCATAAATGCAAAATTCCTTGTTGAACAGGCCTCTGCTACAAGGACTGCAGGAGGTGATCTCCTCCTCAGGCTGCCAAGTGCCCCAGACCTGTGCCAAGTAAAGGAGAATTTAAATAGATGTAAGCAGAAATTATCTGAGTTTTGGAAGATCTCCACTGGCTTTCCCTCCTCCCTCCCCTCCCTGCCCCTCCCCCCAGTTACATGAGTAAGAATTGTTAAATATATGCAGTCAGCACTGTGTGGAGCAATTCTGCCGAAAAATGCAATATCCTTACTCTTGATTTAGGCAAGGGATTAATTAAAAACACATATGAATTTGCTCTCCTGCCAAAAGTCCAGTTGATCTAAGTAGACAGGCACTAAATCTGACCAATTTCCTAAGCATCATTCTGAAACAGCATGGCATGTTGAGAGAGATGAAGTTAGTTCCTTCTTCGGACAGGATGTACCAAGATCAGGGCAAGACCTTTAGCTTTTAAATAAAAGCAAAGTTTACCAGATTACATGGGCAAATGAGCACAATATAGCCAGGAACACAGGCTTCTCTACAGAAGTGGGAACTGTAAATGTCAGCTCAGAATACCAAGAAAGAAGCCAGCCTTACAAAATTCAGGTTACCTTATGATGTCAAGTGCAGGCTGGCTGTTTAGTGTAAATCCTAGATATTTATTCTATAACAGTTTTCTATAAACATGAAGCAAGGCAGATCCTCACTTTACCATTAACTAAGCATTGGCTGCACTCTCAAATCATCTGTGTGACAGGAAAGGACAAAGCTCAAATTCATAGGCAAAATTGCTGCATAATCATTTCTCAATCTTTAGAAATTAACAGTGCCATAGCTCACTATCAAATCAGTAACTTTTCTTTTTCTGAAAAGAAAAAGACACCAAGTGCTATAAAAAGGGGGCTGTTGCTATCCTATTCTATTTTGAAAGGTGCTCAAGTGTTCTGGAAATAAATCACACATTGGTGCTCACAGATCTAAGTATAAAAATCACATAATCGTGCATTTCTCAGTAGTAGATGCATCAGTAAGAACTGTTTTGTGTTGGTTTGGTTTTGTTTTCATAGAATTGTTAGGGTTGGAAGGGACCTCAAGGATCATCTAGTTCCACCCCCCCTGCCATGGGCAGCAATACCTCACATTAAATCAGCTTGCTCAGAGCCACATCCAGCCTGGACTTAAAAACCTCCAGGGATGAGGCTTCGACCACCTCCCTGGGCAACCAGTGTCCCACCACCCTCATGGGGAAGAACTTCTTCTTAACATCCAATCTCATTCTATCCATTTCCATTCCCCCTAGTCCTATCATTACCTGACACCCTAAAAGGTCCCTCACCAGCTTTCTTATAGGCCTCCTTAAGATACTGGAAAGCTACAATAAGGTCTCCTCATTTCAGCCTTATAGAAGAGGCATGAAAAGAGTAAGTTTAATGAGCACTGTATAATGTAATGTTTGTAGTGGTATAAAAAGACATTGTTGTCACAGAGATAGTCTGTAAACATCTAGTTCCTGAAGTATTTTTGAATGCACATTTAATTTGTTTTATAAGACAGCTTATGGAAAAAATTGCTAATATGGAGAAGGAAGCATGGGTTTCTGGTAAAAAATAAGGAAATGTTAATTCTGTTCCTGGCTCTGCTATAATTTTCCGGATTACCCTGAGCTATTTTCCTAACGATTGTACACCCTCAGTTGGACACACTAACATGTCTTTTCTCCTCATACAGTCTCTGCTTGTCTTACTCAGTAGCAAACTGTTTGGAGTGGGCCAGTTCTCACTGCACACTATGTAGGTCCTATGACAACGGAAATCTGATTTTAACTCTTACCAGATCCATTCAATGAATGATGTCCAAAATAGAAACAGAGGCATCACAGAGGGTAAGAAATTGGTGGCATGAGAAATGCAAGGATATGATATAAAGGGAAAAAAGGATTTAGTTTTATGGGCTTTGTGGGTGGAGAGAAAGGTAAGCTGAGTTGTGATGTGAAGGCTGAGGGTGGAATAAGGCTGTTGAAATGCATGTAAGACATAAAACACTAGACTTTCAAGACAAAAATAGTCCATCCTATTTTTCCTTTTCTTCTTTCATTTACTGTTTTGGGAGATGCCCCTGGGAATGCATTCCCCAACTCATACTGCCAAACACAAGGAGGATGGAAAAAAAAATTTTAAAAAAAAAGAAAATAAAAGAAATAAAAAGCATGCAGTTCCTCATAAATCTCGAGACTGCTGGTTTGTGAAGTTGCAAGAGCAGCACACACCAGTATATCTCCCAGTCTCCAACTGTTGTAGGTTTAGGCACAAAATCGCCAACATTTTAGCAGGAAATTAGAATAGAATAGAATAGAATAGAATAGAATAGAATAGAATAGAATAGAATAGAATAGAATAGAATAGAATAGAACAGGTTGGAAGAGACCTTCGAGATCATCACGTCCAACCTATCAACCCAACCCACCTAATCAACTAAACCAAGGCACCAAGCACCCCATCAAGTCTCCTCCTGAACACCTCCAATGATGGTGACTCCACCACCTCCCGGGCAGCCCATTCCAATGGGCAATCACTCTCTCTGTGTAGAACTTCTTCCTAACATCCAGCCTAAACCTCCCCTGGTGCAGCTTGAGACTGTGTCCTCTTGTTCTGGTGCTGGCTGCCTGGGAGAAGAGACCAACCTCCACCTGTCCACAACCTCCCTTCAGGTAGTTGTAGAGAGCAAGAAGGTCACCCCTCAGTCTCCACTTCTCCAGGCTAAACAACCCCAGCTCCCTCAGCCTCTCCTCATAGGGATTGCATTCCAAACCCCTCACCAACTTCGTTGCCTTTCTCTGGACACGCTCCAGCAAGTCAACATCCTTCCTAAACTGAGGGGCCCAGAACTGGACACAGGGCTCGAGGTGTGGCCTAACCAGTGCAGTGTACAGGGGCAGAATGACCTCCCTGCTCCTGCTGGCCACACTGTTCCTGATGCCATTGGCCCTCTTGGCTGCTTGGGCACACTGCAGGCTCATGTTCAGCCTACCATCGACCAGTACCCCCAGTTCCCTCTCTGCCTGGCCGCTCTCCAGCCACTCTGACCCCAGCCTGTAGCACTGCATGGGGTTGTTGTGGCCAATGTGCAGAACCTGGCACTTAGATGTATTAAATCTCATGCTGTTGGACTCTGCCCATCTGTCCAGCCTGTTGAGGTCCCTTGCTACTCTCTAAAATTTGCCTGGAAAGCACTCAGGGGTAACATGCATTTAATTATTTTATAATCAAATCCCTTGCTGAAGGGAAATTGAGTGCAATGATTCTTTTATCACTACCTCTTCTTTGCCCCTGCCTATGCATATGATTGCTGCTATGAAAAAAACAGAGAGAGAGAAAAAATAATAAAAACCCTTTTTACTGTTTCTTTAAAGGCTACAGCCACATCTAGAAAACTTTGCTCCCCAAATGGAAAATCTTTCTCTGAGTTAAATCATTCCAAGACTCTCTTTCTGTCACTTTGATCTCTTTTTCCATCCTGGTGTGTTTAGTCTGAGTAACCATGTGGGTGTTGCAATGTTGAGTTCATATCATGTACTCTTCTCACCTTCTGCCTTTACCTGAGCCAGAGGGGAACATGTCCTCTGATAAAATCCCACAGCCCAAGCACCAACTCACTCTTAAAGTCCTACTAATAATAAACATCAGTCTGATAATATATGCATATATATACCTATATATACAAAAAATACTATATATAGTCTGATATTATATATATAATCTGATACTATATATATAGTAATAATAAAATATATAATAATGAGAGTGAAGAGGATATTAAAAATGGCTTGAAAAATTCCCTCAGCCTTTACTATATATGGCATTTCCAGTGTGTCTAAGCCCTTCCTTCTGGCTTGAGCAAAAGGATTTCCACTTCTAGATGCCATCTCTTTATAAATCAGAACAGCAAAAATAAATAGGGCATAGCTTCCACTTAAAGCAGAGAAGAGTATGAAAGGAAGGGATGAAAGTAGACTTGCAGCAAAACAATCCTCTTTCTGCTTTCTGCTACTAAGTGCCAGAAAACTGTCTTCTCTTTTCCTTTTCTCTCCTTCCTTCCACTATTACCCCTCCTGCCTCAGAAACCCTAGCTTCTGAATAAAAAGATATTTTCCCCTCCTCTGCAGTACAGGGAACAGTCACAGAGAGAGGAGGAGCATAAGATCCTACCACAGTCTTATGGGATATAAAGGTTTCTTGGGGAGCCTCTTGACACACCTTCCTCTTGCATTTAAGGTTAAGCTGACAGACTGCTTTGGGACTAGGAGACATCCCTCCCCTCCTCCTTCAGTTCAGCCAGGACTACTGTCTGGTTTTCCTGTCTTGTGCTTCAGAACAGGACGGAATACAGCCCACGTATGCAAAAAAACATGTACTGCTTCAGGGACTTTAGCAGTGTGCTCCTCCCCTCCTGCCTGCAGTACTGTGCCATTGTACTTTCTGGTCATTTTCAATGGCCCTGACGTAGTGCAGGGTTTTGACAAGTAGTTTAGGCTTGTGTCCTGGGAGGCAGGCTTCCTGCAGTAACTGCTGAAGGCTCTGGAAAAACGATCTCTGAGCCACAGAATCACAGAATGGCAGGGGTTGGAAAGGTCCTCAGGGGATCACATAGCCTATTCCCGCTATAAAGCAGGGTCACTCAGAGCAGGTTGCCCAGGGTTACAGAATCATGGAACATTCATGTTGGAAAAGACCCTCAGGATCACCAAGTCCAACTGATAGCCCTACTCTACAAGGTTCACCCCTAAACCATATTCCCAAGCACCACATCCAAACCACCTTTAAACACATACAGGTTTGGTGACTCAGCCACCTCCCTGGGCAGCACATTCCAATGCCTGATCACTCTTCCTGTGAATTTTTTTTTCCTAATGTCCAGTCTAAACCTACCCAGCTGCAGGTTGGAGTCATTCCCTCTTGTTCTATCTATCACTACCTGTGAGAAGAGACCAGCATCAGCCTCTCCACAATGTCCTTTCTGGTAGTTGTAGACAGCAATGAGGTCTCCCCTCAGCCTCCTCTTTTTCAAACTCAACAGCCCCAGCTCCTTCAGTTGCTCTTCATATGATTTGTTCTCCAGGTCCTTCACCAGCTTTGTTGCCCTCTGAACTCACTCCAGCACCTCCAGATCTCTCTTGTATTGAGGTGCCCAAAACTAAACACAGTACTTGAGATGTGGCCTCACCAGAGCTGAGTGCAAGAGGACGATCACCTCCCTGGACATTTCTCATCCAAGCCAGGATGCCATTGTCTTGGCCACCTGGGCACCCTGCTTGCTCATGTTCAATTACTTGTTGATTAGAAACCCCAGGTCCCTTTCTGCCAGACAGCTTTCCAGCCACGCTTCCCCAGGCCTGTAGCATTGCTTGGGGCTGTTGTGATCCAAGCGCAGGACCTGGCATTTCGCCTTGTTGAAGCTCATTGATCCAATGGGATCGATCAGGATGGTAGTGTCCAGGTGGGTTTGGAATCCCTCCAGAGAACGAGACTACACAGCCATTCTCGGCAGCCTGTTCCAGTGCCCCAACACTCTCAAAGTAAAAAGTTTTTCCATACATTAAGGTGGAACTTCCTGTGTTCTCATTTGTGCCCATTGTTCCTTGTCCTGTCATGGAACGTGACTGTAAAGAGTGTGGCCCCAGTCAGAGAGGTCTTGCAGGCCACTCAGCCCATGAGCTGGCTGCCTGCAGCTGCAGGTAGGGCTTGGTACTCAAGGCTGTATCTGGAAACCTCACCATCCTGCACTGGTCCAGTTACACTGTGAATAACAGAATGTGAACTCCAGAAGATGGAGATTCATTGTAATTAGTAAGAGTGCTAAGGGGTCATTTTGCTTTTTACAAATTAACCTACAAAACCTACGCAACATAAAAGGAGGGATGTTATCTCTCCCATTTTCCCAGCTGTCCTATATCTAGTCCCAGTGCAGGTCAGATGGGTGAGGTGTTGGACATAACCTGTCCATAGTCTAGTGAAGGAGTCCTTATATTCACATGGCTTGGGGTGGGCCCCTTGCCATACTATAAGGCTTGCATGGTTTCAGGTTGTGTGAGCCTTTCACTGAGGGCAGCAACCAAAATCAACAGCACAACTGTGAAATATTTAGCCTTAAATGTCAGTGGCACAGCAGAATGCTTTAGGTTTTAACCTAGACCTTATGGTGGCCTATCTGGTTTCCTATATGGCAACATTTAGGACTGGAGAAATGCTTTTCCCTTGCAATCTCTGATTTGTTTCTCCTCTCTCCCTGGTACTCACCATCTATTGTGCAGCACTCCTACACCTTCACTAACTGCATTCATGCAGTGCACAGTTCGGGGAAAATTTGTGGAGTTAATTTAATATTTGCTTTATTCTCTGGATATTCTCATAACACGATTTTCATGAATAAATAATGCAACAGCAATCTTTCTTTGCCTGGGTGCTGTAAATTAGCTATTTCTGGGTAGACAAGGATCTCACATAAAAATGAAACAGAAGTGCTGCTGTGGTTTCATGCAATTTGCTACAGAAAAAAATCAAGGTCAAGTCAGAAATACTCATCCCAAAAGGAAAAAAAAAATAAATAAAAATCTCTATCTCTGTATGCAAAGTGGAAGCATCCTGGATGAGTTCAAAACTTAGTAGCTGATGAATTCCCTAGGAGTGGGACACTGTTCAGACAATATACACCACTAGGTAACAGAGATTAGAGTGATCTCTCTGTGAGCCATGCTTTTTTATTTACAAGGCTGCAGCAGTGGCCCCATGTAGGAAGCATTAAGCAATTTGCATGGCTGAGACAATGCTGTTCACTCTTCACAGGCATCTCCTCTCGCTGAAGCCTGCTGGCTTCTGTACTCATCCATGCTGTGGGACACCAGTGTCATTGCTCGTGACCAGCTTTGCAACCCCCAGTGTCCCTCCTCAGCCACTGATTGGGGAATTCCTAAGGGTGAGAAAGGCTGGTTAGATAGGGCATCTGTGGGTCCAGACATCCACATGGTATCAAGAACCAAGGGATCAGACTGCCTGTTCTCAGACATGGGGAGTTGTACAACACCTGTGCAGAGAAAAGCAATACTCTCTGCTGGGAATGGATGAAGGGCAAGTGTGAAAGGGAACAGAATGAGATCCAAACAGGAAAGCGTTTCCAAACTAGTGTTAAGAAAAGGAAGAAACATGATAATGTTTCTTTTTGCTGTTGCTGTTTCTTTCTGGAGCTGATCACGAATGAAAACCTCACATCCAGATACAAACACACTTTTTCTAAATTTGTCATGTATTTCTCTCCAAGTTTTCCTGTCCTGGCCAAAGCTGGAAGACAAAACATGGTGTTTTTCATCTTCCCTCTCCTAATTTTCTACATGTCACTACACCAGAAGTATTCCAACAATAGACAAGGCCCTCTCCATGTTTCTTACTGGGTAGGCAACTCAATCTCTTTTTGAAAAACTGTAGAATGAAAATAAAGTAATTATTTCCCCTAGGTTTTGACTAATGCTTACAGTGACTTTGCTTGCCTAAATGGCTTGTCCAAATGCCGTGGGCTATGAGGTGATAAAAGAGCCAAATAATCTTTTCTGGGCATGATGAGCTACAGGGCAGTCACATATAACAACATTACCTCAGCTCTGGAGAGCCTGAAATATTCTGTTATACCACACTGATCACCCACCTTGATAAGACAGAGGCTATTGCTCTGTTGCTATATCCAAATTAAAACTTTTTGTTGTTGCTTTGGTTTCCTTTGGCAAAAGAAGAATTCTAATTAAGGCAGAATAAATGTACTAACTGAAATCCAAATATCCCTCATATTTTCTCCTTCCTCCAGTCCTGGATTTCTGCACTGGAGCTGGGGATATTTTATGAAGGTTAAACAAAATATTTGGAGCAAAGTCTGCTTTTTATAAACCCTGTCTCTGTCTAACCTTTCACTCTCAATAACATGAAGAAAAATATACAGTACTGAATGTCTGGCGGCAGCTCCCAGCCACTGTGAGACAGTTATGCTGCTACAAAATCATCTTAGCTAGAAGTTTGCAACACTGGGATACTCTTGAATGCTTTGCCTCTGTTTCTACAGAGCAGCATTCAGTGTGAGATTTTTGCTTAATCTCCCTTTCCCAATTGTTTACCAGGACCATCCATTTTACAATGTTGCTTTTGAAAGCTGATGATGAACAATCTTTCTGTACTTGCTATGCCTTCATAATGGAAACTTCTGAAACTGTTCCAGAGACCTCTTCAGTTTGCCTGCCAGAAAAAGCCTTAAACTGTCTTTGCCCCTCACTCCATTTTTGTGAAGTTTAGCACTGTGTCCTGATTAGGTAGAAGTGACTGAACAGGCTTTTCCTGGATGATGTGCAATCACAAACATGTACTTGTTGCGAGTCAAAATGAGCTACTGGATGCTTATCATCCCTTCATTGGGGGAAAAATAAATAACTTGTAAATCAATTAAATGAAGTGAACACAACTCCAGAGGTAATAAATACAATGAAATCTTTCTCTGAGACTTGTTATGGCGTATCTTGATCTGGTATCTATCTTTTTTTCTTTCTTTTTTTTTCTTTTGGAGATACTTAAAAACTGTGACTGCAATAAATCTTTTTTTTTCATAGCTTGGAAATAAATAGACATTGATCTAGTTGGAAAATCAGCACTTCAATTCTGCTAGGGACTCAGCAAAGCACTTAAGTTGGTGATCAGCTTTAGGATGCTGCTTAAAGAATTGGGGTACTAATAATGTTTTCCTTTTAGTTTCATGGAAGACAGCTGTGTTTGTTTCTTTTTCTTCTTAACACAGAGCAAAAGTGCCTGGAGCCATGGGTTAGATGTCTTTGTTAAACTCCTATATAAATCCAAATAATAAACTGAATAGGAATAAATTATTTTGGCCAAAACCTTTCTCTCCTTTAATTTAATAATCCAATAAGCCATTCTTCTCTGCTTTCCATTGCTCTTTGTGTGCTGTGACAAAATCTATACTTCTTAAGCACTCAATAAAGGCAAAATGTTTATATGAAGTCTACATAAAGATTTATAACCCCCTTAACTATTAATTTCCTAGATGTTCAGTGCTCAGTTTTGATAAAAGCTGTCACTGCATAGTGATACTAAAGTGATGGAGCTATCTCCACATGCACCCAGATACACAGCCTGAAAATGGAAGTCAGGACCTTGCCTTCTTCAGCTCACAGCATGACGTTTCCTTGCTACAACTCCAGCTAGACCTTGAAACCAAAGTGTTGCTTACGTTTACTTACTCTCTTATCTCCTCTATCTTGTCCCTCAATGGAAGTCAGTGAGGCCTGTTCAGCTACCAGGACCTAAGATACCATTAGACTAAGGCTTGTGTTCAAAGACCAATGGATCTGTCATCTAAGGAAAATTTCCTCTAAGGGTCTCCCCTTTGCCTCTTCTCTATCATAGTCCAGGAAACGCTCCTCTGCATTGCTCAGCAACTGAGCTGTGATACTCAGAGGTTTGGGTCATATCCTATTTGTGATTAGACTCACGAACTTCAGAGTCTTTTCTAACTTAAATATGTCTGTCATGCTATGATTAACACTGCCAACATCCTCACCTATCTCTTAGCTCATTAAGTGCACATTTCTCACCCATTTTTATATCAGAAGCATTCAGGTCAGTCATTAAAGAAATAAAGAAATATATTATATGCATGCTTGTGTTTTGATCAAACATTTGTTTTGTGACTAGCTGATAGCTTTCAGGTTTTATATGTGTACATGTTTAAGAGCAAGTAGTAAAGTAGTAAGTAAATAAAAATAGCTGAACTAGTAAAGCCAGAACAAGAATGAGCAAAGGAAAAAAAAATCCTCCAGAGTTAAATTTTGTAGAACAAGAGGGCCTCTAAACATGATTCAGCAGTAGTTGGTAATTAGATAACACACATGTAAGAAAGAATACAATATACAATACAATATACAATACAATATACCAGAAATTAGTTATTTCAAAGCCATTCTTGCAGTCCAGATTCATCATTAAGAGATATTCAGCACAGAAATTATTGCTTGGTAGTACTGAAACCATACAATTTATTCCAGCTAAAGAACTGGCTCCCAAGCACCTTTCATTTACCCCATGTTAAGAGAGGGTTCACTGGTATTCAGCAGCATGAAGAACACTTGCATTAAGGTAAGAAACAATCTGGGTTTCACAACCACTGACAAGTGCACCAGCGACCTCCACATCTCTGTTCAGAAGCTCTGCAGAAGAAGATCGTATATCTCCCACTCTTAATGTTAGCCTTTTAACTGTATCTTCAGTTCTCAGGGAGAATACATTGTTCAGTGGCCAGCATGTCCAGTAAAGGCAGAGGAATTAAAATCCCTTAGTGCAAGGCTGTTGTTGGATCCCCCTGATATTAATGGCAACCTCAGTAATCCAAGCAAAATTAAGCAGTGGCAGATCAAAGTCCTGGTGCTGTCTCCACTCCCTGAGGTCACAATTCAGATGCAAAGCTACTCTCAAATAAAACCCAGATGCTGAGTCGGCTCCATTTCCTGATTAGCTGAGATGTCACTTTGGAAGCCAACTGCTCTGGTCCCAGTCCTGAAATTGAACCAACCTTTCCAGTGGAACATCAAGGTAAATAAAATAAAAGGCACAAAGCTGGTGTCAGTGGTAATGAGGGCAGATAATCTCTTAGAAAATGGCCCATTTACAGGAACAAGGTAAAATTATGGCAGGAAAAGTAGCTGGTTATTCCTGTGCCACATTACACCATCCTCTTTTAAACCAGGCAATCTGCACAGCAGACATGAGCAGCTAATAATGCTAAACACCAGCAGGGGCCCATAATAAAATACATTGCTCCTGGTCAGAGGCAAATGGGTCAAAAGCTGCCTCAATCCTAGTCCTAGCAAGGCTGATTTACCTATACTTTCCTCTAAGAACTTGGAAAAAAAGTCAAAAAAATTAATCAAAGTTGAAAAGAAACAACAGCCAAACCAATCAAACCCACAACCAAACAACCCAAGAAAAATCATTAGATTTAAAAAAAAGCTTTCCTTTTGAATGTATGCCTTCCATAATCCAGTTTTTGTTTAAATTTCCAAAGTATTGGCTGTTCCTCACATTTTCCTGTTTTCAATTTTTGTCCAGAAAGACAGGGAGTTCTTTTTCTCTCTCAACTTTTCATTTTCCAGACAATTAGAAATAAAAACCAACCAACCAACCAAAAGAAAACCAACCCAAACCAATACACCAAACCCAAACAAACCCAACTCCACACAACTTTAAATTCTGGAAATCTTCTTGTGATCTTGGCAAAAAATACCTTGGGTTCCTGTACAATGTACACTATTGTGGAAGCTAAGTTTCCTGAGTTATAACCCTGTGACTCTTCGAAAAAAATCATCAGAACAAAACTGTGATGAAAACATGCTTAAATTAGTTCTGTCAGCTGATCTTCTGCTTCCCTATCACTGCTTTTTGTTTTTTTTCAGCTGACTTGCTGGAATGTGTCCAGAGAAGGGCAACAAAGCTGGTGAGGGATCTGGAGCACAAGCCCTATGAGGAGAGGCTGAGGGAGCTGGGGTTGCTTAGCCTGGAGAAGAGGAGGCTCAGGGGTGACCTTATTGATATCTACAACTACCTGAAGGGGGGCTGTAGCCAGGTGGGGGTTGGTCTCTTCTCCCAGGCAACCAGCACCAGAACAAGAGGACACAGTCTCAAGCTGCACCAGGGGAAGTTTAGGCTGGAGGTTAGGAAGAAGTTCTTCATAGAAAGAGAGACTGGCCATTGGAATGGGCTGCCCAGGGAGGTGGTGGAGTCACCGTCACTGGAGGTGTTCAGGAGGAGACTGGATGGGGTGCTTGGTGCCATGGTTTAGTTGATTAGATAGTGTTGGATGATGGGTTGGACTCGATGATCTCAAAGGTCTTTTCCAATCTGGTTAATTCTAATTCTATTCTATTCTATTCTATTCTATTCTATTCTATTCTATTCTATTCTATTCTATTCTATTCTATATTCTATATCACAGTATCACAGTATCACAGTATTACAGTATTACCAAGGTTGGAAGAGACCTCGAAGATCATCAAGTCCTACTTGTAACCACAAACCTCACGACTAGACCATGGCACCAAGTGCCACATCCAGTCCCCTCTTGAACACCTCCAGGGACAGCAACTCAACCACCTCCCCGGGCAACCCATTCCAATGACGAATCACTCTCTCGGTGAAGAACTTTCTCCTCACCTCGAGCCTAAACTTCCCCTGTTGCAGCTTGAGACTGTGTCCCCTTGTTCTGGTGCTGGTTGCTAGAGAGAAGAGGCCAACCTCTTCCTGGCTACAACCACCCTTCAGGTAGTTGTAGAGAGCAATGAGGTCGCCCCTGAGCCTCCTCTTCTCCAGGCTAAACAACCCCAGCTCCCTCAGCCTCTCCTCATAGGGCTTGTACTCAAGGCCTCTCACCAGCCATGTTTCCCTTCTCTGGACACATTCTATTCTATTCTATTCTATTCTATTCTATTCTATTCTATTCTATTCTATTCTATTCTATTCTATTCTATTCTATTCTATTCTATTCTATTCTATTCTAAACTCCTCCAGTCCACATGCAGTCAGTTGGTTTAAGCTGTGAAGAAGATGTGCTGCCAGGACAAGAACCTGACTTTAACACAGGGCTACTGATATGAACTGCTCACACTGCACTGGTGAGAGCTCAGCCTGAGAGATCCATTTCAACTTCTGTCCAAGAAACAGCTGCCATCAAAGTTAAAAACTCAGGATTTAACTTGTATTTTCCCAAACATGCAAATATTGTTACAGGTATTTAGCATAAGGTGTGAGCAGTGATTTTCATTTACTACCCACCCTATGATGAAGCACAAGACACCCCTGGAAAATGTTTTTGTGGTGGCTAAGTCCTGGCCCCTGGATTTCAGCATTATTTTGTTTGCCTACACTGGACTCTCTGCAGACTGAGAAAAAGTATGTTTCATAGTTTGTTTATTCTTTGGCCACAACTCCCCTTTACAAGATCCTACTGTAAAGTCCTCATTTCAATCTCTAGCGTCACACTCACTTCTCTGAATTCTGTGTGGGTTCTTCCAAAAACCCATCACTGTGGTTCCAAAGACTTCAGGGGAGCAGAAAAACATTGTGCTCCCTAATTTTGGGATTAATGAGAAAGCAAATAGCAGTTGTTCTGGAAAAAAAACAACAAACCAAACCAAATCAAACTAAAAAGCCTGTCCTACGAAGAAAGGCTGAGGGAGCTGGGATTGTTCATCCTGGAGAAGAGAAGGCGCCAGGGAGACCTTATAACAACCTTCCAGTACCTGAAGGGGGCTTACAGGAAGGAGGAAAAGAAACTGTTTACAAAGGCCTGTAAGTGATAGGACAAGGGGCAATGGTTTCAAACTAGAGAAGAGTAGAATAAGATTGAATACTAGAAACAAGTACTTTAGTAGGAGGGTGGTGAAACACTGGAATGGGATGCCCAGGGAGGTGGTTGAGGCCCAATCCCTGGAGATATTCAAGGTCTCTGATCTAGCTGAGAAGATCCTGCTTACTGCAGAGGGGTTAGGACTAGATGACCTTTAGAGGTCCCTTCCAACCAAACCCCTTCTATTATTCTATGATTCTTGTTTCCAGCTTGAATATTCCTGGTTGCCAGCGTGTAGGTACTGTGCATTAAAGTTATCATGCAATTACTTACTTTTGGGTTTGTTTCCCTTTAATTCTGTGAACCCATCAACACTAACTGCTGATCTAATGACCTATAAATTCTCTAAGATTATTTATAACCCATCTTTTTGTGTGCACACTTTTTTGAAGTAGGTGGCAAATGCCAGAATGAAGGAGAACCACACAGTGCCACAGTTTCTCATTTAGGATTATTTTAGCAGAAGGACCATCTGATACTGATAATGATAAAAACTTTTGCTATAGTGCCCCATAGTATGCCAAGTGTTGAACTCACAGTGGATTCAAAGCAGATGTAGAAGCATTTCAGTTACCCTTCCAAACTTCTGAACTGGTAAGGAATTGCAAAGAGAATTGCAGTTTTATCATCCTTAGAGTTTGTGTTTCACTAATAACAAACCCACACACTTTTTTTGCTGGAATGACAATTGGGTCGATATAAGGAATGGCATCATTGTGCACCCCAAAGTGAACTGTGGCATCATTTCTGAACAGCCACAGCAATTCTGACTCTGAATTGCTTTTCTCTCAGAATAGAAAGAATGACATCCAACTACAATTAAATTTGTTTAATGTTATACAATTTCATTCTTTTTTTCTATTCTATTTCTATGTAATTTTCCCCCCTCCCCCCATTTTCAATCCCCATTTTCAATCCTTCTCAGTATGAACTTGTGAAAGCAGGCTGGGACAATTCATCATACTTCTGCACTGACACTGGGTCCAGACCGCCTGGGAGGAACAGCAGGCATATGTATAACCCTGGTCTGAGGCCCCAGGATTGCTAAAAGAGAAGAGGAGAAAACTCTTGACTAGCAGATACCTGCAGCCTCTACTAAGGATGCTAACATCTGAAGCAGCACCAGGAATTGATTTCAGCTTCAGTTACAGCCACAGTTTTTCTATGCCTTACTTCCTGATCCTGCAGGGGGAAAAAAATTAAAAATTTAAGAAGAGAGAAAGAGAGAAAGGAAAGAAAGAAAGAGAGAAAGGAAAGAAAGAAAGAAAAAGAAAGAAAGAAAGAAAGAAAGAAAGAAAGAAAGAAAGAAAGAAAGAAAGAAAGAAAGAAAGAAAGAAAGAAAGAAAGAAAGAAAAGAAAGAAAAGAAAAAAAGAAAAGAAAAAAGAAAAGAAAAGAAAAGAAAAGAAAAGAAAAGAAAAGAAAAGAAAAGAAAAGAAAAGAAAAGAAAAGAAAAGAAAAGAAAAGAAAAGAAAAGAAAAGAAAAGAAAAGAAAAGAGAAAAGAAAAAAGAGAAAAGAGGAGAAGAGAAAAGAAGGGAAAAGAAGAAAAAAAAAGGAAAGGAAAGGAAAGGAAAGGAAAGGAAAGGAAAGGAAAGGAAAGGAAAGGAAAGGAAAGGAAAGGAAAGGAAAGGAAAGGAAAGGAAAGGAAAGGAAAGGAAAGGAAAGGAAAGGAAGGAAAGGAAAGGAAAGGAAAGGAAAGGAAAGGAAAGGAAAGGAAAGGAAAGGAAAGGAAAGGAAAGGAAAGGAAAGGAAAGGAAAGGAAAGGAAAGGAAAGGAAAGGAAAGGAAAGGAAAGGAAAGGAAAGGAAAGGAAAGAAAAGGAAAAGGAAAGAAAAGAAAGAAAAGAAAAGAAAAAAAAGAAAAGAAAAGAAAAGAAAAGAAAAGAAAAAGAAAAGAAAAAGAAAAGAAAAGAAAAGAGAAAAGAAAAGAAAGGAAAAAAGGAGAAAGAGAAAAAGAAAAGAAAGGAAAAGAAAGAAAAAAGGAAAGAAAAAAAGGAAAAGAAAAAAGGAAAGGAAAGAAAAGAAAAAAGAAAAAAGAAAAGGAAAGAAAAAAAGAAAAGGAAAGAAAAGGAAAAGAAAAGAAAAGAAAAAAGAAAAGAAAAGAAAAGAAAAGAAAGAAAAAAGAAAAAAGAAAAGAAAAGAAAAGAAAGGAAAGGAAAGAAAAAAGAAAGGAAAAAAGAAAAAAGAAAAAAGAAAAGAAAAGAAAAAAGAAAAGAAAGAAAAAAGGAAAGAAAAGAAAAGAAAAGAAAAGAAAAGAAAAGAAAAGAAAAGAAAAGAAAGAAAAGGAAAAGAAAAGAAAAGAAAAGAAAAGAAAAGAAAAGAGAAAAAGAAAAAGAAAAGAAAAGAAAAGAAAAGAAAAAAGAAAAGAAAAGAAAAGAAAAGAAAAGAAAAGAAAAAAAAGAAAAGAAAAGAAAAGAAAAGAAAAGAAAAGAAAAGAAAAAAGAAAGAAAAAAGAAAAGAAAAGAAAAGAAAAGAAAAGAGAAAAGAAAAGAAAAAAAATAAATAGGAAAATCAAGGGACAGCTCAGTAAATCCATAAAGCACATGCCACCTCTGGTGCCATAACCTCATTTTCTAAGTGTTTTTTTTTTTTTTTGTTGTTGCTTTCCCCACCCCCCCATGTGTATATCCTTTCCAGCCCAAGATACATCCCAGATTTTGTGGCTGGCCTGAGAACTGATTTGATGAATACGTACTTCATGCCAATGGGTTGGCAGAGTACTTGTCTAAAACCCATTAGAAATATTTAGAATAACTGTGTAGCTGTGCCAAAAAGATACTTCACTGATCCATCTTGCTTTGCAGGGAATAATGATGGTCTTCATTTTCTTGGTTGCCTCATCGCGTATTTTGGATGCTTTCATTTGACATCATTTCTGCATTATTTGTACACAGTGCTCTGTGTCCCTTCCCATAAACAAGTAGAACTTGCATATTTTGTCATATAGTTACATCTTTCAATTGTATTCCAACGAAGGAATTTGGCATGCAAGCTCTTGAGCTATTTTTATTTCTTTTTCAGTCGCAGTGTAAGGGAGTGGTGAGACTGAAGTGATCGCAACGTGAAACAACTTAGCAACTTAGAGGCCTCTTAAAGGTAGCAGCTGAATTCAGAAGCTGCCTTAGAAACATGAAAAAGGAAAAAATAAGCTGTTCACTTTATTTTTTAAAAAACAATACCTGGCTGAATAATATGTGCTATTAATAGAAGAATAGAGTAGAGTAGAGTAGAGTAGAGTAGAGTAGAATAGAATAGAATAGAATAGAATAGAATAGAATAGAATAGAATAGAATAGAATAGAATAGAATAGAATAGAATAGAATAGAATAGAATAGACCAGGTTGGAAGAGACCTTCAAGATCATCGCGTCCAACGTATCAACCAATCCAACCCACCTAATCAACTAAACCATGGCACCAAGCACCCTAACTAGTCTACTGAACACCTCCATTGATGGTGACTCCACAGGCAGCCCATTCCAATGGGCAGTCACTCTGTATAGAATTCTTCCCATCTGTTGGATTCTGCCCATCTGTCCAGCCTGTTGAGGTCCCTCTGCAAAGCCTCTCTACCCTCCAGCACATCAACTCCTGCCCCCAGCTTGGTGTCACCTGCAAATTTACTGATGATGGACTCAATGCCCTCATCCAGATCATCAATAAAGATGTTAAAGAGCATGGGGCCCAGCACTGATCCCTGGGGCACACCACTAGTGACTGGCTGCCAGCTGGATGTGGCACCATTCACCACCACTCTCTGGGCTTGGCCCACCAGCCAGTTCCTAACCCAATGCAGTGTGCTCCTGTCCAAGCCATGGGCTGACAGCTAGTCCAGAAGTTTGCTGTGGGGGACAGTGTCAAAGGCCTTGCTGAAGGCCTTAATTTTGTAAGACCCAAGAAGAGGTTCAGAAAAATGGACTTGGTTTAAGAATGCAAAGGGCCACCAGGTATTTCCATTCAACAAGATGGTTCTTCAAGCACGAGGCTGTGATGTGCTTGTCATAATTCAGCAAGGATTTGCTCTATGTGTTGGGACTTTCGCACTGAAGGAAGAGAGCATCATGCTCCTTTGATGCTGATCTCTTTGGAGCAGGACTTCAGTGACTTACCCAACTACACCCAGTAGCAGACACACCTGCACAGAGCACCAAGCACACAGAGAGAAAGAACTGGGGGTAGATTTTTGCATGAGTTTCCCTTGTGTAATTTTTAGCTCCATAATGCCTCTAATGCTCTCCATGAGCCTTTACCTGGTTTTGAACCATTTTTGCTTGTGGTTTCCCCTGGTTTAAAGGAATAAGTCTGAAGTAAGAATGTATTGAGGCTTTGTTCTTTGGAAAGTGACAGTACCAATAAAAAATAAGAAAACCCCACAGAAGACTTTGTAACCTAAAACCAGAGGAGTTTCCCGTACAAGAAAACATACAGATCATACTGGAGAAGGGAAATGTTCTCCTGAAGAATTATGTGCTGCATTCAGGTATGTTCTTGATTTTGTTCATCAACACAAGGAGGGATGGATTCCCACTGTGCAAATGCTGGGGCTTGTGAACTCTTTAGCCTACCCTGCAGCACATAGGCATGATGATTTAATGGGCCTTCTGTTTAGTTTATAGCCCGTCCACTCACCCAGAAGCAAAGAGCAATGATCACAACCCAGGACAGTTGCAAAGCATATGTGAAAGGCTTTTTAAGCCTAAGGCTCTAATCTCTTCTGTTAGCCACCACTGCCATGTGGTGAGGCTATTACCATCCCTGACTCTGAAGCACAGTTCATAAACTCCTTCCACACAGTTTACACAAACCCCTACAAGGCTGCTCTGCATTGTTCTGCAGGCAAGGAGATACATCAGCCTTCACTTCCCCTCTTCTCTTGCTGAGCACAAGAGAAAATAGTCAATGTTCATTTATGAAATAGTAATTGAATTCGTCTTCTAGTCATTAAAGAAATGACAGATGTTGACACGTACAACTTAAATGAAAATGAAACACTGACCAAACTAGAGTCATGTGGAGGGACCACTGTTACCTCCTGATGCAAACTACAGCTTCCAGATGAATCCCAGATGCTTGCTGGAGTATGCACAAAGAAGACAGTGTTTATTGTCACTGCATGGTTATCTCAGTGGTATGCCCAATGTAAAATGATGAAACTTGCTTTCAAGCTGTTTATCAGAAGGAAAAACAAACCACAAAGCTTAGGAGCCTAGAAGGTGTCTTGATTGACAAATGGGAATTTTAATAGGAAAGATATTGAAAACCCTTAGAGTTTAAATTCATGCTTGTTGAAAAGGGCTTTTGTTTATTTTAATTACTTTTTTTGTTGCTATTTTTTCTGTTCACACTCTGTCAGTCTTTCTAACTAGGCTCTAGCATCCAATTATAAGAAGAGTTATAAAAAAAGACTCTGAGGAAGAATCCAAACCATTTTTTCTGAGTTACATCATATCCATGCTTCAAACTTTCATTGTTAAATGGGCGATTTCCAGTTAAAAAAAATAATAATAATTAGCACACACTATTCCAATGAAGAAATATTTTTTAATCTAAGTGTTTATAGAAAATAGAGGGGTTGTAATTTAATGGATTATTAAGGCTGATTACCTACCCCAAATTTTTCTCTTATTAAAAGGTCAGATTAGTTGTAGAAGCTGTGGTAAGTTACCTGCAAAACAGGAATTTTTATAATACAAGTCAACACAACTCAAACATGCAGCTCTCCTCCTGGTTGCAACTAGAAGAGTTTTGCTGATTTACACTAGTAAACTATCTGTTCTGTCGATATCTCAGTTACTTCTACTACACAGAGAAAGCATCTTTTTGGGGAAAAGAATACTTTTTTTAAAAGTCACTCTCTACACTAATCCCCATCTACAGCTTACAAACCTGCTGGACAAAGTTTAGGCTGGAGGACACACTTAAGCATCAGGAATGTACTTTTGGAGAAGAAAGCTTTTACAGTGGAAAGGCTGACCACTCCTAACTGTTCACAGCAAATGCTGTGGAATAGTGGAAAGGAGAGCATGTAAAGAACAAGATGTTTTCTTACAGGAAACTCCATGAGAAACTGCATTCCAGTTAATAATGGATATTCCCAAGAGAAAGAAATCTATCTTATTATTTGTCTTGCCCACTAATACCTTACTGTCATTAAAGCTAAGCACAGCTCCTGTTTGGTGTTTTTGTGTAAATACCCTTTGGCAGAATGGTCATCTTGAGTTTTATTTTCCATGACCACTATGCCTGGTATTTGATTCCCTCTTCCTTTTGTGGGATTTACAGTCAAGCTGCAAATTTTAACCTGCTTCAACTGGGTTAAAACGGTTCCAAGATTTCTGTTGCAAAGCTTTCTTTATCTATCTGGATTGATTTCTGAGTATGCTTTCTGACTATGTTTTCTGCTATTTTATCTTCAACTCAAAGTGGCTCATTAACCAGGTAGAGGAATAAGAACTCCAACAGCCTGCTTTTAGAGCTTTATGTGGATTTTTAAATGCAAAATTTACAGGGAATTAAACAAGAAAATGTTAGTTAGTAACAGGAACTGAATAAGAATACTCATAAGCAAGGACTATACCACTTCTCTTTCCTGTTCAAAGAGTTGGTCCAAGTGATCAGGACCATATTAAAAAGAAGCAAAAAATTAAAAGATTTGTAGATACACTTACTCTGTCCTCAGACAGCAAGAGGAAGACAGCAAGGGCAGTAGTTTTGTTAAAATTTGAAACCAGTGTTTAGAAAATAATCATTCTGTATGTTTGCATTTTGCATTTCGTGAATACAAATGAGTCTCTGGGATATTTTAGTTAATGTCTACATAGATCATCAATTAAATATTTGGTTTGAGGAATAAGTTTTGTATGTAAAAGTACTCCCTAGGGGGATAATGCTATTTATGTTTCTGCATTCTTTCACTTTTATGAAAAGACTGAAGTAAACAGGGCAAGAGGGAAGCATGTTCCAGACATTATGGGTCTTAGCAGATCTGAAATGTCCAAATCATTGCAAACTCTCAGGAATGTGACTGACTGAGTTGCTTTTCACAGTCAGCCTTTCACAGATGATTTTGAAAGCAGATTGTGGGTCAACAGCCAACTACAGCTGCAGAGAAAAACGTATCCAGGAGTTTGCAAAACAACTGCACCTTTGCTGGATTGAAAATATTATGGTGTTGCAACTTGCTGTGAGAATTGGAATAGGTCTGCCCTTTGACTGCACTGGCAAAGTTACTGGTTGATGATGATCTCTTCATGCTCCTGGTTTGTTCAGCTTCGGCCAGTCAGTCATTGGCACTGTGTGTGACTTGCACTGTGTTCTCCCATCACTGATGCACAGACAATACAGTCTGCAGATACGGAGCAGAAAAGCAAACTTGGACAATACTGCCATGTCAGTGGGAAGTAGAGTTAAAAGATAATGGATTAGCAGTTTAAAGAAGATAACCCCATTAGCCATGGAGAGTATTTTCCATAGCAGTCATGGACATTAATAACACTGTCAATTACACCAATTAGCAGCCTTCCATGGTAATGTGAATTATAATTAGTGGGAACATTTTACTAATTAAAACTTGAATTAACCCCAGTATCAGCTAATTAAATTAGAACCACAATAATTCTACTTCACCAAAAAACACATAAAGCTTTTTTCTCCACTTGCCCCTTCATCCCCTCTTCCTCCCCTCCCTGCCACAAGTCTGTCACTAATCACCACCCTCCATGGTGCCATTTTATACAAGCCACATACAAGCCTTGCCTGTTCTGTAGAGTTGTTCTCCTATGATTAGTCTGCTTAGTTCTGGTAGGAAAGAAGAGCATGGTGTCAGGAGACTCTTTTTGCTAACTAGATGTAGCTTTAGGACAAAGTAAGGTGATCCAGTGTCTGAAGGGGGCCTACAGGAAGGCTGGGGAGAGACTTCTCAGGCTATCAGGTAGTGATAGGACTAGGGGGAATGGAATGAAGCTGGAGGTAGGGACATTCAGGCTGGATGTGAGGAGGAGGTTCTTCACCATGAGAGTGGTGAAGCCCTGGAATGGGTTGTCAAGAGAGGTGGTTGGGGCCCCGTCCCTAGAGGTGTTTAAGACCAGGCTGGATGAGGCTTTGGCCAGCCTGATCTAGTGCAGGATGTCTCTGCCCATGGCAGGGGAGTTGGAACTTGATGATCCTTGTGGTCCCTTCCAACCCTGACTGACACTATGATACTATGATCTGGCAAAAAAAATGCCTTCTGCTGGCGCAACTACCTTAAGAATGCTGTTTTTTTTCTGTTGAGTTTATTGTTGTGGGTGCAGTTGTTGTTGTAAACTGGCACAGTAGTGGTAGTCAAAGGTTGGCATTTTCTAGCCCAGATCCAGCATCATGCTATTGGTGAACTTCATAATATTATCTGGGGCTGAGACTTTCTTCTGAAGGTTGAAGTGATTGATGCAGGTTTTGTTCTCTTTTCCCCTTGTTTTTTGTGTTTTCTTCTTGCATCATTGTCTTCTAGGAGCAGCATTCAGGGGGTATCATGAGAACATCACACACCTTGTGTTCAGATTCTTGTACTGTCATTACATGATTACAACTAATTCATTCTCCTTCCCTACCAATTTCATCATATTCGAATTAAAACAGTGGTAAAAACCACATTTTTAAAATGCATGAAGCAGGATAGTTAACATTAATTTCAATGAATATAATCAGCCAGCTCACACAGTTGTGGGCTCAGAGAATTGACAAGTGTCACTATTAAATCATTCAGGTAGTTCCTTAATATTATTTCATGTCAGTAAAAGAGTACAACTGCGGTCTCTAAAAGACTACGACTGTAATATATTTCAGTAGAATATTTTAAGTGTGGAAGATTACAGTTTTTCAAGGATAGATTCTTCATTTGTCCACCAAAAGGTAAGTTATTGCTCTGATTTTTAAAAGCCAATACAACTGATTATCCATATGCTTGTGACCTGTTCCTCTTAGCTATCGTGCCTGAAATAGAATACACAGTGAGAGAAAAGCATGAGGAAGGAGAATGTGCTGTTCCAGGAGCTCTTAGCTGAGGAAGATCTTAATCTTAGAAGCCATTTTGATACTATGGAGATGGTTATCATAAT